>LPNX011105957.1:8270-60311 GCA_001517045.1 Pseudotsuga menziesii
TGCATATGAAAAATTCAACAGACTTGACATCCATTTGATGGAATTCCCAATTATGTAAGGCTGCAAGGGAAAGAACAAGGTGGATGGAGTTCATTTTTGCTACAGGGGCAAAGGTTTCATTGTAGTCAATCCCTTCAACTCGGGAAAAAACTTTGGCAACTAACCTTGCCTTAAGTCTTTCAACACTTCCATCTGATGCATACTTAGTTCTATTGTCACATACCCCAATTTTGTAAAATTATGTAAATTGTTTTATTATATTCCTGAGACATTATGTTAAACATTATCCTAAGTAGAGATTGATGACTCAACAGAGTCAACAGTAATGGAGTGTAATTCAGAATATTTTATTATTAATAAATAAATTATGGAGACAACAGCATGGGAGAGCTGTTAAAAGAGGTTACTGGTCAAACTGGTGGATGGAACTAGGTGGAAAGGCAAAAGACAAGTGGCAGCATCCTCAAACACTTCCTAAGTTGCAGGTGGCAACTTCCCTATATTTGGGGTCATGATTCCCCAAGAAAGTGGAATCTGAGCAGGTGGCTCATTAAATGACAATTAACCCAACAAAGACCTAGGCAATCTTTAAAAGTACTCAATGAAGAGAGCTGAGGCTGCTCAGATTTTATTCCAGAGAGAATTCATTCAGGTGAATGTTATTCAGGAATTTCATTGAGGAAAGAGGGAAAAACAGTAAGGAAGTGTTTTGAGTGGATTGCTGCAGTAACTTGATTTTATTTACAGCTTTTAGCTGGGAGAACTTGCTGATAAGTTCAAGATTCATACTGAGTTGAGGACTAGTATTTGACATTGCTGCACCTAGTTCCAGCCAGGGAGACCAGAGCAAGCTCGGGGGTCCTGAGAAGTCGCTGTCTGAGCGCTCTCTAGGAGTTGGTAGGGAGGAACGGCCTCCCATTGCTGTTGTTGTCCACAGCTTAAACAGGTTCTGTCACTTATTTATTATGTTACTGAGAATGAATGAATGCATGTTATGTTTATTTTATAGGTTAGAGGAGTTAGTTAGTTTCAGTAAAGTTAGTATCTCAGAATATTAGTGGTTAAATCTGTTAATAGTTACTGTGTTTTTCCACATCTGGTATCACCAGATTGTACTCCAACACAGTACCTCGGTATTGTGAAGTATTATCTTTCTGAACCGAGTTTCCTATTTTACTTCCAGTAACTACTAATGTTTTACAAATGCATATGTTATTTTATCATAGACTTAAAACCACCTTTTATTACTGTATTTTATTTGTTTCAATAAAATCTATTTTAAAGGAAAGATAGTAGAAGTTAGATTAGAATTTATACTATTACTATAAAGTTTCCTTCCTGGTGTTCAGATTCTTTTACTTCAAGAAGTTAACTCAAGGTAATAACAAGATACAGAAATAACATTCTTTTATGTATCGAATACCAGCATGTTAACATTTGTACTTACAGTATAGTTGTAAGTAAACCTTTTTTTTTAGAGAATAAACTAGTTACAGTAGAATGTAAATAATATAGTAAAATACAGAAGAATCAAATATAAATGCTATTTCCAAGTAATATAAAATAAACTAAGGAATTTATATAAAAGTTACAGAATTGTCAGATAGATAATATAAACATTATAAAAATAGTGAAGTATACTTTATATTTTGCTTTTTAATTAAAATATAATTCTTATTACTATATTTTCCAGAATCGAACTTACTGTTCAAACTGCAGGTAATTTAATAGTTCCTAATCTTATTTTCTTCAAAGGTAAAACTGCGTAGCAGTAAAAACTTTTACTCATTCATAAGGAGATTCCAGTATTGCAATAAAGGCAAGAACACTACTATGTATTAGTAAGTACTATGTGTTAATACAGACAATTTGTAGTAAATTATTTATGCATTATAAGAACTTGTTATTCTTAATATAGAGAGTATCTTGATACCTGGTAAGTAAATCTTGAAATAAGTATCTAAGTTAAAAATGAAATTTTACTGACAGTTCCAAGATAATTAAATAAATAAAATATATAAAACCCTATATTGTTATTAGGGTACAAACTATACAACATATACAATATTCTCATTAATAAGAAGATTAAAATTATAAACTGATAATAACACATAAACTTCAGTTTACAAATCAAATGTTATCAATGCAGGATGCTCGGTAGTCGAGCTTAAGTGTTTTAAAACTTCATCAGTAACCTATTGTGAGAGATGTCTTCTTGCTTAAATTTTATTTAAAAGAAGCAAAACAGTACTATTTATCCTTCACCGCCATCTAGGGTTAAACCCTATAAATCTCAAGTAAGTTAGTTAAGGGTAAAACTAACAGTGTTCTACTTACAGTTATATATATAGAAAATTAAAAAGAACTAAACATAATACGCATTTGAATCTTCTATAATGTAAGCAAGGAAAGAATTGCAGAAGGAATTGCAGTAAATAGTTACGGGTATAATAACCCAGGGTAAATACCCAGAAACTATACAAAATACACCATGATAATAACTGTCAATAAAAGCCGGTATCGAAGTTATACCCACAACAGAACTGTACAAAGGCTTATAGCCTGTTCCATCTTTTAATCGCAGTAAAAAAACGAAAGACATACAGCCTGTTCGGCTTTATAAACATCTTAATAAATACAAAAGAGGTCTTACACTCACGGCCGTAGCCGGAGAGCTCTGTATAAGAGCTAGGGTTTTACCCGCACTGCTAAACAATAAAACAAACAACCCAAAAGCCATGAGGAACAGAAAGGCCGTAATGACCAACCCAACGCAATCCTTAAAGGATTCACTCAAAGAGGATAAGCCGTGGAGAGACCAAGGCTTACCGTAGCTGTAATGCCGTAAACCCTAATCCGTTGTAAGCAGAGACGAGTAACAAAATCACCTGCAAAGAAAACCATTACACAACCAAGTGTTAGCATTTGTTTTAAGTGTAAAAGAGATAAAATAACATGTTTTTAATGCTGTAACATGAAAGAAAACGATGTAGTGGCTACCTTGTATGTTGACAACCCCTCACAGCGATGCCACGGCCAGTTCGAACAAGGAGCCTGCCAATCGATGGAAAAAAGATTGGTGTTATTTCGCTCAACCTATAACAGCAAAAGGAAACCCCCAGCGAATCGATGGAGAGGATGAAACCCTACAGCTGCAACGATCTTTCTATCATTTAGCACATAGCCAGCTGATAGCACCAACCATGCTATATGGAAAGGATATTTACTCTCGCGGGAACAGAGAAAGGTAAGACTGTCACCCAACCGAGCCAAGCCAAACAACGACGGATTTACTGAGGCAAGCAACCAGTTTATAAACACTCCAATCACCCTCACAATGCAGTAGCAGAGCTCATGAGGAGCTGAAGGAGCAGGAGGTCCAATGGAGGTCAACACAACAGTAGCAGGGTCCAGAAGGGTTTGCAGAGCGGCCAAAGGCCCGAGAGTAAGGGAGGAATGGCGAATTAGGGTTAAGTCAACCAATTTATAACGCCAATGCATGGCTGTAACGTGACCACGTAGCCCTTTAAATATTTCACATGCAGTGGGTAACATTCTATAGTTCCACGACCAACTCTTTGATTTGATCCATAAACTAAATCATTGCATGGAAAGCCCGCCAGGTTCATTACACTATAGTTTACCTGCGTTATAATTTCAACATGGCAACATTAGTTTCATGTTTATAAACTTTGCATGTTACATATTGTTTGTTATATAGCCTCATTTACATAAGCATAGAGGTTTGTTTATGTTTCAAAGAGTTATAGAATAATAGATTATGGTTATAGTTTAATTATTATAGCCCACAACTTTAATGCCAACTATTTGGTATTTCAAAAGAAGGTAAGAAACATAACTACTCTTTGAAGAGTATATAATTAATGGTATTTCTATTATGTTATTCATAATTTGATTTGGTTTGCTCTAGTACATAATTTAGATACTTAGGGATAGAGAGATAACTCTTCCTTGATATAGTCATAACATCATTTGGTGACAAATAGACTTTGTCACCCTCCAAACTCAAGATTTATAAAAGACTTCATAAGTTAAGGTATGATAGATAACTTGATTATTCTCTTTACCTTCTTTGTTTGTCAATGTAGTCTTGAGACTTTATAAAGGGATCAAATATGATAATTTTAGAACTGATTCTAGCAGTGTTTGGTTTCCATCCAAATGATACTCTTGGAATGAGTTTAGTGTTCTAAAAGAATGCGAACTCTTAAACTATTAAAGGAATACTTGTTTCAAACCATAACTCATAAAGGCTTAAGTAAGAAAATTTAAGGATCGATATTAATAATATTTTATCAGTTGAGAATATGAATAGGATGCAATCTAAACTTGGAATATTACCGTATCGTTGACTAATAGAAGTAAACTTGTGACGTTGTGATCTTTCTACCATGCTAACTGTTAAGTAAAGAAATGATTATTACATTCTTATATTTATCCTTAGTATGGCATTTAATGGTTTTCGTACTTGTAGACTTATTAAACTGAATGTTACTATATAGAGTAGTTCTTTACCATCTCTATGTGTAGAATTCAATTCTTTAGTATTAAGTCTCAAAGGAAAATTTAGTAAGAATGATACCTCAAAAAGCATGGTATTTCTGACTAGCATGTATATACTTTTACTAATCAATTGGTATGCAACAATTCGTATTGAAAACTTCTGAGATTTGTTAGCATCGAACCATACTTCTTACTTGTATACCTGTAATAGAATGAAACTACTGCGTTAGCTCGAAAGCTAAGTAAGCCCTGTCCTTCACGACAAACCCACCTTGTGTCGCAAACAGAAAAACAATCAGTAACTGAAAAGAAACTGCTCTTTAAAGTGGAGTATAATCAAAAGATCATTTAGTTACATTCGAGTAGCATAAACTAATCAAACAATAAATGATTGCATTTAATGTGATTATATACTATTTTAGAAAGTTTTAAATTTTTCGAAATTTTGGGGTTTGACATCTATAGACCCATTTACATCTGACAAGTTTTCTTCCTTTTGGAAGAGGAACAAGATCCCAAGTATCGTTCTCCATTAAGGAGCGATATTCTTCATCCATAGCTGCATCCCAATCTAGATTTCCTGAAGCTTCTGCAAAAGTTTCTGGATCATGATTCTCGGAAACTTGAGCCAAAAGAGAAGAGGCTCCCTGAAACTAAGAACGTGTTCGACGTTGATCTCTAGGATCACCCGCAAGATCACCAGCTGCTTCACATGTTGAACGGACCCATCGAGGAAGTATTGGTGCTGGTGCAATTGGAGGAACATGAGCAGACAGAGATGGATTTTCATCCTCACTGTCATCATCAGAAACTGAAGTTGGAAACCTGTCAAGGAAGCTAGAAGAAGAGGAAGAAGAAGGCACAATCGCCGAATCAGGCTCGCAGGCCAAAAGATGGCACACCTGCCAAGTTAGGCTCGCATGCCAAGAGATTTTCATCAAATTTAACATCTCTTCTAATGATTATATCATGAGAATGTGGCTGAAAAGTCTATAACCTTTTACATCTTCAGAATATCCAACAAATATGCAATTTTCACTTTTAGGCTGCAATGCTTTCTGTTTTTTATCCGGAATGTGAGCCCATGTTTCACAACCAAACACATGAAAGTGACTTACATCTGGTTTAATTTTACTCCATGATTCTTTCGGTGTTATAACCTGTAAAAATTTAGTGGGTATGCGATTAACTATGTAATTTGCACAATTTATGGCCTCAGCCCAATATTGAAGACTTATTCCTTTAAATTGGATCATACAATTAGCCATTTCTTTTAAAGTGCGGTTCTTCCTTTCAACTACACCATTTTGTTGTGGTGTATATGGAATAGTGTGCTGGTTTTGGATTCCTTGTTCAGTGCAAAAAGTAGTGAACTTGTTGTTAACATATTCTCCTCCATTATCAGATCTTAACTTAATAATTTGATGACCAGATTGTTTTTCAACAAGGGCCTTGTAGGCCCAGAACATGTTAAATACTTCACTCTTAAGTTTTAGGAAGTAAACCCAAGTGCGTCTGGAATAGTCATCAATGAAAGTTAAGAAATATTTGAAACCAGAAAAGGAAGCAGATGGAAGAGGGACACACAAGTCACTATGCACAAGCTCCAAGGGAAGCGAGGCATGCCAAGAGACACATTTGTCAAAGCTACCCCGATCATGTTTTCCGAGTACACAACCGGAACAAACACCATCCTTGCAAGATACCAGCGGAAGACCAGTCACCATATTGTCTTTACATAGTTGTTGCAATGAGCGATAATTTAAGTGACCAAATCGCTCATGCCAAAGTTTGCTCAATTTATCACTATGAGCAACAAAAACTGAAGGAAAAGGTGATGACCCAAAGTTGTTAAATTTGTACAACCTGGTAATATCATCAACAGTTCCAGTAGCAAGGATATTTTGAGGATTTTTAAAATCCTTGATTACAACTTGGTGAGGTGTAAACGTCACAGTTTTACCTTCACCTGAATGAGTAATTTGATAGACTGATAACAAATTGCAGGAAATTTTTGGAACACATAGTACATCACTGAAATGACCATTTTCTACTGGAACTGTTCCAGATCCTACAACACTTAGAGATCTATCATCACCAACAAATATTTGTTTGGTGTTACATTCATGCATAGTAGAAAAACTGGCTTTATCCTTAGCCATATGATAAGATGCTCCAGAATCAATGAGCCATTCAATTGAGGTAGAAGAAGAAGATGCAGTATAAGAGTAACCAGAAGCACAAAGTGCATGTCCATGAGAGGTAGATTCTGAAGACGAATCTAGGCTGATGTGGTGCTTCTTCATTGTTGTTTCCAAGGCTGCCATCTTCTTAAAACACTTGGATTCATCATGATTATATTTCCCACAAAAATTGCAATGACGCTCAGTCTTCTTTCCGTTTTGCTTGGATCCTTTGTCATTTTTTAAAGAAGGAGCTGATTGAGAGGGTTTGGGACCCTTGTTGTTTTGCTTATTATTGCGAAAATTCCGTTTCTTGGGAGGCTTGGACTTTTCTTTCTGTTGGGACAATAAGGATTTCCCAGATGTATCTACATGGTTAATTATTCCAAGATGAATGAGCTTATCTTGCTCTCTAATTAGGGAATCACAAAATGATTCAAGACTAGGCTCTTGATAGCTGGATGCAGTCAAGGATTCTTTCATGGAGTAGAATGTAGATACAAAAATAGAATATGCAGGTCCAAGTTTGGAAAGAATATGATAAATACATTGTTTGTCTTCTTTCTTAATCTTGCATTCTGCACATAATAGTATTGAATGCATGAAAAATCATTTGGATTCAAGGAAATCAACTCATTCTCAAGTTGATGACCTCGAATTTCATTGTGTTTACCAAACACAGATTCCAACTTTTTCCAAGCTTTATCAGGTTCATCAATTTCAAATATGTGGAAACGCAAATCAATAGAGATTGACATCTCAATCAATCCACGAGCTTCATCACATCTATTTGCCCATTTAATTTTCTTATCATCATCAGTGGGTTCTGTTTCTTTCCCTGAGGTTATCCTGAAAAGTCCCCTACTTTGTAGAACATCCTCCATTCGAAATTTTCATGAGAAATAATTAGAACTTGTAAGTATAATATCACAAGGGGCGGCCATACTGTAAAATAATGGTTGAAAGAACAGAAATTAACTGTCTGGATGCAAAGTGCTCCAAAAAATATGCGGTTTCAAAAAAAAGGCACTTAAAACTGGTTCCGGATGATGAAGTTATGCTTGATCAAAGAAAATGTTGAAGATGTCTCCAATAATAACGTGACAATTATTAACTTAACCAACTAAAAAAAAGAAGCCCCCTCTTCCCAGTATCAACTTTTGACAATCACTTTTACAATGAAGTTGCTTTGAAGTGAATTACTTTTGTAGAATAAGTGATGTTCACTTTTACAATAATGTGACTTTTAAAATAGTGCAGCAATAAATTAAAAGACTTAAGTGACTCACTTTTATTTTATTTTATTTATGTGAGATGCACTTTTACAATAAAGTAACTTGAAAATAGAAATTGCATGCACTAAAAAGTAGCTTGATAAGACTTGAACTCAAGACTTATCAAGGAGTAAAACAACTTTGGACCAAGTGAGCTAAGTTTAAAAGGTACATAAAAGTATGGAAAGAGGAAGGGTTTTTTTTTTTAACTCTTTTCTCTCGTTTTCCGTGCTTGCTTTCTTTTCCTGCAAATCACAAAAAAAAAACGAAAAAAAAAAACAAAGAAAACTTTTTCCACACAATAGGGTTAGATCTTGGTTAGCTTACCCGGAAAGTCTACGTTTTCAAGTTTTCTCGCTGTTTCTGATTTTCCGTGATCGCACAAGGTGCACGACAAAGAGCATACGTAGCCGAGAAGACAAGGAAAAAAAACTTTCCCTTACTGTTTCTAATTCGCCGTGATCGCGCAAGGTGCACGGCAAAGAGCATACACAGTCACGGAAAACAACAGTCCGAGACTAAAACATAAAAGAACTAATAATAAACTGATAAAATATGATAGATTTAAAAAAAACAAATCCGTCACTGTAACATTATACCTTCAGATTTGCCGAAATGGGTGTTTCTAGAGCAAACAGAAACAGTTTTTGGTGAAACAAAAACTATTTCCCAATGGAAACGACGCTCCAGACGTAATGGAACAGCTCCCATAGGCCACAAATGTACAAAAAATCCAGAAACAAAAACCCTTTCAAAGTTTCGGCAACACTGGTTCCAGATCTTGATCAAAACTGAAAGCGACTCTTCATAAAAGCTCTGATACCATGTTCAGGTACACAGGGTACTCCCAAAAGACCGAACACCTTCAGATACCGCTTCACACAAATAGATCACAGATCAACACACCGATGTGTGTCACGTGGTTAAAACCCTCGAGAGGGAAACAGTCCACGGCCCTAGCCAAATAACTACTTGGAGCAATTTATTATGCAAAAGAAAGAAAGTTACATGAGCTTCTCACAATCGATCAACTAGCCAAGGACCCTCTATGCTTTTTAAATAGAGATCATAGACCAATCGGGTGTTAAGCCACGGATCAATGGTAGGTATGATCTAAGAGAAGTTGAATCGTCGGATCACTCTATGTCTAGAACATATCATGACGGTCGGATAAAAATATTTACAAATGCATACTAATGCATATTGAAGAAACACACTTTTACCTAACGAATATATTACACAAGTTGATCTTAACTAACTCCTAAGTGTTTAAATATCCTAACATAGGATGATTGCAAATCAGAATGTGCCTGATGCAGGATTTGAAGAACTAACGATTTATGCAAACATCGAGAAATCTGCCCTTATGAAAGTAGCCATGAGACCTGAGTTGTTCCCATGCTCAGAGGTGATCGGTTGGATTCTGCCTAGGGCAGATGTGACCACGATGATCTTAGAAAATACTTCCAAACAGGGCTATGCTGCATACAGTGCTGCTTATGTCTCAATGGCATACCACTTGCCTCTTGCTCAAATTTACTTAACTGAAAGCTGGTTGAAGGAGACAAATTTGGACTTGGTTAAAACTGTCAAAAGAATGATGATACCAGGGAAGAACTTTCGAACCAAGCCCTCAGGAGAATATGATACAGCCACTCTCTGGACCCCTTACAGATTTATAGCATTAATGCTGAACCGGATTTTTGGGAGAGCTCACAGGAAGAGCTTCAAGTTGGGATGGATGCCAATTGTTTTTTATGTGGCCACCCAAAGAACCATATTCAATTGGGCAAACATAGTGTCCAATAGCCTCTTAGCATGCATATTTTCAGCTTTAGGAGGGGTATCACAGAAGAAGTCAGAGTTCTACATGAGCTCTATCTTAGTTGATTGTATATTATGTACCCAATCCTTTCCAGCCTTGAGGTGTAATTGGGATAGGGACAGGACCCTTGTATACACTGCATACAAATTATTTTGGCCACACAAATACTATAGCCACTACAAAGAGATATGTGAACACTTCATCATGCCTTTGTACACCATGATTTTCCTGACTGAATGCAACTGCATGTCAGAAGAAGTGTTCAAAGTTCTTGAAGAATATGGGAACTATTATCTGATTGACGAGGGGATGTATATCATAATGTATGGTGGCTCTAGGGCACCTTCTCTACTCCCCAAATATGCCACTGATTATGTGTTACATAAAGAAGCAGTTATGCAGGTATACATTGATGGTGTTGGAAGCTTCCTGTTCGAACATAAGAAGGCATCATATCTTGCCATACCTTTCTGGTTGGGGAGTTATAAGTTTACAAAGGTTAAACAGACTGCAGAATTCGTGCATGAACTTGAGCATTTTCATTTTGGAGAGATGAACTTCCACAGGAATAACTCCCAAAATAAAGTTGCAGAGCATTGCAAGGTGGCAAATGTTCATTTTGAATACACAAATTTCAGGGACAAAGATGAAGAAATCTTCAGAAATGCAAAGAATATGCATGCATTAAAGAAGAGATTTAAACAAAAAATCACCATTGTAGGTGGAAAGGGCAAAACCGCATAGAAGACAGTTGAAGAAGAAGAGGCCAAAAAAAGAGAAGAAGATGCTAGAAGGCTAGCACAAGAAGTGGAAGGCTGGCTAAAGCATGAAGAAGAAGAAAGAAAGAGAGCTACAGAGGAAGCAACAAAAAAGGAAGAGGAGGAGAGAGAGAAAAAAGAAGAAGCAGAAATAAAGAAAAAACAAGAAGAAAGCGAGGGTCAGAGGTTAACAGGATCACAAACAGACCAACAAACTACTGAACAGATGGATGCAAAAGGGGCACATGATCATACAGATCAAGGGCATGGACAAGATAATCCTGATCTTCAGGAGCCTGCTGCAAATTCTGGCAGCACTCAAGAACAAGTTGTCTTTTCTGGAATGAATTTGATACCTTTTATGTAGAAATAAGGAGAAGAGGTCCCTGATTTCAACACTATCTTCTATGACAAGGAGAAGAAAATGATTGTCAAAAGAACTGAGAAAAAGGTTGAAATAGGAGGACAATTAGGTAAGATGATAACTGATAAAACTTTGGTGTATGGAATGGATGCAGATCCGAGATTAACAGCAAGAGCTAGGGTGGCGTTAACCCAAGCCATTGAAGATAATGTAGATAGACTGATGACGGATCTGGAGCAATCAAGAAAGAATGCAGCTCAGTTAAAAGAAACACTAAAGAAAGAGAGAGATGAAGGTTATAAGCTGAAGAGGAAATTTGAGGACATGCATAATGAAGTGAGGACTTCAAAGGGAGAACTCCAGACTCTGTAGGCAAACAAGATGACCTTAGAAGTTTCCGTGGAGAGAACAAAAAAAGATGCTCAGAATAGCTTAGCGAAATTACAGAGGCTACAACTAGAGTATCAAGTGTTGAAGACAGAGAAAAATGACCTCAAGGTATCCTATGAAACTCTGAGTGCAGAAAAGGACCAGCTACAAAGCAAAATTGCTGAGTTGGAGGCACAGAAGGCCACCATAGAAGAAAGAGAAAAGCAATATCAAATGCAAGTAGCAAGTTTTGAGGGACAGATTGCTTCATTGACAGCATCACTGAAAGATGCTATGGAACAGAAGACAGATGTCCAGCCTTTGAAGGAGCACGTTCTAACTCAGAGAAGAAAGATCCACCATCTGCAAATGCGCATTGAGTAAGAAAGGTGTAAGATTGTACAAATAGATAGCAGATTAGAAGAAATCTTGGACACCACTTCATATTTTGTAGACAGATCTCAAGATATTTTGGACGTCTTGACAGGAAGGATAGTGTGGATAGAAACAAACGAGGAAACCCTTGCAGAGCTAACAGCCAAAGATTGACATAGTTTAAAACAAGATTATGACCTATTGGAGTTTGCAATAAATACTGCTGAAGAATTCAAGAAGACTGTGAAGAAAACGAAAGGATTATGTGTTGAATACTATAGAAGAATGCTGGTCACATACAATAGATGCCGACTTACTGCAGATAAAAGTCTGGATGCGATACCAGAGCATGAGCTTTTCATAGAAAAACTACAGAACAGGTATTGGGAAGACGAGTAGGAGATCCAACAGGTTAAGGGTCTAGATGAACAAATTCTGAAGAATGCAGTAGCTCATGCAACAGTAAGCATTCACTTACTTGAAGATCAGCTGCGCCTAAATCTGGCAAGAATAGAAGTGGTTAAGAATCAGGCTGCTAAGTATGAGATAAACATCCGTTTTCTTGAACCCTCATAGTTTGAAAGCATAGCAACAGAGGCTCAGGCATGGAAACAGTTCATTAATGACCAAGCAGGGCCCTCTTCATAAAAGTGCTCTATTAATTTTTTGTTTTAAATGTAATATATTGTATAATTTATGAGCACTCACTACAAGACAAAATGTGGGATTGAAACATTGGGGAAGACCAAAAGTCATTTGAGGGCAGCCCAAAAGTTTTGCTTTTTTGTATAAGTATAGGAGAGTTAGATGTAGAGAGTGACTTTTCTTTCCCAAGCAATTTTTGAGATATATTGTAAGAAGAACTACTTCCTTTTGCAATAAAGAGTTACAATTTTTTCTGCTGGAGAAAGTTTGGTGGACTGTTTCAAATGCTTTGCTGTGGATCTGTTAGATGTGAACTATTTCGTTTTTAGCTCATGTCCATTAACTGTGAGATCGTTCTAACTCATTACATTTCTGCTTATGTTATGAATGTCTTATAGTTTATTCTATGAAATTTCCACCATGAGTAATGGAGGTTGTCATAAACAATAAGCTATCTTGTTGTCAATATTTTCTTGATGTTCATGTGTTCTGAAATAAATAACAGCTATCTATAATTGTTCATAATACATGTGCAGAAATACATTACTCATTGTCAACCGTTAATTATGCTCCCTAGGGATAGGTTAGTTACTTAAATTTAGTTTTCTTGTTGTGTGTGATTTAGATGCGAGAGAGTTAAGACGAGAGGTAAGAATCTGTGCATCACATTGTGACCGCTCCTTGTTATCTCTATCAATCTGCATTTTAGATAGGCACTTGCACATCATACTTAAACACAAAACTAAAAATATACACGGTGGACTGGGCCGTAATCGGTAAAACCCTTTATTTTGTTACTTGACCTACGATAGCCAGACCGTAAACCAGACATATTCCCCATACCAAACAATAACGGACTAGCTGGGACCGTTATTGGGGAGAATCCCTAACTGTTGTTACCTGCAATTTTCCAGGCCTCAATAGAACCTTGACCTCATTAGTCACTCCTACGATGAGGGGGTATATAATTCCTGGTTACTTGTGTTTTATTTTTTTGGATGTCTTCTCCGTGTGGCACATTTTATTAATTATTATTCGATTGCGTGCATGAAATTGATGATAGTGATACCTTTCACGATGAGTTGTCACTATCCGAATTTGAATCATAAACTACAACGATTTCATTGTCTAGATTTAGAACTTCTACTTGTTTCTCATTCCCTATTCGATAGTAGCGTAATGATGCATTTTCACATCTATGCCTTGGCGTCCACTGTTTCTCACATTTAGGACAAGGGTTGTCCTTCTTTTTGTCTTTTTTTAAATGGACATATTTGTTGTTATCTTTTGACGTGCTATAATTGGATGATTTTGTCATAATAATAGCCCCATGTTGAGTATTGAACTTTCTTTTGATTATTTTTCTATGCTTCTAGCCTCCACCAAATTCCTTGGTCTTGAAAGTTTCAGCTCACTATGAATAGTGAAATTTAGTCTTGAAATATATATTCTTAAAAATTGATCATCTGTAAGGTCATGAAATATTGAAGCTAGGAATAGTGGACTTTAATGTCGTTTTTTGTTGCAAATGAGTGAACGTTGTAAAAGTGTCGTCTTCTTCATCATCATGAAATAACTTAAGAAAGTCTTATGTGAACATTTGCCAATTTATAGAGAATCCATTGGTTTTCTTAGACCACCACGTAAACCAATCATACACATCACCTTCTAAGTACATTGATGCCATTGATATTTTTTCTAGTTCATTTGTAGGTGGGTTCATAGCTAGGATTCCTTCCATATTATTGACTCATGCGATAACTTTTTAGTCGTCTTATCCATCATACTTTGGAAGCTCAATCTTGATCTTATTCCAGTGAGTTGTGCTATCTTGGTATCTCTAATGACCTGTATTTTGGTTTTCGAGGCTTGATGGTCGTCTTTTATTTACTGATGGCTGTGCTGATAATATGTCTACTCTTTCTGTTAGGTCAACTAGTCTTTGTGCATGATCACAAATTATGTCCATTACTTCTTCCTTGTCCATGATCATTTTTCTAGATTCCTCAAACCAATGATCTTTAGATTGTTCTTATACCTTGTTAATTCCGTCACTGAAAGAATTATTCATGGTCTCACTTAATTTATTAAGTTTGTTAGTGCTTTTAATCCATCCGCCACTTCTTTTTGACATTTTTCAACGTTACCAAAACGATGTCTCACACTTTGACTTCATCTCTATATCGATTTAAGTTTAGCATATATTTCGTCATTGTTCACNACCCATCCGCCACTTCTTTTTGACATTTTTCAACGTTACCAAAACGATGTCTCACACTTTGACTTCATCTCTATATCGATTTAAGTTTAGCATATATTTCGTCATTGTTCACCATTTTGGGGTTAATTTTCCTTGTGGACCCCCACTTTTTTTTGTCCTTGTAATTTTGACTAAGAAACCAAATTTTAATAAAAAAAACTTTTTAGCATATATTTCGTCATTGCTCACCATTTTGGGGTCAATTTTCCTTGTGGACCCCACTTTCTTTTTCCTGTAATTTTGACTTAGAAGCCAAATTTTAATAAAAAAAACTAAAAAAAGTGTTTTTCATAAAAAAAAAGTAGTTATAAAGTTATAACTTTGTAACTTTATTTAAAAGAAAGGGGCCGACTTAATAATCCCAAGAATTAAAAAAGAACTTACTTAAAAGAGGGGAAGGGTTTAGGGATTTTTAATGTGGCACGATGGTGACAACGAGGAGCAGTATGACGTGTCACGTGAGGCAGGAGGGAAGCAGGTGGGAGTTAAAAGTAGTGTCTAGAAGAGTGCAATGGTAGTGATCCACGTAGGCTGGAAAGCATCGAATGAGATGTGAACTAGTGTTTTAATTCTTTAATGTCACAAAGAATACAATGATTCAATAAATATCAAAATATGCAAAAGTCCCATGGAATTCTATTACTTTCATGAATCATAAATGAAGGTTTCATTACATATATTAAAGTTAAAATTATTTTTGTTCATTGTTTTATGGATAATGATTAACTATTTAGGTTTCATAATTTAAATTATTTATGTTCATTGATTATTGCTAATTATTAACTATTTGGCATTGATTAAACAATCTCAATGTTTTTATAGTCTAAAAATTGTTTCTTTCTTTATTTGGGATAGGTTTCCCTATGTCTTGTCCCCTGTCACTGATTTAATCTCAATGTTTATATAGTTAAAAATTGTTTCTTTCTTTATTTGGGATAAGTTTCTCTGTCTTGTACCTCGTCATGTCTTATTTTACCTCAAATTTTTGGGATCTCTCCATAAGCACTAGGTTCATGTTCCCACATAATGGAAATTTGAAACAATGGAGGACCCTAAGGATTTTAAGGCTTAGAAAAAATAAATTTCTGATTACAAGAGAGAAAAGAAACAAAATCAAAACCACAGTGAACAACTTAGGTTTGAATCGAAACTTTAATTCTCTTTGCCGCCGCTGTTTCGGAGGTGAAACAAACTATTTCTATCGCTGCCCAACCGAAAGTTTTTTGCAACTTAAATTTTTTGATTTGGTTTTTCGGAGGTCAGTTGAACAGTGAATCAGGGCCGTAGTTCTCTACGCAGCCGCCGTTGCGGAAGCTAATTAATAAACGTCCCGATGGTAAGTTCTGTTTTTTCGTGATGCCTTGGTTTTATTGATCGACTTTTTACTTTGCGATGCTTTATTTTCGCTATCGGAACGGTTTTGACTATTGATCGGGGAGCTAGTTCTCTGCGTTGTCAATACGATGACATCATTGAGCCTTTGGTCGCCGATACATAGTCCCCAAAGCTTCCAACCGCCGATGTTTTTATGTTGACTGCGGAAATTTTAGTTAGTCTGTCTCCCACTGTTGCGGCTGTGCAGGGAACTATTCAGCCGATGCTTTAGTTGTTTCGATCTTTGACTCTTAACTATCGGGGGTTTTTAGCATTTGGGAGTGTCGACATTGCGGAAAGGTTGAGGACTAATCGTCCGATGCATAGTGCTTAGAGCCTCCGATCACCGACGTTATTCTTGTTGCGGAACCCGTAGTCTGATGGTCTTCCGCCGTTGCGGCTCCTCAGTGAACTGATCATCTGATGCTATAGTACTTCTGCCCGCCGAAGTGGATTATCTGCCCGATGCTTAGCGTTTATTGCTTCCGACTGTCGGTAGGGTTTTCCCGCCTTTTTTGTTGTGCTATTACTCTATTTTATGGGATGGAGAAGTTTTCCGTGGGTGTTGGTCGAGTCAGGGTTTTTTTGAGATGAAGAGCGTAGTCTGGGGGTTTGGTGTTTTGAGGAGTGTCAGTTGCATTGTCTTGGCTCATGCTTTCTTCGCAAGGTTCCAAGTTAGTTCAGATGCGGCTTGGTTTTAGATGAATAGTTTGTTCTATCGGGATTGTAGTTTTAGTGGGACAACGGGCTTAGAGGTTTTTCGACGTAGCTTGCAGGATTTTCTTTGCCTTATCATTTTTCTTTTCATGCATTAATATTGTTTATAGTTCATTTTACAGAATGCATGTATTAGTGCAGTCTGTGTTACTTTGTTAAACGCTAGATGGTCTAAAATCTGCTATGTTCATAACAGGGTGACTACTGCAAGCAAGATATGTCTAAAAGTCAAAACAGAAGGGAGACAGCAAGGAAAGAAGAGGCTGAAGCATATAAAAAGTGAGATAGAAAAAGGAAGGATAAAGTGAAGGTCTGAGATCAACAAGGTCTAAAAGGACCAGCGGATAGCATAGCAGCAGAGGCCCAGGCGTGGAAAAAGTTCATCAATGAACAAGCGGGGCTCTCTTCATAAAAGTGCTCTATTAAATTTTTGTCTTAAATGTAACGTATTGTATGAATCTTGAGCACTGACTAAAAGACAAAATGGTGAAAATGAACAGTTGGGGGAGGGGAGCCCAGAAGTCACCAAGGGGCAGCCCAAGAGGTTTTGTTGTTTTGTATAAATATAGGAGAGTTAGATGTGATAAAGGACTTTTCCCAGATAGATTTGTGAGATGATGTTGTAAGAAGAACTATTTCTTTTAGCAATAAGAATTACAAGTTTCCTGTTGGAGAAAGCTTGGTGGAAGATTTCAAATGCTGTGCTATGGATTTGATGAATGTGAAATATTTCGTTTTCAGCTGTTGTCTATTAACTGTGAGATTGTTCTATCTCTTTGAACCTATGTTCTTGTTATGAATGCGCTCTAGTTTATTCTATGAAATTTCCACTATGAGTAATGAAGGCTTTTCATAAACAATGACCTATCTTGTTGTTCATATATCTATTAATGTTCATGTGTTTTGAATTAATTAACAACTATCTGTGATTTTCTTAATGCATGCGCAGAAATACATTACTCATTGATAAATGATAATCTTGCTCCCTAGGGATAGGTTAGATAGTTAGTTTTATTTTCTTGCTGTGTGTGATTTAGATGCGAGAGAGTTAAGACGAGCAGTAAGAACCTGCGCATCACATTGTGACCGCTCCTCGTATTCTCTATCAGTCTGCATTCTTAGATAGCCATGCATATCATACTTAAATTCAAAAACTAAAATATACACGATGAACCGGGTCTTAACTGGTAAAACCTCTTATTTTTGTTACTTGACCTACGGTAGTTGGACCGTAAACCGGACGGATTCCCCATACCAAACAATAACGGGATAGTTGGGAACGTTTACTGGGGAGAATCCCTAACTGTTGTTACCTGCGAATTTCTAGGCATCAACAGGTTTTGGCGCTAGAAGGAGGGATGTCAGTGCATGGATGGCCGAGGAAACCTATTTTCTTGAGATTATTCCACCGGTGACAGTTCTGAAAGTAGTTTGTATCCTGATCCAATTCCTGAAGAAAAGAGTAAAGAGTTTTTTTTCCTGTTGATAACGAAGTAGTTGATTATTTGAGAAGATTTACTAGGGCCTATGTGAAGAAGATCGGAGGATTACTGATTATCCCTGCCTTACCCAGAAGAGAATATAAGAAGAAATACCGTCCTATATTGGAAGACGCAGTGTTGGTTGAAGATTTTGAAAAACTGGTAGAAATAGCCTTACAGGAAGTTGTTCAACCTCTAAATCAGTTGGGCCCAGATACACCTTACTGTTCACCTGTTCATACACCTATTCATTCACCACCTCACTCTCCACCCAGAATCATGGCTAATGTAAACACAAATCAGCCACCCAACCCACCAAATCCACCACCTGCTTGGAAGGTGTTGAGGCTTGGAAATTTGCAGGCAACAACAGCAAGGGATTCTCCCTAGTCAACATTCCCAACTAGCCCGTGACTGTTTGGTATAGGGAATCCGTCTGGTTTGCGGTCCGGCTACCATAGGTCAAGTAACAAAAAAAAAGGTTTTACCGGTTGCGGCCCAATCCACCGTGTATATTTTTGTATTTTTTGACTTTAAGTATGATATGCAAGTGCCTATCTAAGATGTAGATTGATAAAGAATGCGAGGAGTGGTCACAATGTGATGCGCATGTTCTTACCTCTCGTCTTTGACTCTCTCGTATCTAAATCACACACAACTGAAAAACAATATTAACTAAGTTGTCCATAGGGAGCAAGATTATCAATTAATGAGTAATGTAATACTATTCATATGTTAAGATAAATCACATATAGTTGTTCTTAGAATCAAAACACATAAACATGAATAAAGATATGCACCACCAGATAGCTTGTCGTCTGTTAAAACATTCATTACTCATAGTGGAAATTATCACAAAATAAACCAGAGAACATTCATATAAGAACATAGGTTTAGAAAGTTAGAACGATCTCACAGTTAGTGAAACACAGCTGAAAACGAAATAGTTCCCCTTCAACATTGTTCATTTCATCACATTTGAACATTCCACACAACACTTTCTCGAATAGGCAAAATTGTAATTTTATTATTGCAAAACAAAGTAGTCCCTCTTACAACAAGTAGTTCACAAGTCTCACTGGGAAAAAGCCCCTTCCTCACTCTTTCCTTTCTATATTTATACAAGAACCAACTCAAAACCTTTCAGCTGCCCCACAACCGTTTCGATCTCCAGACTTGTCATTTAGCGAATGCTCATGATTCAATGTTACGTTTCAAATAAATACTTTTACAAAAAACGGGCATAGCGAGGTAACTAACGAACCGCCCAAGCTTGGGCCTTTGCTCTTCAATGTTTACGCTCTACCATGCCTCAGTCCCTCTTCAGACCCTTATTATTTTCTTCCTCGAGCAACAACTCTGCTGCCTTATGCTTTAACATGCTTTATCTTCCAACTGCATCTTCTTCGCCGCAATAATCTTCAAAGGGATCTAAGAAAATCTTCCTTGTCTGCGATCAACGAAATTCATCATTTATTCTGACCATCTTCAATAAATATAAACCATAATACCAATAAAATAAGTACTGAAAGAAAAGAAAACCGAGGCTAGGTTTTCATGTGAAAATTTCACCCTGAAGAAAAACAAGGCACACTGGTCATTTACGAAATTATTTACGAGCTCATAACAATCGGCGGGTAAACGATTAAGAAACGGGCACATAAAAAACCCCCATCGGCGAATCAAAACACTTGACATCGGTCGGTTAATGGGCTACGCAGCTGCAACGACATGTAACCTACAATCTAGGGGTTCCAGCACACAAACCAAAATTGGCGTGATAAAATGTCGGGGGTCAGATCTTCTAGAGCATCGGATAGTTAGTGCGTTACATAGCCGCAACGACGGAAGTTATGCGGTTAAGAAAATCCGTAGACTAGTCAACATCGAAGATAAATAGAACAAGACATCGGCGAAAGGAAAAGTAGTCCGACGAGCAGTCAGTTTACTCTAGGGCCGCAACGACGGATCTCAATCAGCCTTCGACCTCTGATCCAAGTCAAAACACTTTCCGAAAAATCGCAAAGCAAGGTCTTTTTCAAAAATAAACACGGGATCAGCGAAAGGCTTTAATTATCGGCGCAATGTCTGACTGTCCTCTGACAAACGACAACTGAAAATCCCATTTTAAACCTCGGCCAAACCTCGACAACGAAAAACATCATAAAACCTGCTAAGTCCTTCAGTCCGAAACATTCGTAGACTCAAACGAATTCCCAAAAAGCAAGAAAAACTGGCCTCAAACAATCCAAACGTGCAACAGAGTGGGAACAAACGACCTTCAACAAAATCAACAAGGAGGGTCCAAAATTTTAGAAATTTGGGAAAAGTTGTAGCTGCAACAATTGGCAGCCCACTGGTGAACCCAGATCTCTGAATAAACTCCTCCTTAAGCAATAGACTGTTTAGCAGTAAAACCGACATGCTAAATTCTTCTTGATGTCTGGATTCCCATAATGTCAGATGTACTTGTAATCATTGATGATAGTCCAATTTTAGGGAATGAAACCCAAAATCTCAAAGTCAGGATAACTCTTTTGAGGCTAAGTAGGTGGATTTCATTTTAACTCTGTCTTCGGGTAGCTTCCAGCTTAGACACCATAGGATTGTAACACATGGTAAACAGAAATATTCGTTTGTTCCCCATTCCCATGCCACTTGGCACTTTTCGTTTGTGGACTTTTGTCCTTCTAAGTCCTCCTCATGCCTTTCTTTCTGAATTTTATTCAAGCTATTCTATCCATAGTGTCCTCTTGTGTGAGAGATGCATTTCATTTTCAGCTCACAGATGGAGAATTTTTTTTGGCAATATGTACTCATATAATTTAGTACTTTGTTTCGATAAATATTGCTTTCTTAGGAGTTTTGACTCTTATTAGCCTTTTAGCTTTCCATTTTTGGCATGGGATCATTTAGATATAATATATTGTTTACCCTGCTCCCCTTTCCATGGTTCTTTTGCTGTCACCCCCTAGGACATTTTAGATAGGAAATTGATGGAGCCTTGAAATAGTATTCCAGACCTTTTGATTCTAAGTTATTTCAGGGGTTACGCTGGACCTCAATGTGTTCATAGACATTTAGGAAAACTACTTACTAGAAGAAATTCCATCAGATTTAAACAATAAGACATAGTCTAATGCCCAAAGAATCTCAGTTCATTAAGGGTTCTGATGCTCTCCATGCAACCAAAAGTTTGCTTCTTTTATTGGAATCAGAAGAAAACTAAACTGAACAAACAGGAAAGGAACAAAACAAAGTGGCAAAACAAGTCAATTATTTATGTACAAAAAAAAAACAAAAAAAAACAAAATCAAGAAAAATAAGGTTTAAGAACTAAACCATTTACTCGTAAGTTCTCCTCCCATCCCTGTAAATCCTGCAACTTATAGGTTGAGGGGCCAAGTTTTGCCGCAATCTGGAAAGGGCCTACCCATAACTGTCGAAACTTCGTGTGCTTTCCCTTCTCATCATGAGGGTGATCCCACTTAAGAACCAAATCTCCTACTTCAAATTCTTTTGTCCCAACTTTGTGCTTATCAAACCACCTCTTCACTACCTCCTGTTGTTGTTTAAAACGCTCTCTGACCTTGGATCTAGATTCCTCTGCCTTCAAAAGATTATGTATCCTCATCTGCAAGACTTCATTATCTGATCCTCTTGATTCTTGAGCTATTATGGAAGAAGGTAGCATGATATTGGGGGGTAGAATGGCCTCTTTTCCATAAACAAGGGTATACGGGGACACACCTAAAGAAGTCTTGGGGGTGACCCTATCAGCCCAAAGAGAATTTGGTAATGCTGAATGCCAACGTCTTTGGTTTTCTATCACAACATTTTTTAAGATTCTAATCAGATTCTTGTTTGTAGATTTTGCCAAACCATTTCCTTGTGGATAATAATTTGCAGAATAATGCAACTTAATTTCCTTTTCATGAGCAAATGCAGTTAATCTAATAGAGGAAAAATAAGTAGCATTATCGAAAACTAGATAAATTGGAACTCCAAACCTGGTCATAATATGATCTTGCAAGAAGTCCATGACCGCATCTTCATTCACTTTACGCAACGGAATGGCTTCGACCCAACGAGTGATGTAATCGGTTGCCGTCAGAATATACTTGTGTTGCAAGGAGGAATTTGGCTTTATCTCTCCAATGATATCCATCCCCCACTGCTCAAAAGGTTCCGTTATCATCACAAGCTTTAATGGTCCTGCTGCTTTGACTTGTCTTCCACCACACCTTTGACAGATGTCGCACTTTCTGACATGGGCATGTGCATCTTTGAACAGTGTGGGCCAATAGTATTCGGCTCTGAGAATTTTATGGGTTGTTGTATCTCCCGAAAAATGTCCTCCAACAGGCCCATCATGTAAGTCTATCATGACCTTCTTCGCATCATCTTTCTCTAAGCATCTAAGAAGAACTCCATCATAATTCTTTCTGAATAATATTCCTTCAATAATCTGATATGAGGCTGATTTAAGACACAATGCTCTTCTTTGCTTAGAATTCCAATGTTCCAGTAACAATCCCTCTTGAAGGTAATGCACAAGGTCTCGATACCAGGAGTCTGAAGCTGTGAAAAGAGGACATGCATCCATCAAATGTAACTCAGCTTCGTCTTCCCAGTTATTTTCTTCATTATCTGTACCTTCAGTCATTAGTTTGCACAATCCTTGCCCTTTAACTATGGAGGCTGGCTTGAATTCAAGGTCATACTCCTGTAAAGATGTTACCCAGTTGCCTCTTCTTTCTCCTAATTCTTTTTGTATGAAAAGAGACCTCACAGCTGGGTGTGGAATTATCACATTTGTCCGGTTTTTAAGTATATACGGTTTGAATTGTTTTACAGCTTTGAAGACTGCATAAGCTTGCTTATCCATAGCTGGGTAATTCAATTCGGCTCCCTGCAGACCAGTGCTCATAAATGATATGGGGAACTCATCTCCCCCATCTTCCTTTTGGGTAAACACCGCTGCTAGTGAATCGTCAGATGCGAAAGTGTACAAAATAAAATCTTTCTCAAAATCAAGACTTTTGAGGGAGGGTGTGTGCGCAACAACTGTCTTTATTTTAATAAATGCAATCTTCTCTACATCAGTCCACTTGAACTGTACACTTTACTTTACCATTTGTTGCAAAGGTTTAACAATTTGAGCGAAATCCAGCACAAATCTTCACACGAAATTTATCATCCCCATAAATGATTGCATGCCCTTTTTATTATGGGGTAAGGGAATCTGTTCGATAGCTTTGATCATCTCTGGGTCTATGGAGATCCCCTTCTTAGAAACCACATGACCCAATAACTTACCTTCGGTAATGGCGAACACGCACTTCTTGGGGTTTAATGAGATACCATACTTTCAGCAACGTTCAAAAATCTGTTTTAGATGGAATGCGTGTTCCTCCCTTTTCTTTGAGAATATTGTGATGTCATCGAGGTATACTATAGCACTGCGGCTAATCAGACCGCAGAAAGCTATGTCCATAGCCCTCTGGAAAGTAGCTCCAGCGTTTATGAGTCCAAAGGGCATCCTTCTGTAAGCAAAAGTCCCCCATCTGGTTCTAAATGTAGTTTTAAGTCTGTCTTCTTCAGCTACTAACACTTGATTGTAGCTAGAGAATCCATCTAATAAAGAAAATAATTTAGAACCCGAAACTATTTGCAATATCTATTCCATGGGTGGGACAGGATAATTGTCTTTATCCGAAGCGTGATTTAGGTTTCTGAAATCCACACATAGTCTAATTTCTCCAGATTTCTTTCTTACTGGTACCAGATTTGAAACCCATTCCGAGTGTCTAACTTTGAAAATAATTTTAGCATCCAACAGCTTCTTTACTTCATTCCGAATTAGAGGCTCCAATTTTGGATGCATTTTCCTTAAAGGCTGTTGATAAGGCTTGACGCCAGATTTGATGGGTATAAAATGCTGAATAATATTGGTGTCATATGTCTTCAGATCTTCATACGTCCAGGCAAAAACATCTTTGTATTGTTTGAACAGACTGATGAACCTATTCCTTTCACTTGGAGAGCAGCACTTTCCTAAATTCACATATTTAGGCTCAATTTCAGTCCCTAAATTAATCAACTTGAACTGTAGAGACGAGCTATGGGTCTTCACATTCACTGGCCTTCTGAATTTCTCGTTTAGATCAAACATTCCCTCTAAAGTCCTGACTCCTTTAGGAATAAAATTATCGAATTTTAGCTCGACCTGATGTTCTTCATCATCAATAATTGCCCCTTTGAAGGTCTCGTCATTTGTCAAGCATTCTAGAATCTGCTGATCATCATCAAAAACTCGTAAATTGGTAATCATATATGAAACCGAAGGCCTGCACAGCAATTCAATAGAACACCGGTTATTAGAGGGCACAAGCCTTGCAGCTGAGGTGGCCAACAAGTCCGCTGCTGCATTCTTAAGTCTAAGAATCAATACAATATTAAATGCATGAAAACATTTAAGCATTTCCATACTTCATTTTGATAAGCTTTTAAATGAGGGGAAATGCAATGTATTTGATTTCGAATTTGTTTTACAATTATTTCAGAATCCCCATACACTTTCAGATTTTCTACCTTTAACTCAATTGCTTTTCTTAGTCCCTGAACTAGTGCTTCATATTCGGTTGTGTTATTGGTGCATTCAAACTCTAACCTACACGAAATAAAATGTTTATTTTTCTTAGGATCAATTAGGACACAGCCGGCTCCTGACCCTTCTAAAGTTTTAGAACCATCAAAGAAAAGAGTCCAAAAATATCCTATCACTACTGTGCATGAATCAACATCTACATCTACAGCTAAGTCTACTATTTTACAATCAATTTCATCAGGCTGCGAAAACCGAAGGAGATTAGGCTGAGCATCTGATGTATCACTGGCTTCTTCTGCTTGATAGTTTCCCGGTTCTAGCTCAATGAAGTAATTTCCCAAAACAGAATTCACTGGTTCATTCTTACCTTCGAACTGAGTAACATTGTGTTTCATGTGGGGCTCTCTTAAAACTTTAATTTGATTTGGGCTTCCTTTATAAGGTAGCCATAGATGTGACCAGTTCGAGGCAAAATATCCATTCAGCTTGGCCGACCAATCTCTGCTCAAAACAAGTCCATAAGCCTCAGGTATGTCTGCTACTACAATATCAATGAATTGACATAGCTTATCATTTGAGGATAAGCGAATGAGAACATCCTCCATTTCCCCAATTACCTTCACATTCGTTCTGTCCAACTGAATGACTCTCCAGGTAAATGGTTTAGGTTGTCCATTTATCTTTTTGCAGACCAACAGCGGCATAACATTCACTGATGCCCCCGAGTCTACTAGGCAATTGTGCATGTTGTGGTTGAAAATTTCAAAAGTAAGGAGAAAAGGTGGAGTCTTGCATTTAGGCTTACCTCCCACACTTGCTTCACCAATTTCTTCTTCTTGGGGCTGATTGTCGGTGGGAAGCTTCTCTTCTGATATTTCAAGTGCTTTCAATAATTTTTCTTTCTGCTGTGGCACATTACACATCTCAAATAACGAGATATTTGCCTTCACCTTTTTTATATCCTCCACGATGCCGTAATCCATTTTATGTTCTGTGAGGTTTGTTTTAACATTATTAATCTTCTCTTCAATGGGCTTGGTAGGCATGCTGATCTGTTTCAGATTTTGATTGGTAACGGTAAACTCCAGCATTTTATTAGTTGAGGTGTTTTTTTAAATTTCTTTACATTCTTTTGAAGTCTCTTAATCTTTGGGAGCATAAAACTGTTTTCTTTAATTAACACTTGGCTTCTCGTTGTCACATTCGTTTCCGAGATATCTTCATGTCTCATATTCTTTTCTTCTTCAGTGTCAAACAACGATACGTAGTCCCATAAAACCATGGCCTTATCCTCTTGTTTCCCTGTTACTTTATTATTATATTTTCCCTCTTCATCATTATCCTCAGTCAATTTGGAATCCAACAGCTGATTCATCACCAATGTCATTGAATTTATCCATTCAGGACAATTATTTTCGGAATGGGGTTGTTGGTGAAAAGTGCAAAATTTATCCATCCCAACCTCCGTTAAGTTCATCGATGCAAGACTGTGCGGAGGGGGTTGGGTTTGATTGTTGTCCTCCCTTTTCTTGTAATAAGGCTTATAAAACTTCTGGGCTTCCTTTTCCTTTTCCATGTCTATTATTATGTTAGAGAGCTTCTGCATCATTTTTGCCATTCCTTCGAAATCGTGTAATTGCTCCTCTTTAGGATTTAGTAAATAACAAAGCTTTTCTCCCAACATTTTTTTCTCTCGATTGCTCAGGATAATCTTCGATGCTTTCCTTTTCAGCCTCTACTCTCTCCGCTTCTTCATACTAGCGTAGGTTTGGCTTTCATTTTTGCAAACATGGCCAAATCGGGCCCTAGAGCTAAAGTATAATACTCGATCAGAACTTTATCTGAGGGTTTGTCAGTTTCAGAAAAATTCTTAAGATAAGCTGCAAATGTTTGAGTAAAACTATGCACCTTCTCTTTCCTTTCTTTTTTTAAAGCGCACAGTCCTTTCATAAGAGCCGCATGATTTTTTTGGGTTGCATATTTACTTCTAAAAATCCTTTCAAAAGTGTCCCAGTATGGGATAGAGTTTGCAGGCAAACCAAAATACCATGATGCTGCTGCTCCTTTAAGGGTATGCGGAAAGAGTCTACAAACTACATCCTCATGTTCCCCAGCCCTCAATCCTTCTATTGCCAAATAGAAACTTTGTAAATGGTCATTTACTAACATCTTCTCATTTGGATCAAACATGGGCATCATCTTCTAAAAAGCATGAGGTAAGTCATGCAACGGAGGTGTTAAGTTTAAGGGTGATCTGGCTTTCCAAGCCGGTGGTGGATTTGGTGGGTTAAGTGGCTGATTAGCATTAATTCCTGCCATGAGTCTGGGTGGAGAGTGAGGAGGTGAAGGAACGAGAGTATGCATAGGAGAACAGTAAGGTTTGTTTGGGCCTACTTTATTCAAGGGCTAAACAACTTCCTGTAATGCTACTTCTACTAACTCTTCCAAATCTCCAACCAACACTGAATCTTCCAAGATGGGACGATATTTCTTTTTGTATTCTCTGCGGGGTAAATCAGGGATAGTGGGTAATCCTCCAATACTCTTTACATAGGCCCGTGTGTGTCTTCTTAGATCATTAACTACTTGGTTGTTTACAGGAAACAAATGATCTCTATTCTCTTCAGTATTTGGATCAGGAAATAAACTGCTTTCAAAACTATCACTGGTGGAGTAACTTCGAGGAAATGGATTTCCCCGGCCAGCCATGCACTGGTGACCTTCCTTCTAGCGCCAGAAACTGTTGAGGCCTGGAAATTCACAGGAAACAACAGCAAGGGATTCTTCATAGTCAACGTTCCCAGCTAGCCCGTGACTGTTTGGTATAGGGAATCCGTTCGGTTTGCGGTCTGGCTACCGTAGGTCAAGTAACAAAAAACAAAAGGGTTTTACCGGTTGCGGCTCGGTCCACCGTGTATATTTTTGTATTTTTTGACTTTAAGTATGATATGCAAGTGCCTATCTAAGATGCAGATTGATAAAGAATGCGAGGAGTGGTCATAATGTGATGCGCAGGTTCTTACCTCTCGTCTTAGACTCTCTTGCATCTAAATCAACTGAAAAACAATATCAACTAAGCTGTCCCTAGGGAGCAAGATTATCAATTAATGAGTAATGTAATACTGTTCATATGTTAAGATAAATCACAGATAGCTGTTCTTAGAATCAAAACACATAAACATGAATAAAGATATGCACCACAAGATAGCTCGTCGTCTGTTAAAACATTCATTGCTCATAGTGGAAATTATCACAAAATAAACTAGAGAACATTCATATAAGAACATAGGTTCATAAAGTTAGAACGATCTCACAGTTAATGAAATACAGTTGAAAACGAAATAGTTCCCCTTCAACATTGTTCATTTCATCACATTTGAACATTCCACACAACACTTTCTCCAACAGGCAAAATTGTAATTTTATTATTGCAAAACGAAGAGTTCCTCTTACAACAAGTAGTTCACAAGTCTCACTGGGAAAAATCCCCTTCCTCACTCTTTCCTTTCTATATTTATACAAGAACCAACTCAAAATCTTTCGGTTACTCCACGACCGTTTCGATCTCCAGTCTTGTCATTTAGCGAATGCTCATGATTCAATGTTACGTTTCAAATAAAGAATTTTACAAAAAACGGGCATAGCGAGGTAATTGACAAACCACCCAAGCCTAGGCCTTTGCTCTTCAATGATTACGCTCTACCATGCCTCGGTCCCTCTTCAGACCCTTATTATTTTCTTCCTCAAGCAACAACTTTGCTGCCTTATGCTTTAACATGCTTTATCTTCCAACTGCATCTTCTTCGCCGCAATAATCTTCAAAGGGATCTGAGAAAATCTTCCTTGTCTGCGATCAACGAAACTCATCTTTTATTTTGACCATCTTCAATAAATATAAACCATAATACCAATATAATAAGTACTGAAAGAAAAGAAAACCGGGGCTGGGTTTTCATGTGAAAATTTCACCCTGAAGAAAAACAAGGCAAATTGGTCATTTACGAAATCAGTTACGAGCTCATAACAATCGGCGGGGAAACTATTAAGAAACGGGCACATAAAAAACCCCCATCGACGAATCGGAACACTCGACATCGGTCGGTTAGTGGGCTACGCAGCCACAACGGTGGGTAACCTACAATCTAGGGGTTCCGGCACATAAACCAAAATTGGTGTGATAAAACATCGGGGGTCGGATCTTCTAGAGCATCGGATAATTAGTGTGTTACATAGCCGCAACGGCGGAAGTTATGCGGTCAAGAAAATCCGCAGACTAGTCAACATCAGAGATAAATAGAACAAGACATCGACGAAAGGAAAGGTAGTCCGACGGGCAGTCAGTTTACTCTGGGGCCGCAACAACGGATCTCAATCAACCTTCGACCTCTGATCCAAGTCAAAACACTTTCTGAAAAATCGCAAAGCAAGGTCTTTTTCAAAAATAAATGTGGGATCAGCGAAAGGATTTAATTATCGGCGCAATGTCTGACTATCCTTCGACAAATGGCAACTGAAAATCCCATTTTAAACCTCGACCAAACCTCGACAACGAAAAACATCATAAAACCTGCTAAGTCCTTCAGTCCGAAACATTTGTAGACTCAAACGAATTCCCGAAAATCAAGAAAAACTGGCCTCAAACAATCCAAACGTGTAGTAGAGTGAGAACAAACGACCTTCAACAAAATCAACGAGGGTCCAAAATTTTAGAAATTTGGGAAAAGTTGCAGCTGCAACAGAAGGCTAAGTCACCTTTAAACTTGGCACCTCCTTTGCATGACTTACCTCAGGCTTTTGAGAAAATGTTGCCTAAGTTTGACCCAAGTGAAAAGATTTTAGTAGATGATCATTTGCAAAGCTTTTACTTGGCTATAGAAAGACTAAGGGCTGGAGACCATGAAGATGTAGTCTGCAGATTGTTCCCACATACCCTGAAAAGAGCAGCAGCCTCATGATATTTTGCTTTGCCTGCAAACTCAATCACAGACTGGGACACATTTGAAAGAATATTCAGAAATAAATACGCAGCCCATAAAACTCATGCAGCTCTAATGAAAGCGTTGTGCGCTTTAAAGAAAGAAAGAAAAGAAAAAGTGCATAGTTTCACCCAAAGGTTTGATGCTTATCTTAAAAAAATTTCTGAAATTGATAAGCCCTATGATAAAGTTCTGATTGAATACTATACTTCAGCTCTAGGGCTTGATTTGGCCATGTTTGCCAAGATGAAAGTCAAACCTACGTTATTAGAAACTTATGAAGAAGCTGAAAGAGAGAACATAGAAGATTATCCTGAGCAGTCGAGAGAAAAAACTTTTGGTAAGAAAGCCTTATTACTGACTAAGCCTAAGGAGGAGCAGTCACATGACTTTGAAGGGATGGTGAAGATGATGCAGAAGCTATCCAACAGAATAATAGATTTGGAAAAAGAAAAAGAAGCTTAGAAAGCATATAAGCCTTACTATAAAAAGAGAGAAGATAACAATCAAGCTAAACCTCCTCCACACAGTCCCGCGTCAATGAATTTAACTGAGGTGGGTATGGATAATTTTTGCACCTTTCATCAGCAGCCTCATTTTGAAAAAAATTGCCCTCAATGGATCAATTCGATGACATTAATAATGAATCAGCTATTGGACTCTAAACTAATAGAAGCTGATGATGAGGAAGAAAATGGTAATAAATCAACAGAAAAACAAGAAGAGGATGATGCCCTGGTTTTACGGGACTGTGTCTCACTTTTTGATACAGAAGAGGAAGGTTCATGGAAACTGGAAGAAACATCAGAAACAAACATGACAACAAGAAATTAGGGTTTGATAAATAAAGACAATTTGATACTTCCGAAAATTAAGAGACTTCAAGAGAATGTAAAGAAGATTCAGAAGAACACCCCAGCTGATAAGATACCCAAATTCACCATTATGAGTCAAAATCCAAAGAAAATCAACATGCTTGTCAAGCCTGTTGAAGAGAAGATTGACAATGTAAAAAAGAATCCCGAAGAACATGAGATGGAGTATAATATTGTGGAAGATATTAAAAGGGCTAAGGCAAATATCTCACTTTTTGAAATGTGTAATGTGCCTCAACAGAAAGAAAAATTATTAAAAGCACTTGAAGTACCAGAGGAAAAGCTTCCCACCAACAACCAACCTGAAGAAGAAGAAATTGGTGAAGCAAGTGTGGGAAGTCTAAATACAAAACCCCACCATTTCTCCTAACTTTTGAAATTTTCAACCATAACGTGCACAACTGTTTAATAAACTCAGGGGCATCAATCAATGTTATGCCACTTTCCGTCTACAAGAAGATAAATGGACAACCCAAACCATCTACTTGGCAGGTTATTTAGTTAGACAGAACAACTGTGAAGGTAATTGGGGAAATGGAGGATGTCATGATTCAATTATCTTCAAATGAAAAGGTATGTCAAGTCATCGATATTGTAGTAACAGACATACCTGAGGCTTATGGACTTGTTTTGAGTTGGGATTGGTCAGCAAAGCTAAATGGATATTTTGCATCAGATTGGTCACATCTATGGTTGCCTTATAAGGGAATTCCCAACCAAATAAAAGTATTAAGAGAGCCCCACATGAAGCACAATGTTACTCACTTGGAGGGTAAGAATGAACCAGTGAATTCCGTGCTGTGAAATTACCAAGCAGAAGAAGCCAGCGGTACACCAGACTCATAGCCTGATCTCCTTCGATTTTCACGGGCTGACGAATTTGATTGTAAAATAGTAGACTTAGTTGCAGATGTAGTTTTTGATTCAAGTATAGTAGAAGTAGATAGTTTTTGGACACTTTTTTTTTATGGATCTAAAACTTTGGAAGGATCAGGAGCTGGCTGTGTTCTGATTGATCCAAAGAAAAATTAACATTTTCTTTCGTGTAGATTAGAGTTTGAATGTACCAATAATACAGCCGAATATGAAGCATTAGTTCAGGGACTAAGAAAATCAATTGAATTAAAAGTAGAAAATCTGAAAGTGTATGGGGATTCTGAAATAATTGTAAAACAAATTCGAAATCAGATACATTGCATTTCACCTCATTTAAAAGCTTACCAGAATGAAGTGTGGGATTTGCTTAAATTTTTTTATGCATTTAATATTGTATCCATTCCTAGACTAAAGAATGCAGCGGCTGACTTGTTAGCTACCTCAGCTGCAAGGCTTGTACCTTCAAATAACAGATGTTCTATTGAATTACTTTTCAGGATTTCGGTTCCAGACATGATTACCAATCTACGAGTTTTTGATGATGATCAACAAATCTTGGAATGTTTGATGAATGATGAAACCTTCAAAGGAGCAATAATCGATGATGAAGAACACCAGGTTGAATTAAAATTTGACAACTTTATTCCTAAAGGAGTCAGAACCTTTGAGCGAATGTTTGATCTAGACAACAAATTCAAGAGGCCAGCAAACGTCAAAACTCACAGCTCGTCCTTACAATTCAAGCTAATAAATTTGGGAACTGAAGTTAAACCCATATACGTAAATTTGGGAAAGTGTTGTTCTCCAGGTGAAAGAAATAAGTTCATTAGTTTTTTCAAACAACACAAAGATGTGTTTGCCTGGACATATGAAGAGCTCAAAACATATGACATGAAGATTATACAGCATGCCATCCCTATTAGAGCTGGAGTCGAGCCTTATCAGCAACCTTTGAGGAAGATGCATCCAAAACTGGAACGTTTAATTCATAGTGAAGTGAAAAAATTATTGGATGCTAAAATTATATCCAAAGTCAGATATTCGGAATGGGTGTCAAATTTGGTGCCAGTGAGGAAGAAATCCGGAGAAATCAGGCTATGTGTAGATTTTAGAAACCTAAATCGTGCTTCGGATAAAGACAACTATCCAGTCCCACCCATGGAACAGATATTGTAGATGGTTTAGGGTTCTGAGTTATTTTCATTATTAGATGGATTCTCTAGCTACAATCAAGTATTAGTAGCTGAAGAGGACAGACTTAAAACTACATTCAGAACAAAGTGGGGAACCTTTGCTTATAAAAGAATTCCCTTTGGACTCATCAACGCTAGAGCTACTTTCGAGAGGGTTATGGATATAGCTTTTCGCGGTCTGATTGGCCGTAGTGTTGTAGTATATCTCGACGATGTCACGATATTTTCAAAGAAGAGAGAAGGACACGCATTTCATCTAAAACAAATTTTCGAGCATTGTCGAAAATATGAGATCTCACTGAATCCTAGGAAATGTGTGTTTGCAGTTATAGAAGGAAAGTTGTTGGGTCACGTTGTTTCTAAGAAAGGGATCTCCATAGACCCAGAAAGGATCAAGGTCATAGAACAGATCCCTTTACCCCATAACAAAAAATGTATGCAATCATTCATGGGGACAATTAATTTTGTGCGAAGGTTTATACTAGATTTCGCTCAAATTGTTAAACCTTTGCAGCAAATGGTGAAACAAAGTGTACAATTCAAGTGCACTGATGTAGAAAAGAATGCATTCAGTAAAATAAAGACATCTATTGCTCATGCACCATCTCTCAAAAGTCCAAATTTTGAAAACGATTTTATTTTGTACACTTTCGCATCTAACGGTTCATTAACAGCGGTGCTTACACAGAAGAAAGATGGGGGAGATGCGTATCCCATATCATTTATGAGCACTGTTTTGCAGGGAGCTGAATTGAATTACCCAGCTGTCGATAAACAAGCCTATGCAGTTTTCAAAGCGGTAAAACAATTCAGGCCGTACAAACTTAAGAACCAGACGAAGGTAATAGTTCCACACCCAGCTGTAAGGTCTCTTTTCATACAAAAAGAATTAGGAGAAAGAAGAGGCAACTGGGTAACCGTTTTACAATAAATGACCTCGAATTCAAATCAGCATCCATAGTTAAAGGGCAAGGACTGTGCAAACAAATGGCTGAAGGTAAAAACCATGAAGAAAACAATTGGGACAATGAAGCTAAGTTACATATGATGGATGTATGTCCTCTTTTCACAGCTCCAGATTCCTGGCAATGAGACCTTGTTAATTACCTTCAGGAAGGATTGTTGCCAGAACATTGGAATTCCAAACAATGAAGAGCGTTGTGCCTTAAATCAACTTCATATCAGATCATTGACGTAATATTATTCAGAAAGAATTATGATGGAGTTCTTCTCAGATGCTTAGAGAAAGAAGATACAAAGAAGGTCATAACAAAGTTACATGATGGGCCTGCTGGAGGTCATTTTTCTGGAGATACAACAGCCCATAAGATTCTCAGAGCCGGATACTATTAGCCCACGCTGTTCAAGGATGCGCATGCCCATGTCAGAAAATGTGATATCTACCAGAGGTGTGGGGGAAGACAAGCCAAAGCAGCAGGACCATGGAAGCCTGTGATGATAACAGAACCATTCGAACAATGCGGGATTGATATCATTGACTTCACTAGATGGGTCGAGGCCATTCCATTACGTAAAGTGAATGAAGATGCGGTCATGGATTTCTTGCAAGATCATATTATGACCAGGTTTGGGGTTCCAATTTCCCTGGTTTTTGATAATGCTACTTATTTTTCTTCCATTAGATTAACTGCATTTTCTCATGAAAGAGGAATCAAGTTGCATTATTCTGCGAACTATTACCCATAAGGAAATGGTTTGGCAAAATCTACAAACAAGAATCTCATTAGGATCTTAAAAAGGACTGTGATAGAAAACCAGAGAAGTTGTCATTTAGCATTACCGAATGCTCTTTGGGCTGATAGGGTCACTCCCAAGAATTCCTTAGGTGTGTCACCATATACCCTCATTTATGGAAAAGAAGCTATTCTTCCTCCTAACATTATGCTACCCTCTTCCATAATAGCTCAGGAGTCTAGAGGCACAGATAATGAAATCCTACAGATTAGAATCTATAATCTCTTGAAGGCAGAAGAGTCTAGGGCTAGAGCCAAAGAATGTTTTAAGCATCAACAGGAAGTAGTGAAACGGTGGTTTGATAAACATAAAGGTGGAAAAAAGAAATTTGAAGTGGGAGATCTGGTTCTTAAGTGGGATCACCCGCATGATGAAAAGGGGAAACACACGAAGTTTCAACAGTTATGGGTAGGCCCTTTTCAGATTGCAGCAAAGCTTGGCCCCTCAACCTACAAGTTGCAAGATTTACAGGGGTGGGAGGAGAACTTACCAGTTAATGGTTTAGCTCTCAAACCTTATTTTTCCTGTTTTTTTGTTTTTGTTTTCTACATAAATAAACTCTTTTGGTTGTTTATTTTTGATTTATTTTATTTCTGTTTGTTTTTAGTTAGATTTTGATTAATTTCATCAAAAGAAGCAAACTTTTGGTTGCATGGAGAACATCAAAATTCTGGATTAACTAAAATCCTTGGCTATAAGACTATGTACTATTGATTTATTTGGAAGAATTTCTTCTAGTTTAGCGGTTTTTCTAAATGTCTATGAACACATTGAAGTCCTACTTAATCCTTGTAAAATAACTCAGGATCAAAAGGTCTGGAATACTATTTCGAGGCTCCATCCATCTCACATTTAAAAATGTCTGAGGGAGTGACAACGGGTATCCATGGAAAGGAAGCAGGGTAAACAATATATTATATATAAACAATCCCATGCCAAGATTTGAAAGCCAAAAAGGCAAATAAGAGTAAAAAATTCTCCTAAGAAAGCAATGTGTATCAAAACAAAGTACTGAACCATATGAGTACAAAATTGCCAAAGTTCTTCTATGTCCTTGAGCTGAAAATTAAATACATCTCTCACACAAAATGACACTATGGATAGAGGAGCCTGAATAAAAAATTTAGAAAGAAAGGCATGCAGGAGGACTCAAAAAAGACAAAAGTCCAAAAGCACAAAAAGTGCAGAATGGCATGGGAATGAGGAACAAATGAATATTTCTGTTTACCATATGTTACAATCCTGTGGTGTCCAAGCTGGAAGCTACCTGAAGACAGAGGTAAAAAATGAAACTCATAATCCTGGCCTCAAAAGAGTTATCTTGACTTTGAAATCTTGGTTTCCATTTTCCTAATTTGGACTATCATCAATGATTAAAAGTACATACATTTGCCATTTGGGAAATCCAGACATCTAGAAGGATTCAACATGTTGCTTTTATTGTCGAACAGTATGTTACGTAAGTAAGAAATTGTCTAGAGATCGGGGTTCACCAGGTAGTCGCCAATTGTTGCAGCTACAACTATTTCCCAAATTATTTAAATTTTGGACCCTCCTTTTAATTTTATTTTGCCTGGGATTGTTTGGATTGCTGAACTCTGTTTTTGTTTTCCCTCTGCTACAAATTTGGATTGTTTTGAAGTTAAAGTGAGGTTAACTGTTTTCATGCTTTTTAGAAAACTGCTTTTGTCTGCCAATGCTTTGGACTGTGGAGTTTAAAGTTGATTTGAAAATGATGTCCTTTGATCTGTGATTTCTTTCATTGCTATCGGAAGTCTATTTATGTTTGAATCGAAACTTTAATTCTCTTTGCTGCCGCTTGTTCGGAGGTGAAACAAACTATTTATATCGCTGCCCAACCGAAATTTTTTTGGAACTTAACTTTTTTTATTTGGTTTTTCGGAGGTTAGTTGAACAGTGAATCGGGACCGTAGTTCTCTACGCAACCGCCGTTGCGGAAGCTAATTAATAAATGTCCCGATGGTAAGTTCTGTTTTTTTGCCAATGCCTTGGTTTTATTGACCGACTTTTTACTTTACGATGCTTTATTTTCGCTATCGGAATGGTTTTGACTATTGATCGGGGAGCTATTTCTCTGCGTTGCCGATACAGCGGCAATCTTGAGCCTTTGGTCGCCGATACATAGTCCCCAAAGCTTCCGACCGCTGATGTTTTTATGTTGACTGCGAAACTTTTAGCAGTCTGTCTCCCCCCGTTGCGGCTGTGCAGGGAACTATCCGGCTGATGCTTTAGTGGTTCTGATCTCCGACGCTTAACTATCGAGGGTTTTTAGCATTTGGGAGTGCCGACATTGCGGAAAGGTTGATGACTAATCGTCCGACGCATAGTGCTCAAAGCCTCCGATCATCGACGTTATTCTTGTTGCGGAACCCGTAGTCTGATGGTCTTCCGCCATTGCAGCTCCTCAGTGAACTGATCATCCGACTGTCGGTAGGGTTTTTCCACCGTTTTTGTTGTGCTGTTACTCTATTTTATGGGATGGAGGAGTTTTATGTGGGTGCTGGTCGAGTCAGGGTTTTTTTGAGATGAAGAGCGCAGTCTGGGGGTTTGGTGTTTTGAGGAGTGTCGGTTGCATTGTCTTGGCTCATGCTTTCTTCGCAAGGCTTCGAGTTAGTTCAGATGCGGCTTGGTTTTAGATGAAGAGTCTGTTCTATCGAGATTGTAGTTTTAGTGCGACAACGAGCTTAGAGGTTTTCCGGACCCAGCTTGCAGGATTTTCTTTGCCTTATCATTTTTCTTTTCATGCATTAATATTGTTTATAGTTCATTTTACAGAATGCATGTATTAGTGCAGTATGTGTTACTTTGTTAAATGCTAGATGGTCTAAAATCTGCTATGTTCATAACAGGATGACTACTGCAAGCAAGATATGTCTAAAAGTTAAAACAGAAGGGAGGCAGTAAGGAAAGAAGAGGTTGAAGCATATAAAAAGCGAGATAGAAAAAGGAAGGATAAAGTGAAGGTCTGATATCAACAAGGTCTAAAAGAACCAGCGGATAGCATAGCAGCAGAGGCCCAGGTGTGGAAAAATTTCATCAATGCACAAGCGGGGCCCTCTTCATAAAAGTGCTCTATTAAATTTTTGTCTTAAAATGTATTGTATGAATCATGAGCACTCACTAAAAGACAAAATGGTGAGAATGAACGGTTGGGGGGGGAGCCCAGAAGTCACCAAGGGGCAGCCCAAGAGGTTTTGCTATTTTGTATAAATATAAGAGAGTTAGATGTGATAAAGGACTTTTTCCCACATAGATTTGTGAGATGATGTTGTAAGAAGAACTATTTCTTTTTGCAACAAGAATTACAATTTTCATGTTGGAGAAAGCTTGGTGGAAGATTTCAAATGTTGTGCTATGGATTTGTTGAATGTGAAATATTTCGTTTTCAACTGTTGTCCATTAACTGTGAGATCATTCTAACTCTTTGAACCTATGTTCTTGTCATGAATGCGCTGTAGTTTATTCTATGAGTAATGAAGGCTTTTCATAAACAATGAACTATCTTGTTGTTCATATATCTATTAATGTTCATGTGTTTTGAATTAATTAACAACTATCTGTGATTTTCTTAATGCATGCGCATAAATACATTACTCATTGATAAATGATAATCTTGCTCTCTAGGGATAGGTTAGATAGTTAGTTTTATTTTCTTGATGTGTGTGATTTAGATGCGAGAGAGTTAAGACGAGATGTAAAAACCTGTGCATCACATTGTGACCGCTCCTCGTATTCTCTATCAGTCTGCATTCTTAGATAGGCACTTGCATATCATACTTAAATTCAAAAACTAAAATATACACGGTGAACCGAGCCGTAACCGGTAAAACCTTTTATTTTTGTTCCTTGACCTACGGTAGCCAGACCGTAAACCGGACGGATTCCCCATACCAAACAGTAACAGGCTAGTTGGGAACGTTTACTGGGGAGAATCCCTAACTGTTGTTACATGCGAATTTCCAGGCATCAACACATGGTTAAAACTCTCAAAGAAGGAAACAATCCATAACCCCAACCAAATAGCTACTCAAGGCAATATATTATGTAAAAATAGAATATTTCATATATGAGCTCCTCATGATCAATAATTGAGAAAATGAACATCCACCCTCTTTTAATAGAGATCATGGACCAATTAAGTGCTAAGCCACGAATCAAAAGCCATTAAAATTGAGGTAAAGATGAATCCTCATATCACTATTTCTAGAACATATTGTGATCGTTAGATTACATAAGTACAAATGCATAATAAAGAGACAATTTACCTAAAGACACATTATACCAAGTTGATCTTAACTAATTCCCAAGTGTCTAAATATCCTAACATCCCACCTTAAGAACATCAGATAGAATTGAAAAAGTTACAAAATGATGTTATAGAAAGAAGGATGCATTAGAGCCTATCCCCCCTTAACGACACATTCCTGAACTCCTAACATAAATCATTAAGTTTAGAAAACTTCACTTTTGTAAGAGACTTTGTAAATATGTTTGCAACTTGATCATTTGTAGGGAAAAATAACTCTTCGAGAATGCAATTCTAAACAAGCTTTTTGAAGAAGTGAATATGTAGCATAATGTGTTTGATGCATTTATGTTGAATTAGATCCTTGGTGAGCTTGATGAAACTTTGTTTGTGACACCAAAGGGTAGTCGAATGTTGTTGCTCAAATCCAAGATCGTAAAGGAAATGCAAAGCCACAAGGATTCCTGGCTCGCATTAATTGCAACTCAATACTCCACTTATGCTGAAGAAAGAGAAATTGATTCTTGTTCCTTACAAGCCCAAATGACAGGTCCAAAACTAAGACAAAAAACATAGCATATGGTAGATTTTCAATCATCGTGATTGCTAGCCCAATTTGAATCAGTGAAACTAACCAACAAAGAAGTCCCCCTTGAACTAGAATGAATCCAAAAGTGAATTGTACCTCGAATGTACCGAAGTATCATCTTTACTACTTTCCAATTTTCATGGGGCCTTGCATGTATTAGGCAACAAAACCAACAACAAAGGATATATCAAAACATGTATGAATTAAGTACAAGAGACTAGCAACTAGTTGATGATACAAGGTCATATATACTTTAGGTGAACTGTAAGTGACAAAAAGTTTGACTCCAGACTAGAAGGGAGATGGGGTTGGTTCAAAATAATCCATATGAAAGAGATGAAGGAGGCCATAAGATACTTAGATTGAGAAAGAGAAATTACTTCTTTGGTTTGTAGCCAATAAAATAATGCAAATTTCCTTAGAATGTCATTTCAAATTTATTCTTAAGGATGGATTTCACATGGGTTAAAAAGGTTATGGTCACTACTAGTAAGAATGAGGTTATCAACATAAAGAACAAGGATTATGAGATGGTTTCCTACTTTCTTGGTATAGAGATTGGGGTCAAAATGACATCTAGAACAACTAGTGTCAAGGAGAAAGCTATCAATTTTAGCACACTAAGCTCAAGGAGCTTGCTTAAGGCCATAGAGAGTTTGATTAAGGTCACAAGCAAGGTTGGAGTCATTATGAACATAGCCAAGAGGTTGTTCTATATAAATTTATTCTTTCAAATATCCAAGCAAGAAGGTGGACTTGAAATCTATTTGATGGAACTCCCATTTATGTGAAATGATAAGGGCAAGAACAAGGCAAATGGAGTTCATTTTGGCGACATAAGCAAAGGTTTCATTGTAGTCAGTTCCTTCAACTTAGGAAAATCCTTTGGCAACTAACCTTGCCTCAAGTCTTTCAACACTTCCATTGGAGCATACTTTGTTCTATATACATATATATCTGACAAGTTTTCTTCCTTTCAGAAGAGGTACAAGATTCCAAATATTGTTCACCTTTAAGGAATGATATCCTTCATCCATAGTTGTGTCTAAATATAGATGGCCCAAAGCTTCTGCAAATGTATCTATATCATGATGCTCTAAAAATTGAGCCAAAAGAGAAGAATCTCACTAGAACTTAGATCACGTTCGACATTAGTCACCACCAAGACCACCAATTGTTTCACATGTTGTACGAACCCATCAAGGAAGAAATTGTATTGGTGTAATTGGAGAAGACCGAGTAGGCGGAGGTAGATTTCATCCTCACTATCATCATCCAAAGAAGTCGGAGTAGGAACACTATCGAGGAAGCTGGGAGTAGAAGGTGGCATAAGCATCGAAGATGGCTCACAAGCCATAGATGGAACATACACCAAATTTGAATCGCATGCCAAGATAATTTCATCACATTTAACATGTCTTCTAATAATTATGTCATTGGATTTTGGTTGAAGAAGTTTATAACCTTTTATATCTTTAGAGTATCCAACAAATATGCACTTTTCACTTTTAGGGAGCCATGTTTTTTGTTTTCCATTGAGAATATGAGCTCATGCTTCGCTACAAAACACAAGGAAGTGGTTGACATTTGGTTTGATATTAAACCATGCTTCTTCGCGTGTTATACTTTATAGAGTCTTGGTGGGATTACGATTAACTATGTACTAGGCACAATTAATGGATTCAACCCAAAACCAAAGACTTAATCCCATAGCTTGGAGCATACAATTAGTCATTTCTTTTAATGAGTGATTATTTCTCTTAACACCATTTGGTTGTGGTGTATATGAAACAATATGTTGCATATGAATTCTTTGTGCAGTGCAATTAGTAAATTTGTTGTTTACATATTCATCTCCATTATATGTTCTTAACTTGTGTATTTGATGTCCATATTGTTTCTCTACAACAACCTTGTAGACTATAAATTTATCAAAAATTTAAGTTTTAAGAAGTAAATCCAAGTGCGTCTAGAGAAGTCATCAATGAAAGTAAAGAAATACTTTAAGCCAAAGAAAAAACCAAAAGAAAGAAGAGCACACAATCATTGTGAAGATACGAAGGGTTCGAGGCATGCCAAGAGGCACATTTTCCAAAACTATCCCTATGGTGTTTTTTGAGAACATACTCAGAATAAACACCATCTCTGCAAGAGACAAGAGAAAGACTAGTCACTATTTTATGATTACATAGTTATTTAGATGAGAGATAATTAAATAACCAAATCATTCATGCCAAAGTTTGTTCAAGTCATCGATATGAGCAATAAAAACTGAGGGAAAAGGTGACCCCCTCGAGTTGTTGAATCTGTACAATTTGGTAATATCGTCAACAATTCCAGTAGGTAAGATATGATTAGGATATTTGAATCCTTGATTACAATATGGTGAGGTGTATATTAGAATGAGTGATTTGATAGATTGACAACACATTGCAAAAAATTCTTAGAATGAATAATACATCATTGAAATGACCATCATCTAGATGAACTATTCTAGATCCTACAACATTAAGAGGTCTATCATTGCCAACAAATATTTGTTTGGTGTTACATTCAATTAGAGTAGAAAAAATGGCTATATACTTAGCCATATGATAAGACGATCCATAATCAATGAGACACTAATTAGAAGAAGTGGAAGAAGACACATTTAAAGAAAACCAAATCCAAAAAGTGCATGTCCTTGATTTGTAGAGTTAGAAGAAGAATAAAGGTTTATGTTATGCTTATTCATTGTCTCATCCATGGAAAACATCTTTTTGAAAAACTTGGATTCCACATGACCATCTTTCTCACAAAAATTACAATGACACTATATCTTCTTACCTTCTGATTTGGTTCATTTGTCATAATTGGAGGATGGGTTGGTTGAAATGGTTTGGGACCCTTATTTTGCTTATTGTTGCGAGGATGTTTATTCTTGGGTTGCTTGGAATTATCATTGTGTTGTGCCACTAAGACATTGCTAGATGTATCAACATTCTTGAACACTCCAAGAAGTAAGAGCTTATCTGTTTGTGAATCAAAGAATCACAAAAAGATTCAAGATAAAGTTTTATATAGTTATCCCCTCGATATTCCTTCATGGAGTAAAAAGTAGATACAAAAACAAAATAAACATGACCAAGCTTGGAAATAATAGAATAAATACATTGTTTTCCTGGTTTAACTATTTTGCATTCTTCAACTAAGGTTTTAAGAGTTTTGAATTTAGATAGAAAGTCTTGAATGGAAGAAAAATCACATGGATTTAAATAAAAGAATTCATTTTCATGCTTCAAAATCTCATTATGTTTACCAAACACAATTTCCAAAATTTCCCAAGCTTTTTCTAGTTCATCAATTCTTTGAAGGTGGGATCGTAACACATTAAAAATTGACATCTCGACCAATCCATGGGATTCATCACATTTATTGGCCCATTACATTTTTTTTATCATCCTCAATGGGTTCATTTTTTCGTTTCCCAAGGTAATCCAGTAAAGTCCCCTTCTTCGTAGAACATCCTCCATACGAGATTTCCATGAGAAGAAGTTGGTACTAGTAAGCTGAATATCACATGGAGTCACCATAGTGTAATACAAAAGTAATGTCTTCAAAGTGGAAGTTGATGGTCTAAATGCAAATATCTTGAAAAAATACACAGTTTAAAAAAACAACTCTGAAAACAGATTTGGATGTCAGAATTATGTCTTTTCGAAAAAATGCATAAAAAGAACCAAATAGCCATGTTGCAAGCAAAGGTTGATCCACGTGGTGATAAGAGCAAAAAATGCAGTAAAAAACACCCCTTGTTAACTTTTGTTATAAGCTTACAAATATTTTGTTTTAAAATAAGTGACCCACTTTTATAAAACAAATTGAAAACAAGTTAGAGTCACATGAACTTTTGCAAAATGTTACAAAAAAGGGACTTGAACCAAAGGCCTCTTACGTATTAAAGTAACTTTCCACCAATTGAGTTAAGCAAAATATTTAATAATATCATGGAGGAGAATGGGGGTGTTGTTATTGTGGGATAGCGTGTCAACTTAGAAAACCTTTATTTTGGCTTGCAAGAGACTTTACCTAATCACACAAAAACAAAAATCAAAATTCAGAAACCAAAATTTCTCAAATGTGGGTCCATTCCTTGGTTAGCTTACCTAGAAAATGCAAATTCTTTCACTATTTTTGGTATACCAAAATCACCCAAGGCGCATGTCAAAGAGCATGCACACTCAAAAAAATCATTTTTGCGATGTTTTTAATTTGCCAAGTTCACATAAAGCGCATGGCAAAGAGCACACACATATCGAAAATGTAGCAACTACGAATAAAATAGAAAATCAGGCTAAAATGTGAACGAATATGAGGAAAAAAAATTAAAAAATGCGTAACTATAAACATTCTACCTCTACATCTGGTAAAATAGTTGTATATTAGGTAAACAAAAACTTTTAGCAGTAAAATGAAAAGCATTTCCAACTAAAAGCAGGGCTCATGACTCAATGGAGCACCCCTCTTGGCCCAAAAATGCAAAAAAGGATTAGAAATCATAAATACTTTGATGCATACAACAACATTAGTTCAAGATCTCAATCATCAACGAAAGTAGAACTCCATAAGAGCTATGATACCATGTTCAACTAATGCATGATATTCCCAGAAGATCGAGCACCTTCAACAACCACTCACACAAACAAATTATGAATCAACACACCAATGTTGTGATGTTCCCAACTAATTCCGATCCAATATTTGTACTAGTTGGTTGTGTATTTTATTTTAAGAGTTTTGACAAACACCTTAAACATAAGCCTTGCTACCCCTGTAATGACCCTCAAATAATTTTAGACTGTTCTTAACTTCATTTGTTGGTATATTCTAGCTTATACATTTCATCAAACACTTTGCAACACTGTCCTAAGGTCACTGTGACCAAATTCTTTTACCATTGTTATAAAAATTTAGTTAGTTGTTCGTGTTTTTTCGACTAAGAAATTTCCTCAAACACTTTGCTCACTGTTGTTTTGAATCCGACTTTTATTGTTTTCTTGTTGGGTTGGTATTAGTTTGGAGTTCAACTTTCAGATCTCCTCTTGTCATAACAATTTCCAATATTGTATACATATGGAATTAAGAATCCCTGGATTTAATGACCTAGAGAACATACCATAAATATATAAACAATAACGATAATTTTCTAACAATTATAACAACATATTAAACTCAACATTGTACAATCAACCCATAGAAGAAATAACAGCAATAAATAATGTATATGAAAGGTCAGATTTAATGATGCTTCAATATGTAATTTACTCATTATCTCAACCACTATAGTGACCCATAAACGACCCCTTCCTATTGATTGCAAATCGTCCCTTTCCATAGACCAGCAACTAGGTATCATGGACACCCTCTCTCTCAACACTAGATTAGATGAAAATAATGCAGTTTTCACCTCTGGTATGGCAGTAACCACCGTCAATATATCTCGACTATGGGTGCGCCTTCCCTAGAATCCAAGTGTGCCACATTGTACCCTCATGTCTTATCTAACTAGTGCGCCCTCCTTCTATATCAGTCAACCTTAGCAAATAAAACCAAGTATAAACCTTATACAACAATAGATGGCCACAAATGTAAGGAACAAGTAGAATGATGGTTGTTCATACTCTTCATACCAATGTGGCCTCCTCAAATGCCATGGAACTCTCTCAACTCCTCAAATCTCTATGAATTTGCTAACATCTTGGAATCTCTTATTCAATAAAATGCAATGAGAAATATGAGTAATTCCTCCTCATAGGATAGGCAGGGTGGATTGGTCTCACCACCAAAACCATTTCATCCTTAGATTTTTTGTCCCAAGAGCAACAAGCTACAAGAGGTCTTCAAAATTCTTTTTTCAAAAGTGAGAATAACATAAATGAATGAGAGAGGGGTCAATTTTCCCTTTCAAGCTAATTTTACATTTTTGAATCACTTTCACATTTTTCTACTCAATAAATTAATTAAAATGGATTTATAAATTCATTTCCATTTTATTAATTTATTAAGCCTTTTTAATAAACAAATTATTTATTTCATTTTAAAATGTTTACGGGCACTAGAAGCCAATTTTCATTCTCCCAACATTTAAAACTCTTCATCTTGGTTCCAATGAGCTATTATACCAAATTGTTCTCTCAAATATTATGATCAAGATGAAATCCCTAGTAAATTTAATAAAATTATGCCCAATAATCATGCCAATTTAGAGGAATCGTTGGAATGCAACAAAACCAAGAACATCATGTTGATGAAATTGTCATTGATGCCAACATGGACTTGATGTCATTGATGCCACCACCTTGGTGAAGATGTTGAAGAAGTGCCTAGACCCACAAGTTGGTCATGAAGCCCACTGCTTGCACTTGATGTAGACCCATTGATGAAATTGTACCCTTGAAGATGCTCTTCAAGCCCTTGAAGTTTTTGTAGCTCTAGTCTCCCTTGTGGTTAGATGGTGTGATGAAACACACCCTTGCATGTGGTGGCTTGGGTCTTGAACCCACACATATGCAGGAGTCTGATCATCATTTTTAATGGCAGCAGCAGCAGCATCTTTATGTGTTTGTGTCAAAGGTGCCATCCCAAGTATGCCCAATAGATCAACAGTGTTGCGACTTCTTCAGGATAAAGCTATTTGAGCTTTTGCACCCTAATGGATCCAGACATGTGCCTGTTATTTGAGGGTATCCTCACTCTTGCCCTTAGCTACTTGTCTCATACGTGAAGTGCTTTTATGATGTTGAAAAAGAAGATTTCCGAGCTAGATAAATGTTGTGGTGTCTTTGTATATTTTAATGGGAGATCGTATTCTACTGGCAGAGAGATTGTTCAATATCAAGCTTTACATAGGCAAGTTTGCAGTTACAATTGTAATATTCAAAAATTATGAGGGTAATGATTGAAGTTGTAAAACGTTCTACAGGTCGGCTCCATAAAACAGGTCGGGTCCGTAAAATTATTTTATGTTGGAGGTCGGCTCTATAAAATCATTTTATGTCGGCTCTCATCTTTAAAGTTCTTTTTATTAATAAAATAAATTAAAAAAGGCAGGTCGGCCTCAAGAATATAGTGAAAAATGGGTATAAATACCCCATCACGATTTCATGTTAGGTGTGTGGAAATTTTTGTGGATAACTCTGAGATTGTCTTTGGGGAGCAGCAGTAAGGAAATTCTCGGTGGAACAGCAGTCTGAATTTCTCAAATCCTCATTTTACTATGTGAAAATTCGGTGGAGTTCTGTCTGGGAGCAGCTCGCAGCAATTGAGGAAATTCTCGGGTGTATAATTTCTGAGGCAGCCAGATAATGGAGTGAAGTCTGCAATTCGCAAGCTGAGTAATGTAGAACTGTAGCAGCCGTAAGTGAAGAATGATGAATCCGAATCTATAGTGAAGAAACTCAGTTTCGCTGAAGTTTTTTTTTATCTCTGATTTCTTTGGGCATGAAAAATTCGGGTGAATAAAAGAGTTCTTTGTTTTTTGTTGACAATCAGAAGTATCTTTGATGTCTTATAAACCTTGGTGCCAGATGAGAGGCACGTCTTTGAGGACATGAGCAGAGGATAAAAAATATAATAATAAAAAAATTAGAGTTGTTAAGCAGAGACACATGAAAGAATGTTGATTGAGCAGCAGTCAATTGGGTTGATAGATGACATTGATGTGTTAGGTTAACAGTGATATGGTAAAGTAGCAATATGATGAAGACTATGATGTATGCTTGATGACAGTAAGTGGACAGAAAGTGGTGGCATCCTTATAGACAGAGGGACTGAATGTGGTTTTCCATCAATTAGACATTGTGGATCCAAAATCAGTGGTGTTGTTTTCAAGTGGATAGAAGAACAATATGGTGGCATTGACATTCTGTTATAGTAATAGAAAAGTCTGATATATAATAATATTTATCATGACAATGATTTATGATCAATAATGTGGTGTGTGGAGACTTAGCTATGAATTTCGGTGAAATAGGAGCAGTCTGAAAGTATATACAGTTCATTTTGTTACAGCAGCCTTTCGTTGCCATTCAAGGAGGGTGAAATAGCTAACAATTGAAGAGTCAATGAGGCAGCATGAAGTCTTAAGTTAATGTTTCTGAATTCGAGTTACCAAGGTGTAAAGGTTTTTGTTGAAGCATGTAATTCAGAAGCAGTCACAAATGATAAAAGGAAAGCATCATTTCTTGACACATCTCTTGACAAATTCTGGGAACAACCGAATTCAAGTGAGTGAAGAAACTTCCAAATCTAAGACAGTAAAGAGGTATGCAAATCAAGTCTTATCCTTGAAGCTTATTACTTGTATTACAAAGACCAAGTCATATTCTAAGAGGCAATAAGTAGATGGGCCCATAACCTAGTCCAATAACCACGAAGGTTTTGGAGAAAGATTGCTGCTGCTAAGTCCAAATCTGGAAGTGACAGAAGTCTGATTTCTTACTGTTGAAGAGTCTGATTTCTTACTGTTGAAGAGGCTTTTAGACCAGGAAGATTATCTACCATCCTTGGCACTCATGGTATGAGCTTATCTCACGACTGGGTTATCTAGCAATAATCTAAAAGCCAGTGAAGTAAACAGCAGATTGGAATTCTCAGTGATAATGGTTTGATTTGAAATAACAAGAGGAAGCCATGATAATGGCAGTGTATGGACAGGGTTAATTTAAGAGTAGTAGGATGGTATCTTTGACATATGCAGACCTTATGATGAGCTGATTTATGATTAGCAAACTTCTTGAAGATATTCTGACATAAGCTCAATGATAGTCAATTTTTTGAAGAATTGATAGCCCTAGTTCATGAGGCTTGAGGAGGGAGATGACAGCCCCAGCTTGATAAAGATGGCAGCTCTAACTTGTATTTGAGAAGTGACAAGATGATAGAAACCTACAGCAGTATGACATCCATCATCATGAAAACAAATTGATGACAAGTTGTTTGACAGTCTGATTTGTGAAGACCTTGTTGTTTGGTTGATTGAGTTAACTGTGTTATGGGCAGACCCTAGTGCTTCACATGAACCTTGAACAGTTGACCAGCAGACTGTTATACCTACATCTATGAAAGCTGCAGGATGAGCTGAATATGCATGATGAGGGCAGTGAAAATTCACAGAGAAGTTAATATGTGCTAAATGACAGAGGTTTTTTTTTATGAGAAATTGCATGTGTGAACAGCAGAGTAGCAGAGCTACAGTTCTATGACAAACACATTCATATTTAGGTGGCAAGTTAATGCAAGGTAAGTTTGAGTTGCTCTTTGAGAGGATTGCGGTAAGAGGTTACTGCTACTTTACTGAACTAGTATCAGTCACATTAGCTGGACATCTCTTGAATCAGCATAAGAGTAAGACTAGATGATGGGTAGATCTTTTATGATCTTTGAGCAGCAGAGCAGATGATGAGAGAAAATTGATCAACAGAGGTTGTCTAGCAGCAGTGTTGATAATGAGCAGAGATTGACCAGAGATTCATGAGCAGAGTTGATGGTAACACAAGTGTACTGTATTGTAAAAGCAAGCTTGTCTTGCTTTTGAGGTTAGGATACCTCAAACCCTTCTTAGCAGGGTCTAAGAAAACCAGGCTGGGTTCTGGATACAGAGTAGGTGCTCTATGTATCAGTAGGTGCTGATTTTGCCTAATGGTTGTAGCCGAACCAAAACTAATACAAAAAGATTTCAAAATTATATGGTGTTGTGTCCTTTTGTGTTATGGTTATTTATGAATGAAATGCTTATGCTATGTGAATGATGGTTATGAAATGATTATGGTAGAGTAATGGAATGGTGAATTGGTAGCTAACTATGATAAGCTAAGAAAAGTTTAAAATTGGCTTCACACTGATTCACCCCCCCTCTCAGTGTCTACACATCATGATGATGAATAATGGTATATGGACTAGGTTGGGCCCCATAAAACTCATTTGAACCCTTCTAACTCACTGGTAACATAGTCCCACTGTTCTAACCTGGCTGACACAAGCCTTGGAAGTCATCTCCAACTGCAGAAGATGGGAATCCAAAAAATTGGGACATTACAGTCCTCCCTTCCAAGAGATTACTTGTCCTCAAGAAATTGCATCACAACCTGAAACTCTACAATCTAAACAAAATTGAAATTGAAAATAATACCAGGGTCTCAAACCAACCTAAAATATGTAAAGTATCCTCCGCCCAACTCATTGTCCAGAAAGGCACTAACATAAGAGGCCTCCTCAATTATGTCATAAATAGAGCAACGCGGTCTTGCAAAAACTTGGTCAACCTATCACATAAGTACTCTACTAGGGAACCAATCCCTTGCACTCAAAGAGTGAACTTTTGAAAGTAAAACCCAATTCTCACAGAAAAAGATCTTGCCCCCCATAATCCAATCATGTCCTCTTCCAACTGAAAATATTACCTCCATGGTGAGATGCTACAAAATCCCAACAAATCATTGAGAAGTGAAATACTCTCCTCAAAATTGAATCCTAATGGAAAATATAAGTTATTATCCCTGGTGGAGGTCCAACCAACTCTTTCAATTGCTGAACTTCCAAAGCCTTGTAATCCTAGGGTCCCATGCTAATCTCAAATAGGAACTTCCATGTTGACGTTGCACCACTATGATCATAACTATCTAACCATCGTGCCCATACTATATCCTCCTCTCCTGGAATCGAACGCTTAAATACCTATAAGGGTTGAACCAACGATCATGAATCATATCCTGCCAAGGCATCTTAGTGAAGGTAGAGTCTATCAATCAACAACTAGACTTGATCCTAGGTGACATAAAGTAAAACTTGTCTCGCCACATTGAATGAGTCTCAACAATTCCCCTCATAATGAACAAAAAATGAAGTATACCAATCATTGTCACAACCCTGTCCAACAAAAGGTGAAGTAATCTACCAACCAAATAAACCACTGGATCGATCCCATAGCCAAATTGGTAGCCAAATTGGAAGTCCAATGATCCTCATCTCTAATTCCTCTATGCAACAAGATGGTGGAAACAATGTACTATGAATCAACCCTATGCATGTTAAGTTGTCTAGTTCTTTCCCAATTACACAGAGAAATCAACTACCTCTATTGTAGGTGACTCCATCCACCGGTCTATGTTTGTAATCATTTGCACTGAGCACATGCCCTAAATAAAAAATATGTCAAGTCCATATGCTCCATGTCTCATCCAACTGTTTTAGGGGATCCTCCTATGTCTTGTTGTGTATAATGAGAGCATCAAAGGACCACAACATAAACCTCTGCTACTGTATGCAAAACTAGAAAGTGGTAGATGTGTTGGTCAACCCAAAGGAATGACTAAGAACTCATAATGATACCTAAGAGCAGTCTTGTGATCCTCATCTCTAATTCCTCTATGCAACAAGATGGTGGAAACAATGTACTATGAATCAACCCTATGCATGTTAAGTTGTCTAGTTCTTGCCCAATTACACAGAGAAATCAACTACCTCTATAGTAGGTGACTCCATCCACCGGTCTATGTTTGAATTCATTTGCACTAAGCACATGCCCTAAATAAAAATTATGTCATGTCCATATGCTCCATGTCTCATCCAACTAGTTTAGGGGATCCTCCTATGTCTTGTTGTGTATAATGAGAGCATCAAAGGACCACAACATAAACTTCTGCTACTGTATGCAAAACTAGAAAGTGGTAGATGCGTTGGTCAACCCAAAGGAATGACTAAGAACTCATAATGATACCTAAGAGCAGTCTTGTGAGTATCATGTTCATTGACCCTCATTTGGTGGTACTCCAATCGAAGATCAATCTTTGAGGAATATACTGCCCCATGTAACTTATCCCCATGCACCCATGGATTATATGAATAGTCACTTGGATTCCACACTACTCCCATGCCACCACATACATCAAAAGGTGTCTCCTCACCTGGATAGATAACTATACTATCTCCATCATCACAAGCACTACTGCTACTGAGAATACGGTCTCTAAAGTCCACGAACTGTTGTTAAAGGGTGGATTTCTCTCCTTTGGAATCTCCCCGCACTATCAAATGACAGTATGAATCTCCCTTGAGCTCCACTATGTACCATTGTGTGCCATTGTACAACTCTACATACTACTACACATTATTGTACCTGTTATCCAACTTTTTATACCATAAGTTGGGTTACCTAAGGAGCCGCCAGTTGACAGACTTGTTCAAAGTCTGATTCCAGTGTATCAGTTGATCCGTCTGCTTGTCTAGCCAATATTGGCTAGTCACTTTTTATTTGAATAATTTTGACCATGGCCCCGCGGGGTTTGTAATAAAATGTGCTAGTAGGATATTTTTGAGTGGTTCGGTCTCCTAAGACGTAGAATTGCAAATAGGGTATTCCAGGGAGTTTTTTGCCCCTGACAATTATGCTTTGCCTTCAGCCAAGTATAATTGACGAGGTTTTCTCCCGCTTCCTCCAAAGCTGGAATGCCCGATGTTTAATTCTGGGCCTTGGGGGGTTATTAGAGCCCAACTGAGTGTTATAAGCCTACTAGACATTATTTAGATAGATCATGGTCATGTCCTAAGTCATCTGGACACATAAAAAAATTTCGAAAAAATCTTTTTCGAACAGTGAAAAATTATTTTTAAATTTTTATTACTTTTCCTAAGTTTTTTGGGTTAATTTTTCCATAAATTAAATGGAAAAAACCCATTCGTGAGCCGGACTCAGAATTCAGTGATTGAAGGCTCT
>LPNX011105957.1:70852-107134 GCA_001517045.1 Pseudotsuga menziesii
TTGTCCTCAAAGAAAGGTTATGACGAATATTGCTGATGGAACTTCTCGGTTTTCCATGAAGCATCTTCTACTGGGCAATTTTTCCACTTAATAAGGTATTCTTTGATTATTTGAGAACGAAGTCTTCTTTCTCTGATATCAGTGACAACCTCTGGCTCTAAAACAAGTTCCCTTCTTCGTCCAAGGTAGGAAGCATTGTTTGATCAATTTGATGTTGACCTAGTAATGTTTTAAGATCCGAAACATTAAAAACATTGTGAATTCGACAATTATTTGGCAACTTCACTTGATATGCTACACAGCTAATCTTTCGGGTAATTTGATATGGTCCATAAAACTTGGGAGCCAATTTATTCTTTCCTTGTTGCTTAAGAGACAATTGCTTATATGACTGAAGTCTCAGAAATACCCAGTAATCTACTTCAAACTCTCGTTATGTTCTATGTTGATATGCTTGCTGCTTCATTCAATTTTGTGCCATAGTTAAATTATCCTTGAGTACTTGCATTACTCTATGATTTTCATCGCGTTGACTTTTTACGACAAGTACTTTTGCATCACTTTGAACGAGTTCTTTCCATCTGGGAGGCGCATAACCATACAATGCTTGAAAATGTATCATTTTGGATGACATATGATAGGTGGAGTTATACCACCATTCTGCAAGATGTAACCATTGTAACCATTTGTTCTGTTTGTCAGTGACGAAACTACGAAGATTGTCTTCCACACATTTGTTAACAACTTTCGTTTGTCCATCAGTTTGGGGGTGATAGTTAAGCTCATGTTAAGAGTGATCCCAATTTGTTTAAAGAATTCCTTCCAAAAATTGCTTGTGAATTTGTCATCTCATTCACTAACAATGATGCTTGGAAATCCATGTAATCTGTAAATATTTTTACAAAATACTTTATAAATTTGTTTAGCGAAGTCGGTTATTTTAATACCCATAAAATGTGCATATTTTGTTAATCGGTCCTCCCACTTCTAATTTGGAATGTGAAGTGGATGGAGTATTCCTGAAGTCACGACATTTTTTTAATTTGTTTCTTTGATAGGTGTCGCACTCCGCTGCGTACTTTTGAATGTCTTCATACATCCCCTTCTAGTAGAAGGATTGTCTGGCATTGTAGTAACTTTTAAAGAAACCTACATGTCCTACAGCAAGTGAGTCAAAGGACTCCTTAGGAACCTTAGGTATGAATCTAGATGCGAGATTTAAGTAAAGCCTTCCCTTATACCAAAGGATATCATTCTTCCATTCAAGTTTGGGATTGCGTTCTGGGTTATATATCAAGGCGTAGGTACCTAGATCCTTGGCATATTCACTTCTAATTTCATCCACCAACTCAGGAATTACATAAGACTTGGATTCCTCATCCCTTCGTGAAAGGGAATCCACAACTACATTATCCTCCCCCCTTTCATATAATATATCTAATTCAAAAGTGGCAATCTTTACTATCCATCTTTGTTATTTAGTCGATAATGTCTTTTATTGTAAAAGATATTGAAGATTGTCGTGATCAGTACATATCAAACTTTTTTACTTCCCAAAAGGTATTGTCGTCATTTTGCTAATGCATGTTTAATAACAAGTATTTCCTTGTCATAAGTGGATCTCAGACTCTCTCTCTTATTGAGCTTCTGACTCTCGAACGCTATTGGATGACACTCTTGCATCAAAACTGCTCCAATCTTGAATCTTGAAGCATCGCACTCAGCCACAAATGGTTTTGTGAAATTTGAGGTTGCTAATGCTGGTGTTGACCACATAGTGTTTTTCAATGTTTCAAAACATTTTTCGGCTTCAACATTCCATCGAAATGAATTTTTATTCAATTAATTTGTTAGAGGAAACGTCCTACGAGCGTATTTCTCAGTGTTGCAAACATCGGCGTGGCGAAAAAATCAGCAGGGTCCAGGAAACATCGTGTCGGGATATCTCGGCAAAACATCGGCAAACATTGGGAAAAAATCGACAAACTTAAAAAATAGAAAAATATTTATTTTTTTTCAATTTTTTAAACATCTAAAGCAACAATAACATCAAATAAACACATTGCTACATGAATATGGAAAGAAAACCGATATATAAGATATATAAGATGTCTAGAGAATCGAGATACATCACACATACAAAATGGATCATGTCCTTGCATCTTAAGTCATCAAAAATATAACAAATGTATCTCATGATCATCATCATGACTCACGAGTCATCTACAATGAAGTAAAGTAAATAAACTATTGATTCCCTCTACCCCTTTTACGGGAAAAGGTAATCGTTGTGCAAATGGCCTTTCCTCTAGAACTAGAAGTAGGTGCCCTTGAGGCTTGTGGGCCTCGTACTGGACTCTGACGTCCTCTATAAGAAGACCCTGCAAAATGACGTCCTCTAGAAACTGGAGAAGGTGGTCGAAACTGATGTCCTGAAGAATGAGAAGGTCGAGGAGGTAGGCCTGCAGCTCCTGCTCCTCTACCAGTACTAGTGCCTGTGCTACCACCAGGTCTATCTCCCTCTAGCTCTGACTGTGGCACACTCCCAGAATCGGTGTGAAACTCCTATGGAACTGGAACATGCTCATCCAAATCCTCTGAGACTGTATGAGTCTCACCATGATCACTATCAGTAGCATGATCATCCTCTAGCCAATCAGGGGCTACCTCTATAACAGGCTCCTCACACTCTGCCCTCCATGCAACAGTGGTGTCAATCTCATCCAATGAAATAGCATTCGCATCAACTTTTCTCTGATACTGCTTCACCCACAACCTGAGATTGTAGTGGACGTAGACCAAATCATTAAGGCGCTGAGTATCCAACCTGGAGGAGGATCATAAATATTAAATATTAAAGTGGCATAAATCTATAAATTAGAATTTAATAATTTAAATTTTATATTATATAATGAATTTGAAAATTTGAAATTCTCTAACCTGTTGCGCTTTTTGGAGTGTACTTTTTCAAATACACTCCAGTTGCGCTCACAACCAAAAGAGCTACATGTCTGGCTGAGCACTCGAATGGCAAGCTTCTGTAGAATAGGTACACAACCACCATAGTTCTCCCACCAAGTATCTACAATGAAATTATGAATAAAATAAACATGAGAAACGAAAAATAAAATTTAAAACAAAGAATCAGAAAGAGAAATGAAATTTTAAATTTAAACTTTAAAGTTGAAAGTTTGAAACTAGGTGAAGCTTACTTGGCATCAGGTTGGTCCTATCATTTATTGCTATATCAAACCCAAATAATCCTGTAGCTCTCTTATACATTTCCAACTCTTGGGAAAGCTGTGTACGCTCAACTGCATCAAGTACCATCATTGGGACACACTCATAGAATCCAAACATAACCTCTCCATCAAATCTAAAGCCATAGGAGTAAGCATACGCAGGGTTGAGGTATAGCCCTGCAGCATGAATGGGGCGATGGAGTGTGTGGTTCCATCGCGCATCAATCACCGCCCATATCATATGTTGTCTCTCCTGCCCCTGATCTCCCTTGTCCTCATAATAAGCACGGATGGATTCTTTGGCCCTATCCATGGCCTCATATAGGTAGCCCATTGCGAGCTTCTCTCCATCAACCAAGCGGAGAACCCTTACCAAAGGTTCGGTGATGGTGCACACCTCCTTCACCGCACCCCAAAAACTCTCATCATATGCAACTAGCCTGAATGTGGCTTACCCCTCTGGTCTAGTGCTAAATGATACAGCACGCCACTCTGGTGAAAAAAACATCCCCTGCAAGTCCCACATAGAATTCAAGAGTGACTGAAGAGAAATAAAGCTAGTGGAAAATGGTGCGATGGCAGGACGCACCAACTCTTTGTCACCTGTGAACTTTCTCATCAAGCTAAGCACTGCTGCATGGTTATATATGAATTTTGTGATGCTCCGTGCTGAATCAATAGTATCCTTGATCCAATCAATCTTGCCTAAATCCTCTAAGATCAAATCAAGGCAATGGGCGGCACAAGGAGTCCATAATAGTGTAGGATACCTGGCCATGACCATCCTACCAGCAGCCACATAGTTCGCAGCGTTGTCCGTTATCACTTGGACAACATGCTGCGGCCCAATCTCTTGGATGAACTCATCCAACAAGACACATAGTAAAACCGCATCTTTGACATGTGCAGATGCATCCACAGATCTCATGAACATAGTCCCCCTGGGGCAATGAACCAAGAAGTTAAGAAGTGTCCTATCCCTCATATCGGTCCAACCATCCGACATCACACTGCATCCTATTAAGTCCCATGATCTTTGAAGCTCCTCCAATCTGCGAGTGCAATCAGCCTTTTCATCCTGAAGGATGGGCCCTCTCAACTCCTCATAACTAGGGGGCTTGAACCCCGCTCCAACTAAAGCAGTCGCCTCAAACATGGACACATAAAATGGGTTCTTTGCAAAGTTAAATGGAATAGCACTCCATAACAAGCATCGACCAATAAGTTTGTGTGCGTCTTCTTTTTCCTTTACCTTCACCATGGACCTTATAGAAGGTTGTCCACCAGGGTTGCATCTTGAAGATACCATGAAAGGTGATGTGGACTGTTGTGTGGAGTGGGTATCGATATCTGGGCTTGTCCCACTAGCCCCTACTCCTGCTGCGGACCCGGATCTTGAAGCAAGTCGATTCCTCACAGCCTCGTATTGTTTCCTTAGCCTTGTGCCCTCAATCGCTTGTGTGGCCCTAGCAATGATTTCCGGAGTTGTTTCTTTGCAAGGACCCACATCATGCCCTGCTATTTGTGCAAGGTGGTATTCCAGCCTACTTATCCCTCCTATCATTCTTTTCCCACATAGATTGCAAGTGAGAATTTGTCGATTGACCGGGTCAATAGGTGAGCCCCACTCCCAAAATGGATCCAAAGCCTTTGGCATCTTGTATATAAAGTTATTGTGGACAAAATGAAGCTTGAATCTTGATACTTTTAAGTTTGAACATAAGGCAAGAAAAAAAACGTTTTTTAGCATATGTGATTATTGAAAATGTAAAAGTTTAAAACACAAGAAGAATTCCAAGAAATATTGAGCATTCAACCATTAATTTGATGAGGAAAAATACAGACATTTTTATGAGGATTTATAAGGAATCTAGGGCAAGATAAAAAAAATGCCAAAACATTTTTTGGCATGCAAGCAACAAAAAAATACATAACAGTTGGAAAAAAAATGCTTAAAACCCCCCATAAAAATCGTTTTTGAAGATAGACAATTACATGGCAAAGTAAATCAACAACAATCCCTCTTGGAAAAGTGAGAAATGATGGGCAATTTTTTTACTTACCTTTAGCTGTGGAAAAAACCCCATATGGCAAGATCCAATCTTCAATTTGATGCTTGATGGCAAAGAAAATGATGCCTAAATTTGTTGTTGGTCTCTTGAAACCCTCTTCACTTGCCCTCTCAAACTCTTAGCTCACCTCCTAGTGGACTGTTGGGCTCAAAATGAGAAAAAAAATGAAAAAAACCAACTTAAAAACCACTTTTTTCGTCCCTGTCCACGGCCGGCCGAGTTTTTCCATCGACTCGCGATTTATCGGGCTGATTTATCGGGAAAAAAGCGGCAAAAAAATCGGGCCGATTTTTGGGGCGATTTTTTCAAGAAAAATCAGCGCGGCGAAAAAATCGCGATTTCTCGGAAATCGGCCGATTTTTCGCCGATGTTGGTAACACTGGTATTTCTTCACAAATCTTCGATAGTATCATGTCAACCCTAGAAATCCTCTTAATTTCGAGATGTTATCTAGTTTGGGCAACTCAATTATTGCTTTGATCTTACTTGGATCAACTTTGACTCCTTTTGATATTATATGGCCAAGATGATCCACTTCTTCTTTTCAAAAAGTGCATTTTGACATTTTTGCAAAATATTGATGTTCTTCCAAGATGGTGAGTACTTGACCTAAGTGTCGGATATGCTCTCTCCAAGTTTTGTTGTATATGAGGATACTATAAAAAATACTAATACAAACTTTCGCAAATATGGTTGGAACAATTCGTTCATTGCGGCTTGAAAAGTGGCAGGAGCATTAATTAATCTGAAGGGCATTACTTTGAACTCATAATGGCTCTCATGAGTACGAAAAACAATTTTTGCTACGTCTTCTAGTCTAACCCTGATTTAATAATACTCTGATCTCAAGTCTAGTTTTGAGAAATACCTAGCTCCATGAAGCTCATCGAACATCTCATTGATGAATGGAATGGGGAATTTATTCTTGATTGTTATCTTGTTCAGATCTCCGTAATCTATGCACAACCTAAAAGATCCATCCTTTTGTACTAGCACTACTGGAGCTGCATAAGTGCTTCTGCTCTTTTAAACAACTCCACACTTTAATAAATCTTGGGTTAGCCTTTCGATTTATGTTTTATGGTGATGTGGATATCTGTATGGTTTGATATTGACGGGTTTTGCCCCTGGTTCTATCTCAATCATGTGCTCAATCTTCATGTTTTGTGGGAGCTCCATCAAAAACTCTTGGAACATCTTGTGGTGTTTTTGGATTAGTTCTTGTATCTATGGTGGTTTGTAGTCATTTCCTTCACATGTTAGCAACTCCATCTTTTGACATTGAATTATGAAGCAGGTGCCCCCTTTCGAATTAGCTTTTCCATCTGATGTGATGTAACTAATTGAGTTTGAGGTGGTTGGAAACGATACAATTTGTATTATTTTCCTAGCCACTTGAACTTGATGGAGTGCTCTTGATGGTGAGCAGAGTAAGTAACCAATGTTTGTAGCCATTGGATTCCCAATACAACATGTACTCCCCCAAAAGGTATGGAAAATAAGTCAAATTCTAGATTATACTCTTGCATTTGTAATTTAACCTCATGGCATTTTCCCACACTTTCAATCCTATTGCCATATGCTACCATAACCTATGTTAGGCATTAGAAAAACGAATAAGTTGAATATCTTAGCAAGATTAACCTTAATAAAGTTATGGGTGCTACCAGTATCTATGAGAATCAAAACATTGTTGTTCTTGATATGTCCCTTTAGCTTATGTGTGTGTGGTTAGGATATCCCTGTAATGGTGACTAATAATATCTTTGGTGTGCCATATTCTAGTTCTAAGTGGCAATCATGCTAGTTTCTTGTATCCTCCTCACTTGACTCTTCACATTCTAAGACTTTTTCTTCTTCTTTGGCTTCACAAGCGTACAATTTTGGGGGGTTTCTCCTTTGCAAACATTTGTGCTTAGGATCCTATTTTTCTCCACAATATTTGCACTTTCCTACCTTCATCCTCTAGGCTTCTAAACTGGGTTTTGCTCCTTCCCTTAGATGCGACGACGTATATCTTGAAGTTCATGTATTCGCTGATTGGGGAAGACTCCTCTTGGAGTGTTTTTTGTCGAAGCTACTTTGAGTGGATCTTTTAAACTTGTTCTCGATGATTTTGGCCTTACGTCTACCCTTTTCAAGGGTAGAAGTGTTATGCAATTCTAACTCATCCTGAATGTGTGGTTTTAGTCCATGTATGTATGTTTGCAAATGTTGGTCATCTGTTAGTTTTAGAACTTGAGTTGCCAAAGATTCCCATTCACATGTGTACTCATCTACACTGTCTTTCTACTACAACCTGGTGATCTTGACAAAGACGTCTTTCCCGATTACGCCTTGAAACCTCTTAAGAATATCATTCTTAAAGTTATTCCAACTAAAGGAACAGACTCGAGTTGTCGTCTTCCACCAAATGTACCAATTGTATACATTTCCCTCCAATTGCATGGCAACGTACTTAATTTTCTCGCTATTGTAAGGTATATTATGGATGTCAAAGTATTCCTCTGTTTTACTGATCCATGTGATGCATTGCTTTTCGTCACCATCAAATTTGGGTAACTCTAGGTTTACCCTGGTTTGGTATCTATGTGTTTGGGGGATCGATATTGACAGAATGTTAAAGAAAGGAACCTCACGAGGCGGTGTCGTGTCGTGTTGGCCTGGCATTTTAAGCGTATTTGGGCGAGGTGTATTGAAGGGGTCTAGGTGTTGATTATGGCTAGGTGAGGGAAACGAAGTGTGCAGCAAGGGAGTGAAGTGAGAGGAGGCAGCGAAGGTGGACAAGGAGAAGAGAAATGAAGCGATGGAAATGGAGATGGATGGAACTGCGGAAGGTGTTGAGGTGTGGTCGGCTCTGATACCATTGAAACATCTGAAGCTGACAGAAGAGAACAACTCGAGAAAAAATAAATGAATAAGTTTATAAAAAAAAATGTTCGACGATTAATTTACAGGGTAAATTCTCGAATATATAGGTCTTATCAGGTTTGTAAGGTGGCTTTTCATAAAGTCACAACTCTTACCTTATAACATTATTACATTTAATAATTACATTCTATTATTTTTTATATAATAATAGTCACAACTCTTTTTGTATTTTTTATATAATTATTTATGTATAACAAAGATCAAGTCCTATTTTAGATCAAAAGAAGAAGGATCTTTCACATATCCATTGCTACAGTTGTGATAAATATTGACACTATGCCAAAAATTGTTGTGATTCAAATCAAATGAGGCATGAAGCCTCAATTGCAGATGTCGATGAAGCATGAAGCCAAATAATAAGGATTGTACAGAGTTCTTCTAGTATTCCCTATGTTTAGGTGATGATATAAAGATCCAGGGGGCGATGGAATCCTAGCAAATGAAGACCAATGGACTCTTACAAGAGGTAGTGGGAGCCCACCCACAAAACAATAAAAGATATGTAATGTCTGTTTTTCGATAAATTTGGCACACTATCACAAAATATTTCAATAGAGGCTTAAAACTTTAGAAAGTGGAAGCTTTCTTTCTCAAAACCCTCATTGACAATTAATCTAACATTGATTCTGTGGCTATGAGACAACTGAGGCAGCTCTAGGAGAGTGATGTGGAACTTCTAATTAGATTGATAAGTTACTATATGTGGATGATTAATATTGTGTGGCTGAGGACATTTTACAAACAATTAACATATATCCTCTTTCCATACTTTGTCTAGTTTCAAAACTAGGAAAACTAGGAAACTAGTCTTTCTTGTCTTGTTCCAAACACTGCCCTACCTTTCCAAATTTCTTATGGGAGGACCCTATGGTATTTAACAGATCATAACAGACCTCAAACACTCAATGATAGAATCAAAAACTCCTTTTGACATGTTATTCAAGTCTACTCAAATTTGGCCAATTTCGAACCTTAGACTAGTGACATCCAAATATTCCCAAACCCACCCAAATGCTTTCGAATTATGTTTGTAAGGGATGGAGAGGTCTTATGACATCCTAATACATATAACAGACACTCAAACACTTGATAGTGAAATTTGTAACTTGCATTAATGAAGGGGGAAGGAAAGGGAAAAATACTAGTGAATTCAGTGTTGAAACCCCCCACTAGTCATTGGATTTTTGGCCTCCCAAACATTGTGCGACCCTCCCTAATTTTTGAAGAGAGTTTAGGCATGGATAAAGAAATCCATTAACAACCCAAATGTATCTTTAATTCGAATCAATGACTAATTATTGTGCCCCATCAAACCGAGTATTGTGACACATGAACATTGCTCGAGTAATGTAGACCATAGACATGAAAATTGTTGCATAAACTTTTGACAAATTCCAAAGGGTCCTACATATACTAAATGGGTGATATTAAGTACATTACGGGATGCTCTAACATAGGCAAAAGCTCAGAGAAAGACTGATACAAAACATATTCATAACTTCACCAAAATGTCCACAAGAAATTATAAGGGAAACTAGCTCGAATAAGTAGCTTGTTTGTAATTTTTACATGGTCAGGCATGAGATTTCACGTCGTGCCTCTAATATGTTGTTCAATACAGTACCATACATCTGAAAATACATCAATGGAATCATGAAACTACCCTCCACATGTTTTATACAACCATCAATGCACCATCCACACTAAAACCATTGACATTGACAAGAGAATGCGAAAAGAGAAAGTAGGAAGAGTTTTATGATATGAATTTGAACTAGATAAGGGATTGAACCTACATTAAACACATCCTTTAAGCTCGGACAAGAGGTCTAAATGGCCTCTCCTCCAACCAATTTGGATAGGGATATTTCACCTTCAAAATTGGTTCAATAGCAAGGGGGATGAACATCTATCGTGCAAGGACAAGCTAAGCTCTCCAAGAATGCAAAACAAAAATGATCCAAAAGCTGCTCTCCTTGCTCATTCTCCTCTTTTATTAACTTCATATGGACTCATTTGGGTGGAAACCTATGGAATGTGACGATGATTCTATATGAACTCCTAAGTCCTTGGAGATTCTTCATGAACACTCGAGTTCTTAGCAAACTCCGATTTTGGTTACGTAAATCAAGTTCTTAGCAAACTCTAGTTTTGGTTATGTAAACCAAGTTCTTAGTGAACTCCAGATTGATTTTTTGTGAACCGAGTTTTGGTTACGTAAACCAAGTTCTTAATGAACTCTAGATTGGTTCTTCGTGAACCGAGTTCTTAGTGAACTCCAGATTGGTTCTTTGTTAACTGAGTTCTTAGTGAACTCTGGATTGGTTCTTCGTGAACCGAATCCTTAGTGAACTCCAGTTGGTTACGTAAACCAAGTTCTTTGTGAACTCCAGTTGGTCACGTGAACCGAGTTCTTTGTGAACTCCAGTTGGTCACGTTAAATGAGTTCTTAGTGAACTCCAGATTGGTTCTTCGTGAACCGAGTCCTTAGTGAACTCCAGTGGGTTACGTAAACCAAGTTCTTTGTGAACTCCAGTTGGTCACGTGAACCGAGTTCTTTATGAACTCCAGTTGGTTACATAAACCGAGTTCTTTGTGAACTCCAGCTGGTCACGTTAAACGAGTTCTTAGTGAACTCCAGATTGGTTCTTCATGAACCGAATTCTCAGTTAACTCCATATTAGTTCTTCGTGAACTGAGTTCTGTGAACTCTAGTTGGTTATGTAAACCGAGTTCCTTGTGATTTCCAATTGGTTTTGTGTGAACCGAGTTCTTTGTGAACTCCAATTGGTTCTGTGTGAACCCCGGTTGGTTATGTATGAACTTATGTGGGCTCCAGAAGTGGTCTTCACATCCAACATGAAACAAGGTTGGCTCTATGGAAGACGTGCGATACATCTAGTATGAAAAATGATTGGCTCTGTAGTGCTACACCCATCATGAAACAGGATTGGTTGTTGTACAAATATAGCAACCCTTTGTTAAACACACCGGGCACACAGAGAGGCAGGGTGAATCTGTGTGTGCAGTCTTTATTACTTTTTGAATTTTAACAATCAACCACTAATTCATCAATGCATTATTCTACCATTTACATAATCATTTTGTCTACCACTTCATCAGTTATAAATCATAAACATCTGAATCATGGAGTCATGACAAGAACCATAGCACAAGAGAACACAACACCATATGATTTTGTAATCTTTTTGTATTTGTTTTGGAACAGCTACAACTATGAGGTAAAATCAGCACCTACTGATCCAAAGAGCACCTACTCTTCATCCAGGACCTTGCCTGGTTTTCTTAGAGCCTGCTAAGAAGGGTTTGAGGTATCCTAACCTCAAAAGCAAGATGTAATCAACAAAAATATATATAATAAATAATCACTAAATAACTATTATATAATTAATAATAACTATTAAATATCAATATTAATTATTAATATTAATACATATTTATATTAATAATTAATAAATAGTTATTAGTAAACAATTCTAAAATGACGCATCCTTTCATGGATAGTATCCAAAGTGCCTTTACGATTAATATATATATATATATATATATATGGCACTCACTTTGTTATCTTTCATCATATTTATTCTATCATCAATTTATATATTATTATGGCTTATTTAATATTCCAAGTCTTTTGGTAATATTATTTGTGTGAGCGAAATAATTGTTCGCTTCAAGTGGTATCAGAGCCTCGTTTGGCTGATCTGGGCCTTTGGCCTTAATTCTCAGAATTTTTGGCTTATAGCCTTATTTTAGGGCTTCCCTACAATATTGGACATTGTCCAAAAGAAAAAGAAAACCGTAAAAAATAAGGAAAAAAAAAGTTAAGAAAAAAGAAAAGATAAAAGTAAAAGGAAAAAAAAAAAGAGGGTAAAAGTGAAACCACACCTGGTTTCTTAAAGTGGGTTTGAGTTTGAATATAAAAGTGCAAAATAATTACTAGTAAAGAGCAAGTGAGATTTGAACTTAGGTGGAGAATGTAACATTCATTCCTCCCAACCACCCAATCTACTCACATTTTACAAAACTTAAAGGAAAAAAAAAGATAAAAAGGGTGCGTAATAATTGCTACTAAAAAGCAAGTAAGATTTGAACTTAGGTGGGGAAGGTAACACTCATTCCTCCCAACCACCTAATCTACTGACATTTTTACAAACTATTGGAAAAAAAGGAGATATTGATTAAACTTCAAAGAAAACTCAAGAATATGGTTTTAATATTGAAAAGAAGCAAAATTTTCCTATCACCTTACAAAAAAATGTTGCAATATTATTTAGAATTAAAGGGACACTTGTAGGGAAGGATATCACCATTTCTATCGCACCTGTTGAAAGAAATAATTCTATTAGTACTGAATTCGCTAACCATTTAGTGATTCCTTAGTCAAATATAAGGGAAGAGCTAGACTTTTTGGACAAAAAACAAACTGAAATAAGTGGCTTACAACTGAGTGTTGGAGATTATATGGTCACATCGAAATTCATTGTTAGTTCCTTATGGAACTTTGATGGTGACATAATTTTGGATTTACCCTGGATAAAAACATTGGGTACTTTCATCTTAAATGCCGAAAAGAAGTTTCTGACATTTTCCTATAAGCGAAAGAGAATCACATTTCAAGATATTACAATGAAGTCAGAAATAGAACCCTCCAACATCTGACAAATTCCAGGATATATCAGAGATGATTTCGCAGGGTAATCAGAAGTCAGAACAAAAGAAGCAGAAAGAAGTTGAAAAAATTGTCGCTAGTAAGGATGAAGAAATTACTCGTTTGAAGAATCATAGTCAAGAATTGATCGCACAGATTAAGAAATTAAAAAGGGAAAATAGATCGCAAGAGGAAAGCCAAGAGGAATTCCACCAAAAGGAAGTGGATCTCCAAAATGATTTCAATAAAAAACTATTACAAAAAAATGAAGAAAATTCTTGCTTAAAAATTTTGAATCAAGGGTTGACTGAACAAATTAAAAAATTAAAAAATGAGAAGTTAAAAAAATCCTTAGATTTATTATGAATTAGTAAATCGCAAGAATCACAAACAATTAAAGTTTCTACATGGTTTCCACAAACGTCTCGAATACCTTATCATCACCCAAATCACAGAAGTCAATACAACCAACATCAAATTAAAGCCAAAACGATGACTAACACTATAGAGAAGTCATCAAAGGCTCAAATTCAAACATCAGAAAAGGGAAGCAATGCAAATCTCGTCAAAGTTCAAAAGAATAATCTTATTGTCACATCGCTACAACCATCAACAGAAAATGGTTCCGAAAAACAATTACAAAAATCGTTAGAAGCACCAAAAGTTGAAGTTCTAGTAAACACTTCACAGGCAATTCGAGCTCCTTATCGCGATCCGAATCACAAGAGTCATTATGATAGATGAAAAAATAAAAAGGAAAATTACCAGTATTATTCCTACAAAGAGCAAAGACAAAATCGACAACTCTCGACAATCGATCCGCAAAATTCTGTTAAGGGTATATCTCGGATGGATGAATTCACAACTAACGCAACATTTCCACACGATGTTTAAAAGAAAGTATCGTCTTATTTCGTCAAATGTTGCAACTACCAACACACAATGTCATGAGAAAGCGTTACGAGCTAGAACAAGGGATAAAGTCTTCCATAATTATGCTTTGAGGACAAATCAATTCTAAGGGAGAGGCAATGTAATGAACAAAAATATATATAATAAATAATCAATAAATAACTATTATATAATTAATAACTATTAAATATCAATATTAATACATATTGATATTAATAATTAATAAATAGTTATTAGTAAACAATTCTAAAATGACACATCCTTCCATGGATAGTATCCAAAGTGCCTTTACGTTTAATATATATATATATGGCACTCACTTTGAAATCTATCATCATATTTATTTTATCATCAATTTATATATTATTATGGCTTATTTAATATTCCAAGTCTTTTGGTAATATTATTTGTGTGAGCGAAATAATTGTTCACTTCACAAGACAAGCTTGCTTTTACAATTACAACACTATCTCAACATACTCATCACACACGCATATCACTGTCAAGTGCGCTCACTGCCACATCATCTTTCTGTCCACGCCATCACTGTCATATTAAGCATCACTACTGCTGATCATAGGTATGCTCATCAATCATCTTGTTCGTCTGCTCACTGCTGCTTATGAAGCTCTAGTCAATCTCTGCTGCTCATCCTTTTCATTCTTCACTGCTGCAACTCCGCATGGTCTGCTCATTGCTTATCAAGTCATCAATCATCAAGATGTGATCATCATCAAGTAGTATTGCATGGTGTAGGGTATGCATCATAGTGTATAAGATATTCTCCTCATCAATTCATCACTGTATGTTCAATGTCAACATGCAACTTATTACATATACCAAAATATTTGTGCTCATCACTGTTCATGTACACCATCATGATGTTTGAACAAGTCACCTAGTCATGTATATACTGTATTAGTCCTGTAGTAGACTTTGCACAAACTTCATCATACATAACTTATCTCAACTATTCACACCACCTTATTGTATAAATTGTTCATGCCCTTGTACACGTATATATGAATACATACCTTGTTGTAGAAGACTTCATACCTTGGGCTTTATATGAGCTACATACAGTAATACTGTAGTGTACACATCATCTTGTCCATATAAAACCAATGTACTGTATATAACTTATATATGTCAAAGACTTATGCAATGCATACTTTACTGCTCATATTTGGCCTTGAACAATTTGTACACTATCATACTGTACCCATTCAGACTGTAAAGATCTTAGGCCCCAACTGTGGAAGAACCAGGGCATACTCTTTACTGTTGCCACCGTGTTCTCCTTAGCTCACAATATTCTTTATTGCTCTTGCAATATTACTCAACACAGAGTAACATTCAGCCAATGCACAGAAAACATCAATTCAACCTTGAATGATGTATGAACTCCTCAGCTGGAAGTTAACACAGTCACCACAAAGAAGCTAGTTCCGGTATCCATGCCCTTCTTCAACTTCGTGACTGTGATAAGCTTGTCAAACTAGGTCTGAAAAAGAAGATCCAATTCTGGACTATATCTACTATGGAAATTTCAAATTCGGATCTGTTATAATACTGGTAAATTATGCAATTCAGAACTATGTAGGGCTGTTTGAATTCTTGTGAAAAAGCTCCCCAACAGATTGTCATCTCTAAAAAGATTACACTCCAAAGATGAACCCTCATCAACTATAACCCTCAGCTGCTTTAGTCAACAGTCCACCAAAGTGACCATTCAGAAACAAAAGAATTTGGACTGTCGAAACCCTGAGGAATGCTTCTGTGCAAAAGATCTCTGAAAAAAATTCGGGTCTGCAATGAAGGCTGCCTCAGTCAACAGTCAACCCAAAACTCAGTGCTGCTCCAAAAATCAGACTGCTCCTTCACCCGAATTTTTACCTCATCCCAGCAAGCTTATTCCGTCTCATTCGTTGGATGTCTGTTGGAGAATGAAGGGAAGAGTTTGTCCTCGGATCTCTGCTCAAATTTTGGTAAAAACAAACCCCAAAAATTCCTCTGCTATAACCTCATTTCCAGAATTAGGGCTATAAAAGAATACAAAAAATTGTGTTTCTGTGGAAGAAATTCAAGGCTGTTTTAAGTGTTGAGAAAAGCCCTAGATAAGTCAAAAATATCAGACTGTCTAAAGAAATCTGCTGCAAAAAAAAAATTCGTTTCTGTGATACCACCGAACTTCACGGTCAAAAAGAAAAACATAAAACTGTTGCCTTCACTGCTGCTCCTTCCACAGTCCGAATTTCCTCAGAGCTGTACCTCCGAAATTGCAGAGCTATAAACTCTCCACACATCCACAATTTCGAATGGACTTTGGTTTGTATTTATACTCGTTCCAACATGCAAAAATAAATCTGGGCCGACTTGTCAAAAAAAATAATAATTTTAATTTTAAAAAAATCTTTTGTTTGGTTGGCTGCCTCAAAAGAGTGGGGTACACCAACTTAAAAAAAATCATATCTTTTCAATCGTAAGGAGTTACGTGACATGCCACATCTCGTTGGAAACGGCATGACGAGGGCTATCATCCTATGATGGGCTTATTTGAAAACACATGGTCCTTCACCCTTAAATTCTTCAATTTGTGCAGGACATCAGATTTGACTTGAATTCTTCTTTAAACTTCTCAAACTTGTCTTTTATGCCATCCACGTCATCTTCCATGTCATCCTTATTTGCCTTTGTCCATGCTTGCTTGTACATAAGCCTTATCTTGTCCAAATCATCTTCAAATGACCACAGTATGGGTCATTTGACTCATTAGGTATCCTAATCAACCTATGCTGCCATGTTCTTTACACAGCCATATAAGCTTCATGACATGTCATGCCATGTCATGCCATGCCATCTTCATGTTGCTTCATCCTTGTCAAGTCACCTTGTTTGCTTGTCATCATGCCATTTACACCTTTGTCATTAATGGTGTGTCATCAATGACAACTTTGCTTGTCACCCTTGTGGTTGGGAGATTTATGGGTTGTAGCCCATACAAATATGATAAAAGTCTCACATAAAGTTATGGCATTTGTGAGCCCTCATATGAATATAGTCTTGAAGGAAGTTAGGAGGAGTTAACCCATGAGATCATCATGAGGTTGTAGCCCATGATGTGGTGTAGACTCACTAGCAGTGGTTGTCCTAGTGAGCTCTTTAGGTTGTGTTGTTGCATGTATGACTTCCCGATGTACTGGGAAGAGTTGTGGAACTAGTGAAGGTTCTCCGGTGTAGTGGATTGAGCTAACGCACGAAGATTGATAGGACACTTCTCGATGAACTAGGATTGTGTCTGAAGCCCTTCCTTATGATATAGACATGTTCGAGATAGTTGTGATGTATTGTTGATATCTAGATGTGTTTTAGTTAATGACACTGATAATGCCTCCCTAGCTAAGAGGCATTGTTGTTGTAGTAGCTGCATGAGACATCATCTCACAAGTCAGCCCATAAAGTATAATAATAACATGTATTTTTATTATTATTTTACACAAGTCGGCCCCAAACTAAAATTAGTTTTCCAGCAAGAAAACAATATAAATAGAGGGTGACTCTCCTCATTTCATCATCAAGTCTTCAAGCAAGTTCGCTCCAAGAGAAGGAGGTTCGCTACTGCAGCAAGGAGTGTTTTTTGGGATTCTTTAATTTGGAGAAGTTTTCCTCTTGCTTATTGGGGTTTGTGCTACTATTATATGGATGTACATCGATCTCTATTGCAAGGTCTGAGCTAAGGGGAGACAAATAGCTTTGTCTATGGTTGGGAGATGATTGTTGTTTACCATCGTGGTTAAACGAGCTCCACATTGTTTTGTTTTTGTGCCTCGTCTTTCTTTTAGTGATCTTGGTTTTGCAATTATCAAATTCTAACAAAACTCTCAAGGTGAATCCTTAAGTATGTGTGGAGGTGAATATCAAGTGTAAGCTCCCTCCTTTTAACTTTGTATGCAAAATTGAAGGTGTTCATCAATAGAAGGTTCACTAACTAAATCTTTTGAATGTTTGTTTTACATATCAGGCTCAAGATCATTTTATTAAAGTTTATCCTCTTTGAAAGTCTCACCTAGGTGAGGGGGGCAAGAGAGGGTGGTGGTTAGACCCTCCTTTCAGTTATCCAAGGATTAATGACACCTTTGTTGCTATTGATTCAAATCTTGTGAGTGGTAATATTTCTAGATAGGGACGTACTTCATTCAACGGTGCTAGTGCTAGTGGATCTCAATCTAATGTTATTGATGTCAATGCGAGCAATGGCTCTAGTTTTGTTGGTAGAACTTTAGGTGCCTTAGGTTACAATGGCTTAGGTCCAAAAATCTCAAGCTCTAGAAGATATGGTTCCAAGGGTGTTTTCTTAAGCGTGTTGGTTCTGGTGGCACTAGTCATGTCCAACAAGGCCCTACAAAGCAACTTCAAGGCAATATGTCTTTCTTCATGGTGGGTTTGCCTAGGGTTCCTCAAAACCCTTAGCTAGTGATCACGGTTGGCTCTACTTCTTCTAAGCTTTTTGTTATGGATAGAATCTACTTGGCAAGCCCGAATGAACAAACATAAGGTGGTGTTCTCTCCTGTCAAGTGGATCAACCTACTAGGGATTTTAGCCCCCAACCAAGCACAAAGTCCTACAAGGATGTGATGGTTCATTTATCTGGTTTGGATGGATTTGAGATGGAAAATTTGTTCGATAGTTTAGGCTTTCATCTTCCCTTCGAATGAAGTTTTCCTCACTGTCCTAGAATGTACATGAGATGATATTTCCCAAGACGAGTGGACTTTTTGATGGCCTCTATTATGTTTGACGGTGTTTCGAGAACTCAACTTAATTTATTCTATGAAAGATTAGGTGTAAGGCAATTTTTCCTCATGAGTTTATCTCACTGTCTTCCTTTTGTTCTATGTAGCAAGATGAAGTTCAACGTTAGCTTTTGGCCAAAGGAGCTCTACTAATAAAAATACGCCGGCTCTTTGCACCCAGCTTAATAGTCTGACTTTCTTTCAGTGCTTGTAGCTCTAAGGAAAAAATATGATCTCATCTGTATTTACCCTTCAATCACTTTTTGTACAACTTTTTATAAATATGAGATGTATTTTACAACAACAAAAAAGACTAACATGAGCTGAAAGACTGGTCAAGGTGCAAAAGGAAATTCGGGAACTTCAATATTTGATATGCCCTGTGGCTGAGTTTCAAATCAATTTTGATCAGAAGATAATATTAGCTAGCACAAGGAATGAGAGCCTTTATTGGGACAAGGGCTGGGAAGAACACTTCCGGCAGAATGCTAGTATGTCATTCCCACTGCACATAGCGGTAGAGAAGGACAACTAAGGTCCAGAATATTCTGATGATCAAAATACAGGAAGAAAGACCAATATGTCCACTTTTTATTTAGTTGTGGAGTCAATTTTTAACCCTGTAAAGTATAGTATATTGTATCTCCATGTTTACCAAGACATTATGAGTTCTTTAAAGCTTTTGGGTTTTCTAGTCAAAGAGCAGAACCTTGTTTCGGCATCTTTGAAATGTGGACCCTTCTGTATATATTTGTATAGAAATTTCCTTTTATTATGAACAATAAATCATATTATTTAGGAAGAACATAGGAAGGCAAGCTCCCTATGTGATAGAGACCTTAACTTCCCATCCTTACGTACAGTCTGTTGTTGATGCTGAGCGCCACAGCAGACTGAACTTGTAATCATTAGTTGATAAATGCCACCAACTGCTTGAGTACATTTGGTGACCATCTCTGCATACAATAAGTATGCCTTGGTAATAAAATGGACTTAACAAAAAAAACGAAATGGTTGTAAATATGAAATAAAATTGGTTCCTCTATTTACACTTCAAATTTTTATTAGCTTCAGTTACAGAAAACTCGAGAACATCTTAATTTTGCTAAAACTTACATACAAATCATCTTTCAAAGAAAATAAAATATCAACGCAAAAGAGAATGGACTAGTACATAAATGTGCTTAGGGCTGTGCCTAGCTCTATCCACTTGGTTGCGAATGCTTGCTGCTCTCTGCTGTGGGCTTTTGGAAATGAGGGTGTAAATCTGTTTGCATTTCTCCTGTAATGAAGTGTGATTTCTTATGATCCCAGGTGTGCCTCCATGCCATTGACTTTTGATGTTAAGTAATTTAAACTTTTCCTACTTTATGAAGCAATTTTTAAATTTAAATTTTAAGGAAACAACTGAATACAAAAGCATAAGCATTTATTGATGCACTTTTTCCTGTGCATCAATTAAAGACTAGAAGATATGATTTTTGTAGCCTGCCCTAGATATCAGGACCCTCTTTTACAAAAGCCCATTTAAAAAGTATTTGTTCAACTCCAAGTCCCCCAAAAACCATGTTATAAGGGTATGATCCATTGTTTTCTAGGGACTGTATAACAACTTTGGCAGTAAACACAGGAGGAAGTTTTGCTATCCACTAGGGAACTAAAGAGGATTTTATATGCAGAAAAAAAATGCAACTAATAAATTTAAAATGGAAATCCCCAACAATGAACGAGTTCACTGCTGAATTTAAAATAACCTTGCAAAATTATTTATGAGAACTTTTGCCACTGGACATTTCCCAAATGATGCCTCCATCCTCTGCCATACAAACAAGCATTTGTTAGTGCATATGGATCCATAAACTACTGCAAGCAATGCAGGCAATTTGTACTTTTGGATCTGTAGTTCACTATTGCAATACTGTAGGTAATACGAATTTACAATATCAAGGGTAGATGCATTGCAAACACGTTCTTAAAAATAGCCATAGTATTAATAACATAAATGTTCAAAACAAAACATATTTATTGATATCCTAGCAGGTAGATGAATCCCTGGCTTGGAGTTGGAGTACAAGTATTGCTGCATTTCTTTCATTAGAAGCCAAAAATAAGGGCTCCAGAGCCAAGGGTTTCTGATCCAAGTGTAGATGATATCCCAGAAGGGATTTGGTGTTTAAATTTGATGTGACATCCAGGAGGAATCCCAGAACTCCTTCGGTAGGATTACGTTTCAATCTTACTGCAGGTATTGCTTTTACCAATGTCACAAGGTTCGGGTTGGTGTTCGGGTTTGGCGACCTTCAGGTTCGATTCGGGTTCGAATTTTCCAATGAGGTTCGACATAGGTTCGTCTATATACATTTTTCAAATATATATATATATAAACACACACACACACACTATTTAGAAATTAGTATTACTATGTCATGAATTATAACATAAAACATTAAAAAATAAACAATAATGAACCTTTCAAGATCAAAGAGTAAATTAATCATGGTAAGATCCAATCATTAATGCTCATAAAATTACAAATAACAATGAAATTACAAATTGCAAAAAAATAGCAAAACATATTCTACAAATTTCAAAACTTAAAAGCTGTCTATTATGCCAATTTTGAAATACTTCTAAATTTGGAAAATTTAAAACATAATAAAGATCTAAACATTTTATCTCATAAACACTTGGACATGATCAAATTCTATACATAAATTGCATTATGAAACAGCAGATTGCAAAACATTTTATCCCATAAACAATTGCAAAGTTGCAACTTGCAAATTGTGCATGATCAAAATCCAAATATAAATTGCATTATAAAACTGTAGATTGCAAAATGAAGTATAAATAGTCTTCATGTTTCAAAATTTAAGGAAATCTATAATGTCAAATAGTTATCAGCCCTGAAATTGTTTCACAAAAATTTAAAATATGATCAAACTTCTATTCTTGTGGCCTACTAGTAACATCATAAAGCTCTAAATCATCAAAAGCACATGGGGTGGTAAAGGCACTAAATAGTCATCAATATATGGAGTGCCATCGTCATGAGGATCATCACCCCTATCACCATCAATGCCAAAATCTTCTTATACACTAGGAATAGGCTCAAACCATGGGTGATAGGAGCTAGAAAAATCTTTGGCCAAACTGCTCAAGGCCAATTGTAAATTGTTGCGCACATAAACCAAGTCTTCCAACCTTGAAGATAATAACTTGTTTATTTTCTTGGTTTGGATGTGATTAAAGCTACTCCAATTCCTTTCACAAGGAGAGGCACTTGATCCTTGGCTCAAAACACGAATTGCAAAATGTTGCAATTCAGGTGTCTTTGCTCCATAAAACTGCCACCATCTTCCTCGAGGAATTTTAATCCTATCCTCTATGGAAGAAGCCTTTCCAAATACCCCCTCTTCCATCCTGTATGGCCGAAGTTGCTCTCTAAGCCCGCTAGATTCTTCTCGATTTGGAACCAACCGCTCAATAGCATCATAAAGGCCACTCACTACTTCAACATCATTATGTCTTTGAATCCCAAACAACCTAGGGTCCAAATAGCAGGTTGTTGCATGAAAAGGACTATGCAACATCTTCCACCTTTTATCTATCATCTCCCATATTTCCATGTACTCGTTTTCCGCATTGTTGAAGGATTTTGCAATTGATTCCTTACAACGGTCTATGCCCTCGTAAACAAAACCCATAGAAGGAGTGTCGCTATCAACCATCCGAAGCATGTCAACAATTGGTTCACATACTTTTAAAAGCATTGCCTAAGATGATTTGTTCCAACTCCTTTCCTTTGCGCAGCGGAAGCGTGGTGGGCCCATAACCCTTGTTGATGAAATTGTCATTGATGCCAACATGGACTTGCAGTGGCCCCACAGGATGTCACTGATGCCACCAAGTCCCACCTGCAGTGCCTTGACCCCTTACAAAGTGGTTTTGCACCTTGTAGTGCTTTGGATCCCTTACAACGTGGGTTTGTGCCTTGAAGCAACTTGTACCCAGTTGACAAGGTCCCTGTACCCACAAGGCTGGATCCTGAAGCCTTGATGGACGTTGGCGAAGCCCTAGATGGGTTAGAGAAGCATTAATGACCCATTATGTGGTCATTCATGCTATGATGATGTCATGATATCCCAAGAGAAGGCCTCGCAACGCCACAGGTGATGTCTTGACCATTGGAGGCCCCCTTGTGTGATTGAGGTGGTTAAAGAAGCCCATCAAGCCCCCTTGTCTTGATCACAATGTCCTTGTACCCCTACCACCTGAAGGAATGCATGATGGGGCCCTTTTGTGTTGGTGATGACCTTGGAACCCTTGTTGGGTTATGGAGCTCTTGTATGATGATGACGACCATGTATGGTCCTTGACATGCTATGGAACCCTTGAAGATGTCCTTGGTATGATGAAGAAGCCCCATGAAGACTTGGAACCCCTGATGAAGACCTTGATGCCCTTGCAAAGGTCATGAAGTCCATTGCTTGCATGATGGCATGATGAAGGAACCCACACACATGTGATGACACTTGGACACTTATAGGTTGATGTGGTGTTGAAAATATAGTGGACACACTTGCTTACACTTGATACCCTTGAAGATGGGGTGAAGGTGTTCTGTATGACACCTAAAGACTTGCAAACCCTAAGAAGTGATGATGGCACTTGGACACTTATTATACCCTTGGTGGTCACCCTATGAACTTTAATGATGTGGCAAAGGCATACATGCAAGCCCTAGTGGGTTAAAAGTCACCCTAATGGTAAGAAGGATTGAAATGGTAAGAAGGTTGTTGACCTTAGACATTTAAGTGGTGTTGACCTTAGACATTTAAGTGGCATTTAAAATTCAAATTCAAAATAAAAAATTAAAAATACATACCTTGAGGACTAGTCGGCTCCATAAATTAAATTAAAAAATTCAAATTAAAAATAAAATTATCTTTATGTAGGTCGGCTCCAAATTATATCAAAAAACCACTATAAATACCCTAACAAACCTCATTTTGAAAACATAATTTCGAATGAGCTCTAAGGTCTTTCGTGGACTTTTCGGAGGAGCAATGACTGCAATTTTTTGCAGACCCAAATTTGCAGAGAATAATTTTTTTTTTGGTTTCAGCATTTGGTGGTAGTCCAATGTTGGACTTGCATAGGGTATTGACAATTCACAGTTTACAGCAGCAACTAAATCCGAGGTCTAAAGCAGATGAAGAATTGCAGAACCGAGTTTGTTTGACAGTCTGAAATTTGTAGCAGAGGTTGAGGTGGAGTTTGTGACTTGTGTTGGAGGTTTTTCCACACAGTCCCGAGTTTTTGGTGAAGTCCAAATCTTTACTTGAACAAAGTTTACATCTGACATTTTTTGGAGAGTGAACAGTCCAATTCGGAGCTTGATGATGTAAATTCGATGAAGATAGCAGTAGAGGAGAGACACCCGAAATTTCACAAAGACATAATTTTTGGTGAACAGTCTGACCTGAGTTTTACCACAGAGTTTTTTTTTGTTGTTTCCTTTTGGCAATCCAAATCTTGAACTTGCTTGGGTTAATCTATGATGCACAGTCCGAGTTTTGGAGTCCAAGTTTGCATCGTTACACAGGTAAAGTCTTCTACAGTCAACAGTAAACAAGTCTGATTGGGATTTGTTTGGGGTCCTCACAATCTGGTTCTTGACAGTGTTTAGGGTTCTTCCTAAACAATATATACAGTCTCAGTTTCTTCTAGCTCACAGCCACTACACATACAGTTTGAAGTTTGAACTTACCTCGGTTTACCATGATTTTGCGGTCTTCCACCATACTCATATTGCGGTTTGAGAACACATATTCAATTCAAGCACATACACAGTCCAAGGTTGACATGCACAAACAAGTGGCATATTGATAAGTTCATTGAATGCTATGATATGATGGAATAAGGTCTTCTACAATATCTATACACAGTGATACATACAATGGTGCATGCATACTTCAACTAGATGATGATAATAGTGCATATCCATTGACACTCCATGATAATGACGATGCATACACCACAGTGATGAATACCTTATGTTGATCTAATAATGCACATGCATGACAATGCTCTCCTATGATAGTGGTAGATGCATATAGTGTATGTACAGTATCCACTGCAGTAATTACTGTATTGATGATGAACATGCATATGCATACCTGATGTGATGATCAACCTTTAGTGATGAGCAGATCTTGACCAGACTTAGATGAAGGGAGCAGACTTCTTGGAACAATCCCTATTCAGTAACTTGTACAGATGATACACTCAGCCTGAGGATGTTTGACACATAGTCCAATGTTTGACAAGTGTAGTGATCTTCTACAGGAGTCATACACAGCCAAGTCATCTACAGCATACTTACAGTGGCTTCTTTGGACATATGAAGTTACTAACAGTCTCCTGATAGCTTGACACACAACCTAGATGATGCTTTGAGAATGATGAGAGCAAACCTATATGCTGATGATGCTAATCAATACACTTGATGCATGATGATGTGATGGTGCCTTGTTCTATGATGATTCCTAATGATGCATGTTTGATACACATGGTGATAATGATGATCTGTTGATGATGATGATGAGAGCAGACTAGATGATGGCCAGACCCTTGTGCTTGACATGAACCTTTAGCAGTACAATTAATGATCAGTGATGGCAGCTGTTTGATGAGCTTGACAATGATTGCTATGATGTGACAGTGAACAAGAAGATGAGAGTGATGAGCAGAAGAGTGTTGCAGCAGTGGATGACCAACAGTAGTGATCTTTAATATGACAGTGATGATGTGGACAGAAAGAGGATGTGCAACAGTGAAGAACGATGATCAGAGAAGAGGATGAGCAGCAGAGATTGACCAACAACAGAACAGATTGAAAAGATAGGTGATGTTGATGTGATTGATGAGATGGTGTAATAATGAGCTTTAAATTGTAAATGCAAGCTTGACTTGCTTTTGAGGTTAGGATACCTCAAACCCTTCTTAGCGGGGTCTAAGAAAACCACGCAGGGTCCTGGATGAAGAGTAGGTGCTCTTTGTATTAGTAGGTGCTGATTTTCCCTCACGGTTGTAGCCAATCCAAAACTAATACAAAAAGATTACAAAATTATATGGTGTTGTGTTCTTTTGTGTTATGGTTCTTGATGATTCAAATGCTTATGATATGTGAATGATGAAGTGGAAGATGTTTATGAAATGATTATGAAATTGGAAGAATGAATTGGTAGTTAATTGTGACAAGTTAATAAAAGTTTTAAAATTGGATTTACACTGATTCACCCCCCCTCTCAGTGTCTAACACAAACAACCTGGGGTCCAAATAACGGGTTGTTGCATGAAAAGGACTATGCAACATCTTCCACCTTTTATCTATCATCTCCCATATTTCCATGTACTCATTTTCCACATTGTTGAAGGATTTTGCAATTGATTCCTTACAACGGTCTATGCCCTCGTAAACAAAACCCATAGAAGGAGTGTCGCTATCAACCATCCGAAGCATGTCAACAATTGGTTCACATACTTTTAAAAGCATTGCCTAAGATGATTTGTTCCAACTCCTTTCCTTTGGGTTCTTTTGAAAAGTGAAAGCTTTCCCACTCATTGTTACAAATAACACCTCTCACACTTATCGTTTCCTCAACCAATCTTTTGAGAGTAATATAATATGTGGCAAATCGAGTATCACAAGGCCTTAGTAGCTCTTTGGATGCTTGCCTCCTGTACAAACTCAATGTGAGGTGATTGTTACAAATGAAGTGGGAAATTTGTTTCCCCTTTCGAACTGCATCATTAATCCATGGAAACTTTGCTAAATCATGCAATAGCAAGTCTAGGCAATGAACAACACAAAGGGTCCAATAAATTGTATTGCAATTGTTCTTTATCATCTTCCCCGCTCCCACACAAATTGAGGCACTACCTGTGACGACTTGAACCACAATTTTATCCCCAACTTCAAGAATGGCTTCATGTAAAATCTTGAAAATATATTATGAAGTCTTCTTGTGTCATGAAGCATCTATTACCTTCAAAAATAATACCCCTTTAGGGTTGTAAACCAACACATTAATCAGTGGCCTATTATTCATACCTAACCAACCATCTGATAAAATTGTGCAACCTGTTTCTTTCCAGGACTCCTTGATCTTTAACAATCTGTTTGTTACCCTTTCTTTCAACCTCTTGAGAAGAGTGGTTCTTATTGCCTTAGAACTAGGAGGTACATATCATTTTTCAAATTCTGCAATCTTAGCACAAGCATTGATAAGATAAGGACTTCTAGCCACATTAAATGCCATAGCAAATTCATAAAACAAATCAGCCAAAGCATCGTCAGCTTCCCGCTTCTATACAGGTTTCCAAAGAGAATTTAATGTCTTGGTCTCTCTTGTTGGTAGAACCTGAGATGAACTTCCATCTCCCACAGTGCTTGAAGAAAATGGTGATAAGGGGTTGTAATTCATTCCCAACATTGCTTGAATGCGTTGTCTTTTATTCTCATTTGTCTGTTTGATTTTTTTAATTATGTCATAGTCTTTTTGGAGAGTTGCCTTGAGTTTTGTAGACACCCTTGGACATCCCTCAACACCACCTCCTCTGCTAGCACTAACTGACAGTAAGTGATCCATCACTCTTGTCAATGACCCAACAAACTCTGCATTACATAATTTGCATTTCAGATGCCTACCAGCAGACCCATCGAGTTTGTCCACATATTTCCATCTTTCAATTCTTGATCTTCAAGGTGCCATGGCAAAGGCTTATGCACTGTTTTTTTAATCAATTATGTTTCAATTCAAAATTGCAGTGACAACAATAAATTATAATTCATGATTAATTTACATTAACAATTCAAGTTTTAACTTATAACAATTCAATAAGACAAATTCCAGTTTTAACTTATAAGTTATAACAAATTGATTTTTTTTTTAAATTAATTGACAGTTAAAAAAATTAGTTTAAAACACACATAAATTTGTATCAGAAAATTAAAATAAAAAATAAAAAAAACTATTCACATACCTATCGCAGACTACCAGTCTCAGCCTCCCAGGTCTTTGTTTGCTTGCGGCTTGAGGCATCCAATGAACGAGTTGAATGCCTTGCAGCCTCGTTATACTCTGTTGGAACTTGGCGGCTATGTTGGTGGCTCGGTGAACAAGAGTTAACGGCTCAAGCTTAGTAGCCGGAGGCCCGGACACACCAGTCACCGCTAACCCGACTGGTTGAGCTTAGTAATCAAACTCACAAGGTTCTTGCCACTCGAAAAGGTGCAGTTGCAGACTACAGGCTTGCAACTCAAGACGATAGTGTCGAGTCACTTGCAGTCGAGGCTTGCAGCTCGAGAGCATATAGTCCAGTCTCTTGTCGACATTGTCGCTCATGGGAGAGAACATCCCTACTCCATCAAAAGTTGAAACCACGGAGAAAAACCCTGCCCGATACTTAAAACCTATGCTTTTTTAGCCTTGGGGTTCGTTTCTATCAAGTTCGATGAACCTGATAGCCAAACCTCAATGAACCGGTTCGCCTTTCAGGTTCGGAATGAGGATCCGCGAACCTCAACGAATTTTTTAACTTTTTTTAGGTTCGTCAAATTCTGAACCTAGAGGTTCAGGTTCGACGAACCCTGTGACATAGGCTTTTACCAATAGACAGTGAAGGAGCTGATATGCCCTGTTACAATTTTGCAGAGAGAGCTTCTTGAAATGAAATGAAATTTCGTTAATGTCCACTATTGATCAAATAAAGATCAATGGGACTCTAGGAAAGTTGGTACAAATAACAAAGCATAGGCTGCCTAGGGCATCTCCAAAACAGCAACAAATTTATGCTAACAAAAAGGCAGGAAGATAATAGAAGGGGCAAAAAGAAGAGTGGTTGATGGAGTTTTCAAGTTTGGGCATTAAGAAATTGATTTTAAAGTGTAGTAAGTATCAAGTTGGAATGAAATCCCAGCATAGAGATATGCCAATGTAGTGGCTTGTAAGTTGTAGTAGCTTGTATGTTTGTAGTATGTTTGATATGCCAATTGAGGTTGATGAATAGAGGTATGTTTGTGCAGCAAATTGATGACAATCAGTGATTGGCATCAAGCTTGCAAGTAGTGACTTGCACTTGAGGATTGGACTCCTCAACTTCTTAGTTTGAGGAGGTGCTCTATTTATCAGTTGGTGTTGATTCTAGTCAAGAAGATTGTAGTCTTCCAGTGTAAATAAATAAAGATCAAATTAGAAATATTCTTGTGTCTTGTGTCTTGATATGATGCTTATGATTTATGGTTGATGCATATGATTGTGTAAGTAATGCTTGATGATTAAAAAAAGGTAAAAAGTTTATAAATGCTCTCACACTGATTCACCCCCCCTCTCTCAGTGTGATTCATCCCCCCTCTCTCAGTGTGGCCATTGTGTCCAACAATTGGTATCAAAGCAGGCCTTCGTAACAAGCCTAGCAAGCTTGAAGGAGATCCTGAGACACAATGGATGAAAAAGAAGAGTCATCAAGCAATGATGTGCGTGTACTTGATATGACAGATTATTTCAATTGGAGGAGCAAGATGAAGGCATATCTAAAGAAATTTGGTGTTTGGGAGATTGTGATCAATCCACCCGCTCCATCAAACAAGAAGGGAAAATCAGTTGCACAGAAGGAAGCAAAAAGGGGCAATACTACAGCCTTGAAGTTCCTCATGGATGGACTTCCCAGCTCAGTGAAAGAGAGTGTAGGGGAGTACACTTCAGCCAAAGACTTATGGTTCAAGTTGGAAAGTGAGTACCAAAAGGCAAGATCAGAACTCGAAAAGACAGATCAAGAATCAGAAGATATCAATCAAGAAGAAGAGAAGCAAAAAGAGGACTCCAATAAAGGTATGGACTCTTGCGATTGTAATAATAGCTTGTGTGATGAAATTGAGAAGGTCCTTGCAGATGATGATGAAGGGCTAGCAAAGGCTACACATGAGATACATCTCACGTTGTTGAATATTGATCTCAGAGCCAACTAGTTTCTGAACACAGTAAATCTGAACCGAAGTGATTTTACGAAGCTCAAAAAGAAAATCTTGGACTCCTTGAATGAATATCGGCAGAAGACCATGACAATGAAAGTGTTGCTTGTGAAGCTCAAAAATAAGGACAAAGAGTTGCGGAATCAAATAAAACACAAGGATGATGAAGTTGAACAACTAAAGACTGAATTGATCAGTCAAAAGGAAGAATAAAAGGAGCCTGTTGAAGAGCTTGAAGAAACTAGAGGGGTCAATCATGATCTGAAGACTCAGCTGGAGGAAGCCAAGAGGATAGAAGAAATCTTGAAGATTCAGCTGGAAGAAAAGGAGGAGACAATCCAGAATCTGGAAATGGAGGTAGTTGGTCTGAGGAAGAAAGGTGAGAAGAATGAAGCTTTTGTCAAGTTCAAGGACAGTTCAGTTCTCCTAGATAAGATCTTGGATTGCCAGAGATCTCCACTTGACAAAACTGGTCTTGGTTACAAGAAGGACAAGGAAAAGTCTGAAGATGACACTTGGTCTCCAAACACTCAAGAAGCAGGTCTATCAACGTCCAAAGTTGCTCCCCATGCACCTGCACATGACAACAAGGACTTTGGAAGTTCAAAGATGAAACAAGGAGTTAGGTTTATTCCTCAAAGCAAGCTCAGAAAATAAACAACTCCAAGACCCAGGTATGAAAGTGGTTTCAATGGTGATTGTTATTTTTGTTCCAACTTCGGTCATAACGTTGTGGAGTGTAGACTCTACGGAAGAAGAAGTGGTGGAAGGCCCAATGACTCATTCAGATTTTGGACATGTAATCAAGTTGGACATGTTGATGCCACATGTCACACATTGAGATGCTACACATGCAGTGGGTTTGGTCACAAAGCCCAAGAATGTGCAAGTCAAAGAAGTCAACCGAAGAAGAGTCCTTCCTATACATCAGTAAGAAGAACCAGTGAACCTTGAAAGAAGACCACTGCAAGAAGATTTGAAGATCAGAAGACAAAGGCCTAAAGTCAAGGACACTCTCAGGCATGGAGACATGAAGTTGATCAAAGAAGTGTTGGAAGTTCCAACAACTCAATCAAGTGTTGGACATGCAACCATGTTGGTCACATTGCTGCATGTTGTCGTACAATGCGGTGTTATAGTTGCAGTGAACTTGGGCACAAAGCTCAAGATTGCTGGAGTACACGGAAACAACCCTTGAGAAGTTTCCTATACAACTCATCAAGGAAAGCCAATACAGATGAAGCAACAGATGCTGAAAGGACAAATGTTAAGAAGCAAGTATGGATGAAGCAAATTGAGCAATTACAGATATGAGAGGTTGATCAAAGCAGGGAGGATGGCTGGCATATGGCAAACCAAGTGTAAGGTCTCTCAAAGACCTTAACACACCTTGAGTTCATGAGGCTGAAGGATGAACTCAAAGGAAGAAAGGATGACTACTCCAGGCGTACAGACAGGTCCTAGGATTGTGCATATTGACAGGGGGAGTAATGATCAATGATCAATGGTTCAGATGCAGATATATGGTCACCCTTTTCCATTGATGCCAAATGAGGAGAGATGAAGACAAAGGGAGATATGGAGACAAAAGGGGAGCATGCTCACAGGGGGAGCGTGAGTTGTTGTCATTAATGACAAAGGGAGAGATTGTTGATGAAATTGTCATTGATGCCAACATGGACTTGCAGGGGCCCCACAAGTTGTCATTGATGCCACCAAGTCCCACTTGCAGTGCCTTGGACCCCTTACAAAGTGGGTTTGTGCCTTGAAGCACCTTGTACCCAGTTGGCAAGGTCCTTGTACCCACAAGGCTGGATCTTGGAGCCACCACCTCGTAGACGATGTTGAAGACCCTGCTAATAGTGTTGAAAACCCTAGAGATGATGTTGTAGCTCTTGTGGATGATGGAAAATCCCTAAATGGGTTGGAGAAGCATTAATGACCCATTCTGTGGTCATTTATGCTCTAATTGTGTCATGGTACCCCCGAAGAAGGCCCAGCTACCCCACAGGTGATATATGTTGACCCCTACAGGTCTCCTAAGGTGGTTGAGGTGGTTGAAGAAACCTATGAAGCCTCTTACTTGATGAAAAAGCCCCATGAAGATTTGGAACTCCTAATGAAGACCTTGATGCCCTTGCAAAGGTCATGAAGCACATTGCATGATGAAAGCACCCACACACACATGTGATGACACTTGGACACTTATGGGTCAAGGTCGTGTATGTGAGACATGATGACCCAAGTGGCTTGTGGACACACTCTTATAATAATGTGGCAATGGACAAGGCAAAACATGAGCAAAGGTTGAAGACATGCTAATGGAAGACAAAGAACAAGGTCATGAAACCTTTGGGGATGACCCTAAGGCAAAAGAATATGAAGGCACCTGCAAACACTTGATTGATTGGTGTTGAAGTTGACAATGGTCCGTGCCACCATTAGATGATAGGCTTGAAGTCCAAGATGCTCTTACATTGTTGAAAAAATCTTCCTGTCATAACAAAGGTGTCTTTGGACCTAATGCTTGTGGCAGCTTGGGTCTTGAACCCACATATTGGCAGCTTGATGATGGAACCTACACATAAGCCCACATACAAGTCAACACTCCAAAATGCATAAAGAAAGGTGGATAGGTCAGTTCCACAAAAAAATAAAAATAAAAATGTCAATCGGCTCCAAATAAATGTTAAAGTTGTTTTTACTTTTATGATTGGTCTGCTTTTTTTTTTTTTAAACTAGTATAAATACCCCATCGAAATTTCATTTTGAAGATAGAATTTCGGATCAGGATAAGCAGCTCTGAATTCGGTTGAGGTAATTCGATGGCAGCAATCCGTTGTTGTAAACACAGCAGCAAAATTTTTCTTAGGTCTGAATCTTTTTTGTTCTTTCTTTTCGGGAGGAGGACAACCTTTTGGACTGTTTTGGAGGCTTGTCCAGAGTCCTTAAACTATAATTTTGCAGCATTTTTTAGGCAACCTATTGGTGGATTTTTGGATAAACTTGACTGAAATTTGGAGGCAACAATAAACCCTAACCCTAACAGCAGTAACACAGACCCAAATTTGCAGACTGAGTTGGCAGTAGTAGGAGAAGACCCGAATTTTGTAGCGGACAGTGTGTGAATTTGGGTGAAGTGCTCTAAGATTTCTATGGTGGAAAAATTCGCTGAGCTCAGCCACTGAGCCAAAGTTTCGCTGGTGTAGAAGACTGATTTTTTACTGTGGCAACAGTTGGTTTTTTTGAAGTTTTTATATGCTCAGAATTTTGGGTTACAGTCATATAAGGCAGCCAGTATGTGAAAGAAACCACAAGCATTCTAGCAGCAGGTTAATCTCTTAAAGATCCAAACAGCAGGAGTGTTGATCCTTCTTGGGTATATGCTGAAGTATGTGGAGTGTACTTTGAACTTTATGGAGGAAACACAGTGTGAAATCAAGCTCGGGTTACCACTGTAGATTTTTCACAAGTTTCAGCCTCCGGTTATAAGTAAAAATTTGTCTCAGTTTATTTGCAAAATCAGAAATTTAATAACTGGAAATAAACATGAATTTTTCAGACTTAAAACACTGTTGTAACTTCAATCTTTTACTGACAGAAAATAAATAATAAGCACGCCATTCAACACACAATACTCAGGAATTTTTGGACAATGGCCCTAGAAAAACCCACAAGGGGAAAACCAGTCAGAGACAAAGAGAGTTTTATTATTTCTACAGAAAAAAATCAGACAGTCATTTACAGTCAAAAAACCAACTTATCTCAACCCAGTAAAATGACTCAGCAAGCTGCCTCGATTTATGTGCAAGTGTTGTCTTGTTTTCTGTGAAATTCCTTCTCGAAAAACGTGCCTGTAAAACCCAACAAAGTCTGCCCTCGAGTTCTGTGGCGAGCAGTAATTAATGTTGCCCTCGATTTCTGTGCAAAACAGTCACAAAAGTCTGTACTATACAGACTGCAATAAATGCAGCCGCATAGCCCCGAAATATGTGCCACAAAAATAGTCTGTTACCTCGATAAATGTGCCTAGAATCTCCTCGAAAACAGTACCAGAATCTATACTATAAGGGCAATAATAAATGCAGTCGTACTTCTCGAAAATTGTGCACAACAATAAATGTTGGTCGTACTCCTCGATTTCTGTTCCTGCAATTAATGAAGGTTGTACCCCTCGAAATTTGTGCCAGCAATAAAGCTCATCGGTTTTCGCGCCAATTGAAACTCTCTCAGCTTGGTGTCTAGAAATTCGTGGCCTCTCCCTTCAGCTCTCTTCACTTCGTTCTTCTCACAAGAATGAATGGAATTGCCTTTTCCTTGCTTTTTGGTCTAAACCCTAGGTAGGTGAAGAGACATCTAATCCAAAGGCTGAGATTGGATTAGATCTACGGTTGAAATTGATTGCTCATATTTTATTTCTCAAAATATTAATTTCACTCACCCACTTAAATTTATCAAAAACTAACTTTATACTCTAAAGTCAAATTAAACGCACACTTAAGTCATTTAATGCAAGGGTCACTTTATTTCCCCTCTCTAAGTGACTAAGGCTAAAGTCACTTAGGGGAACACCTCCCTAGGTACAAAACTTGTTGGACACACCAAGAACACAGAGAGGGGGGGTTGAATCTGTGTGTGCAGTCTTTATAACTTTTTCAACTTTTATAATCAACAACTTATTCAATATTATGCATTATCACATTATCATTATATCATCATCAACATTGTTATCATCATCATATCATCACCACCACAGAAAGCATAGCAACACAGTACACAAGATTTTTACGTGGAAACCCAAGTCCTGGGGGGAAAACCACGGAAGCCTTTTTAAAATAGTTTTCCAGAAATAACTGGAAGGAAGCAACAACCCCCTTATTACAAAGACTTCAATTTTCCAGCTTCAACTGGAAAGAGGCTACGACCCCCTGATTTACAGGCTGCGACCTAAAGGAAGCTACCACCCCCTAGTTTTCCGGCTTCTACTGGAAGGAGGCTACGACCTCCTTTCCTTGCCCCGTCCTGCCACCCTAATATGAAGATAGAAACAGCTGAACCACAACCGCACTGATCCTGTGGACCTGTTAATCAACACTTGTGCTACACTGCACAATCTATACCACACTGCACAACAACTGCCACTACTAGCCACTGCTCATTATCTGATCACTACTCATCAACCGATCACTGTCCACTGTATCACAATACTCATCAACATGTACAATCAACCTGTACCAATCAATCTGTTTCTCACATCAACCAACTCAGTCAATCTGAGTTTGCACACCAAACTCAGTCCACCTGGGTCAAACCAACTGCTCATACAACTCATCCAATCTGAGTTAGACCAACTGCACATAAGGCAACTTGTGCCAATCTTCTTCAACTGTCCCAAGATGCTTGTGTACCTGTGCCAAATCAATCATATATTTGTGTTAACCTAATTAAGTGCTTTGACAGTCAACCAACCCTTCTTACTTGGCCTAGTTCATAAAGTAAAAGACACATTTGAGCAACCAAGAGACTTCACATACTGTCAACCAAACTTTTTCCAAACACACTCAACTCAATGACACCATAACCAACCTCAATCACAGTCAAGGAATACTTGACAGTTGAGCATGATATACTTCAACCAAATAACCTCAACCAATAAGATAAAAGACTTAACCAACTATGTCAAACTCAATCAATATCATAAACTCTTAGACACAAAAGGATTTTCCACTCTACTCAAATCAAGTCAACAAATCAAACAAATATCAAGCAAATAATCACTTACAACACTGTCAAAGGTTGTCATTAACAATCCAGCTCCCCTTAGGTCAAAGACACAATGATCAACACTTGTAAAACTAGTTTTCAAAGAAAACGTTTAGGTTGATCAAATAAATAACTCACAATATCTAATACTTACATGTCAACTTCTCATTCAATACTACACTTATACAACAATCAAGATAAACACCAAGATCTATCCAAGATAATCATCAAGATCTATATCAATATCACATCAAGGTATATGCCAAGAAAACCATCACCATAGCTTCCATAACATATTGAATTCCTTTAAAGAGATATACCAATATATAGCCTCACAAACTAAGATCAAAGATGAACTCTATCCATGAGAGACATGTGCCATTACAAGAGAAATCATGAAGCACAAACCATACCTTATTAAAGATAACAAGATGGAGAAAAATTAAAACACCCAAAAGAAACTCTATATCCTGTCATCACATAGCCCTCGTAACAAGCTTTCCAACGAGCCAAAAATTTTGTAATTCCGATTTCGTATGAGAAAGTTATGCCTATTTTAGTGAAGATGCCCAGAAATTTTTCTGTCACACAATTTCGCACTTTTCTCCAAAATGTGTGAAATTCGTAAGAGGAGTGGTGATGAAAAAATGAAAGGCTTGATATTCTATTTATATGGATTGTAGAGAAAAAAATATTACCTTGAGCCGACATGCAATTCAAAATTACAAATAATTAAATTCTCTTTTGTTTAGTCGGCACACCCAAAAAGGTGGGGTACCCCAACTTCAAAAATTCATATCTCTTCAACCGTAAGGAGCCACATGACATGCCACCTACCGTTGGAAATGGAACGACAAG
>LPNX011105957.1:107512-148570 GCA_001517045.1 Pseudotsuga menziesii
CACTATCAGTGTGGGTTCCAACACCTAAGTCTCCACATGCAAGAGTATCAAGATCTAAGATTGTGGACTAAAGGACCTCACAAGAACTTAACAACGTCAAGACCATCCAATGCAAACAATGGGATTCACCATCAACACATCAAATACATTACACACATGAGCCACATCATCCATCCAACAACTAATCAAGAGACTAAGACAAGTACAAGCATAACAAGTAGCACAAAAACTAGTAACCAAATATCAACCATGAGCAAGGAACTCGACAATGGACTCAAAATGGGACCAAGATACAACTTAGGGGCACTTGAGCAAGTCAATGGATAACCAAGGCTTTTGTCATTGTTCCAAGGCCTCCAAGGGCTTCAAGCTTGGGCTTGGACAAGGTCAAAAGGGCTCCTCTTGCACAAAACAACCACAAACTAAACACTAACCCTCAGGGGCTCCACAAGGAGCACCAAGGACTCAATAGTTGGCATCAATGACAAATTAATCAACAGTGAGGTCCTTGAGTCCACAATCTTAGATCTTGATACTCTTGCATGTGGAGACTTAGGTGTTGGAACCCACACTGATGGTGGTATATTAGAACCCATTCTTATGGGGTCCTTGGTGTCCTTGAAAGTTTAAGTCTTGAACCCACATAAATGTTTTGATGTGCCTTGGACGCTATATGGTCATTGCCATGTAGTAGCCTTATGATCACGCATATGAAGCCCATAAGGTGTTGCAAACTAGTGGTGAGGTCTTTGTACACCTCTTTTGGGGTGTTGGTACTCTTATAGTGATGAAGATATATAGTGGAACCATTGGATATGTTTTTAATGATATGGAGACCTTGAACCATGATGATGTATGGTCCTATTTTTGGTTATATGGATATTGGGATTAAGATGGAGGTAGAGCCCATGGACGTGCATTGATATGTTGAAGACGACTTTGAAACTCTTGTAGTTGGTGGTATGTTCTTTTGCACCCTCGTGTGTGGGGTCTTTGACATCCTAAACAAATTGAATATTTTAAGGGTATTGGACCATGGGATTGCAAATAAACCCATCATGGGGAGATAGCCAAAATACAAGTCCATCAAATAAGCATCAATGATAAGGGAAGAAGTAGTGCCAAAAGAAGTTTTTGTTGTCATTAATCCAAAGAGAAAGAAAAGTTGAAAAGGAAGAGAAGTTGATGACAGGGGGAGCATGGCCTAAGGGGGAGCATTTCCTAAGGGGGAGCAGTATGGTCAAAGAATGGTCCCTTTCCCATTGATGCCAAAGGGGTAGAGAAGTTTTGTTGACAGGGGAGCTTGTTCTGAAGAGGAGTTATGGTGTTGTCATCAATGACAAATTAATCAACAATCTCCCCCTTTGTCATTGATGACAACACCATAACTCCTCTTTAGAACAAGCTCCCCTGTCAACAAAACTTCTCTCCCCCTTTGGCATCAATGGCAAAGGGACCATTCTTTGACCATACTGCCCCCCCTTAGGCCATGCTCCCCCTGTCATCAACTTCTCTTCCTTTTCAACTTTTCTTCCTCTTTGGATTAATGACAACAAAAACTTCTTTTGGCACTACTTCTTCCCTTATCATTGATGCTTATTTGATGGACTTGTATTTTGTCACATAGATACTTAAATTTATCAAAAACTAACTTTATACTCTATAGTCAAATTAAATGCACACTTAAGTCATTTAATGCAAGGGTCACTTTATTTCCCCTCTCTAAGTGACTAAGGCTAAAGTCACTTAGGGGAACACCTCCCTAGGTACAAAACTAACACTCCCTCTTACCGAGGAAGGTATTCTGCACCACTCCCAACTTGTCTCTGAAGATGACAAACTAGCTCCTCCCCAAAGATTTCGTCAATATGTCTGCTACCTGCTCATCAGTGGAAATGTACTAAAGCGTAACTACTCCTCTCTGAACATAGTCTCAGATGAAATGATATTTGATCTCAATGTGCTTTGACTGGTCATGAAATACTGGATTCTCACAGAGCTAGATGCAACTCTGATTATCACAGTAGATCACAGTAGGCTTCATCTCCTACCATATACTCAGCCTCTACAAAACTCAATGCAACAGATTTCTGCTTCCGACTGAACCACGACACTGCTGTCGAGCCCAAATTGAAACAACATCCAGAAGTGCCCTTTCGGTCTACCACACTGCCTACCCAATCTGAGTCTGTATAACCAACCAATCTGGTCCCCTTTGACCTCCTATAGTCTAGACAAAAATCCACTATCCCTGCTAGATAACGCAACACAAGTTTTGCAGCAACCCAATGCATACTCCTAGGATCAACCATGAACTGGCTAAGAGTGTTCACTGCAAAACACAAATCTGGTCGAGTGTTGACCAAATACATTAATGACCCAATAAGCTGACGTTATAAAATGGGATCCACCAACTCTCCCTCAGAAGCATGAAGCTTCTTCCAGTTGGTGATCATAGGTGTCGACATAGGCTTGCAATCCTCCATCCTTAATCTCCTCAAAATATCAACCGCATACTTTCCCTGTCCCAGGAAAATATGTCCAGGCTCCTACCAAACCTCCAATCCCAAAAAATAATGCATCAGTCCAATATCAATCATCTCGTACTATGTTGCAAGATTCTTCTTGCAAACTACAATGGGTCTCTCTCTCCCTGTGATAAACAAGTCATCAACATATAGCAGAAGAATAAGTAGATCATCTCCAACCATGATGAAGTAGAGATTCGGATCTGCTCCGCTCTTCTGAAACTCCATACTCAGCAAGTAAGAATCGATCCTGGAGTACCAAGCTCTAGGAGCTTGCTTTAGCACATATAGGGCCTTCTTCAACCTGCAAACATGAGACTCTCTCTCATGAATCTCAAAGCCCTGAGGTTGCTCAACATAGATCTCCTCCTATATGATCCCATTGAGAAATGCGGTCTTCACATCCATCTGACGGCTCTTCCAACCCATTTCCGCTCCAATGGAGATCAATCCCCTGATAGCAGTATACTGAGCAACCATCGCAAAAGTCTCATCATAATCAATGCCCTCAACCTATGAAAACCCCTGCGCTACAAACCTGCCTTTGTACTTCTCCACACTCCCATCCGCAGCATGCTTTAGCTTGTAAAGCCGCCGAGAAGTCACCACTGACTTCCCCTCAGGTCTCGAAACTATCTCCCATACATCATTCTTCATGATGGAATGGTACTCACCCATCATGGCATCTCTCCAAACCGAATGTTGGGAGGCCTCCTCAAAAGTAGAAGGCTCAGAATCACGTGTACTAGCCACAAACAACATGCCCAATCTATCAGGCATCTTGATGGCCCTCACTACATCTCTGGGTGCCCCAACCTTCATAGCTTCCTTCAGAGTCTCACGAATCCACTTAGGCTTCTTCTTCCCAAAAGACTACTCCCACATTGGTATGTCCTCATCTGAAGAACTACCAAAGCTAGTACCCCCAGTAACCTGTGAACCTGAAGCTGGTGTACCAACACCAAGTGTACCCTGTAATCCTAATCCTGATCTCGATCCCCTGTACGGTGTACCTGTAATAGTAGACCCATCACCTGTCCCCGAAGACCCTGCTGGCTAAACCACTGGACGTGGTGAACCTGTGCCAACACTGTGTGGTCCTATAACCCCGAAAACTTGTCATCTTGACTGATGCACTGATGGAACCTGTGAAACAACCTGAGGTGCAGGGACCTGTTGCTCTCCCTACTCTGACTCTCTCGCCTTCCTGAAGGCCCGCTCCTCAAACTTCACATCCCTTCTCACCACCACTTTCCTCTGAGAGGGAAGGTAAATACGGAAGGCCTTCGAAGTCTCATCATAGCCCACAAAGATGCCCTTCTCTGCAGTGGGCTCCAACTTTGTCCTCTTCTCTGAAGGGACATGAGAGTAAGTCAAACTACCAAATATCCGAAAATGGCTAACTTCAAGCTTCTTGCCTAAAAAACACTCCTCAGGTGTCATATTCCCCACGGCACGATGGGGAATCATGTTCTAAAGATATACAGCGGTGCTGCAAGCCTCAACCCACAGAAAAAAAGGAAGAGACTGGTCATGTAGCATAGCTCAGGCTGCTTCAACAATGGACCTGTTCCTCCTCTCTGCTACTCTATTCTACTCTGGAGTATATGGAACTGTCAACTATCTCCTAATACCCTCCTTTCTGCAAAATCCATCAAACTCCTTGGAGGTATACTCATCCCCGTTATCTGATCTCGGATCTCCCTCCCTGTTTTGTTCTCCACAAGAGCTTTGAACTCTTGGAACCTCTGCAAGACTTCCTCGGACTTCTTGCTCTTCAGAAAGAAGATCCAGGTCTTCCAGGAATGGTCATCAATGAATGTCACATAATACTCGTATCCTCTCAAGGACACAGAAGACATCGGTCCGCATAAGTCTAAATGTATCAAGTCAAGGGTCCCTGCTGACCTGCTATTACTTCTCGAAAAAGCAGTCTTGGTGTGCTTTCCCAAAGCACAACCCCTGCACACATCACTCTACCCTGTGTTGAACTACGGTAAACCTGTAACCATGTGTCTCAACAACCCCAAGGCTAGATGATGCAAGTGAGCCATCCTCATATGCCAAAGCTCACAAAGCTCACTGTCGCTGCTATGTGCCAAGGCATGTTGAGCCTGAAACAAGAACCTATACAGTTTCCCACATCTCACTCCAATGGTAACTGAAGCAAATGGTCCTGCAGTCTTGGGAAACATATGCACGTGTCCATCTAGGAAAGACACCCCAAGACCTTGATCCTTGATCATGGAAACTGAAACTACGTTCTTCTTCAACCCAGGTACATACAATACATCTCGCAACACCATGGGACTCATGGACTACCTCTGAAAGGTAATGGTCCCACGCCCAACAACTCTGACTGCTGAGTCATCTACCAACACAACCTCCACATCTGTCTCTGTCTGTGAAAGTTCGGAGAACATCTCACGAGCACCTATCATGTCGCTCGAGGCTCCGCTATCTATATACCAAGTGCTGGAAGTAGATGCACTGTAGGAATGGTCTGTCACCAAGGAAAACTCCCTCTGTCTGTCAACATCCGCACTGGTGAGAATAGATGCTCTCTCAATCTCAAAATGCCTAGTGCACAGTGAAAACTCACTCTGAAATCTCGCGGCAAAGTCATCGACTTCCGCTGAAGCTGTTGTTTGTTGCTACTTCTTCTTCTTCTTCTTTGGACACGTTGCAGCATAGTGTCCCATCTTGTGACATGCAAAGCACTTTACAGTGCTCAGATCCTTCTTTTGCCCGTCATGCTGCTTGGCCCCACCCTTCTTGGGACCCTTCTTGTTCTTCTTCTTCCCCTTTGCTGTCAACGCCACATCCTCCTCATCCTGTCTAATAGTAGAACCACTGCACTACAGAATACCGCTCTGAGTCTCCTCTTGAACAAAGTCATCACAGACCCTGTCCCAAGATGGTAAGTTCTCTCTAGCCAAAAGACACTGAACAGAGTCGTCATAGACCCTGTACAAACACAACCCAAGGTGTAGTCACCCCATTCAAGGTTGTACGAACTACTTCAGAACCAGTAACCACCTCCCCAACAGCTGCAAGCTCATCTCTCACCTGAGAGATCCTAGAAAGATAAGTCACACAAACCTCTCCTTTAACCATCTTCATACCTTTCAGTTTCTCTCTCATAACCATCTTCCTATTTTCATTGGAACTCTCAAACAATCTGATCAAAGCAGTCCACATTTCATGCGCATGATCCTTCGCTGAAATATGAGGTATAACATAATCTTTAACAACATCTAAGATAATCCTCATGGCTTTAATATCTTTCTTATTAAAAGTTGAATATGCTACTGCATCTGTAGCAGCAGGAATGACAATGGAATTTGCTGTAGTGTTTCTAACTAAACCTCCTCCCACAGCTCATTCTCCCTCAACACAAGTAAAATTCGGGCCTTCCATGAGACAAAGTTCACTGCCCCATCCAACCTATCTTCAGTTCTCAACCCAACGAAAGTCATTTTTCTCAAAGAACAAGTTTCAGCAAAATGTACTACTGTCACAAAAGTTTTCCTGAATTCTGGAAATAACTATCAGTCTGCAAATATTTAGTTTTCTGCCCCACTAAGCTCTTATACCATGTAGATTTTTCACAAGTTTCAACCTCCGGTTATAAGTAAAAATTTGTCTCAGTTTATTTGCAAACTCAAAAATTTAATAACTGGAAATAAACATGAATTTTTCAAACTTAAAACACTGTTGTAACTTCAATCTTTTACTGACTGAAAATAAAAAATAAGCACACCATTCAACACACAGTACTTAGGAATTTTTGGCCAACGGCCCTGGAAAAACCCACAAGGAGAAGACCAGTCAAAGAGAGAGTTTTATTATTTCTTCAGAAAAAAATTAGACAGTCATTTACAGTAAAAAAACCAACTTATCTCAACCCAGTAAAATGACTCAGCAAGCTGCCTCGATTTCTATGCAAGTGTTGTCTCGTTTTTCGTGCAACTCCTTCTCAAAAAATGTGCCTGAAAAACCCAACAAAGTCTACCCTCGATTTCTGTGTCGAGCAGTAATTAATGCTGCCCTCGATTTTTGTGCAAAACAGTCACAAAAATTGGTACTGTATGGACTGCACTAAATGCAGTCGTACAACCTCAAAATCTGTGCCTGAAATCTCTTCCAAAATAGTGCCAGCAATAAATGCACCCATACTCCTCAAATACTGTGCACAACAATAAATGCTAGTCGTACTCCTCAATTTTTGTGCTTGCAATTAATGAAGGTTGTACTCAAAATTTGTGCCAGCAATAAAGCTCCTCTATTTTTGTGCCAACTGAAACTCTCTTAGCTTGGTGTTTAGAAATTCGTGCCCTTTCCCTTCAGCTCTCTTCACTTCATTCTTCTCACAAGAATGAATGAAATTGCATTTTCCTTGCTTTTTTATCTAAACCCTAGGTAGGTGAAGAGACATCCAATCCAAAGGCTGAGATTGGATTAGATCTACGGTTGAAATTAATTGCTCATGTTTTATTTCTCAACATATTAATTTCACTCACCCACTTAAATTTATCAAAAGCTGACTTTATACTCGAAAGTCAAATTAAATGCACACTTAAGTCATTTAATGCAAGAGTCACTTTATTTCCCCTCTCTAAGTGACTAAGGCTAAACCCATTTAGGGGAACACCTCCCTAGGTACAAAACTAACAACCACAGTGCAAAACATCTATCTCATAAGTTTTAAGGCATCCAAATTCATATGGTGATGTTAGAAGCAAGAAGATCATCAAAGACTATTCTAGGGCACTCTTGTCCTGGTTCTTGATAAGCTAGTCTAATTCCATTCATCTACAAAACTTCACAAGGTCTAATTTTGTAGCCACAGTTGATACTGTTCTGAAGAAAATCAATCCAAAGTTCCGTGGAGTCTAAGGCAGACAACGAATATTTCTTCTTCAAAACTTGTTCAATCTCCTACTCAAGTAAGGACAAAGGTCATGTATTCAAGTTGATCAAGCAGGTAATCGGCAAGTTGGTATTACTCTTCTTGTGTTAGTTTTTGTTGGGTAAACCTCAATGCTATTTCAGTTGATTGTATAAGAGTTGGAGAACTCTTTAAGACTTGGGCTTTGAATGTTATGAAGGAGGCCTAAGTTCCTTTTGTGAAGATCTTCTTGACACTTGCATGAAGAGAACTTGCAAGTTGATAAGTCATATGTTGCTCTAATTCTCAGTAATGACAAAAGAAGATGATATAGCCGCAGGAAAAGGTCATTTGTGCCAGGTTGATGAACTATTAAATCATATCTGAGATTTGGATTATCAAAGGGAGAGTGTTACAACATGCTGAATAATTAAAGGTAGCCACAGCTTCTTGTGAGAGGAGTGTCTATTGGGTGGATAAACAAAAGATAAGATCTGTAGAGGAGTTTAGTCCTTGTTGTTAGAACAGAAAGATCTCTAAGCCCTAGATAGAGATTGAGCAAAGATTAGAGGTCATCTACCTTATGACTTGACATGAATGATGATCAACAAACAAGCAGACCATTGACATTGATTAGCAGACCTTATGATGAGCTGACTTATGATGGGCAAGTGGACAAACATCTTTTGTTGAGCAGACTTGGAATTAGCAGACTTCTTGAAGACATTCTTACATAAGCTTGATGAAAACCCTAACTTACTGAAGAATTGACAGCCCCAGTTCATGAGGCTTGAGAAGGGAGATGACAACCCTAGCTTGGAAAAATGACACCCCTAACTTGGTAAGAGGACAATTTGACATCTACAGCAGTATGTTAGTGATGCGACAACCTTTGGCAACCCTTATCATGAAGACAATATTGATGACAGTAGTTGCCATGCTTACACAGTAAGATGCTTAACAGATTGAGTATGACAGTGATGAGGTGGCAGTGATACCTTCAACAGAAGACATGATGATGATGTGACAAGTGAAGAAGAAGACTTGACATGTTGATTGATGTGGCTTTTTGAGCAGATGGATGAGCTGAGGTTGATGAACAGAGGTATGTGTGTGTAGCAGATTGATGACAATCAGTGATTGGCATCAAGCTTGCAAGTAGTGACTTGCGCTTGAGGATAGGACTCCTCAACCCCTTCTTAGTTGGAACTAAGAAAATCAGGTTGGGTCTTGTTTCAGAGTTGGTGCTCTATTTATCAGTTGGTGCTGATTCTAATCGAGAAGATTGTAGTCTTCCAGTGAAATAAATAAAGATCAAATTACAAATATTCTTGTGTCCTGTCTCTTGATGTGATGCTTATGATTTATGGTTGATGCATATGATTATGTGATTAATGCTTGATGATTAAAAGAAGGTAAAAAGTTTATAATTGCTCTCACACTGATTCACCCCCCCCCCTCTCAATGTGGCCATTGTGTCCAACACTCAAAAGGAAAAAGCTAATGTCACTTCCTGTTGGTTCTTCTCCAACTCAATGAGGGATTCCCTAAGATTGGCTTACTAGGGCAAAGACTAGTGCCTTATACCTAAAATCAGTGCCTTGTTTGGAGTCAACCATGGATAATAAAGACACACAAGATCATAAAACAAGAGTTGACTTAATTATGTATGGTAAATATCAGTAAAACCAACATTGCAATATAGTTTCACATGTGAAGACTGTTAGTTTTTGTAGCTCAACAGGTACTTCTATGTTGGGGGTGTCTAGCAACATACGAGCCGAGGTGATTTTCGGGAAATGTATTGTAAAGGTGGATTTATATTATATAACACCTCATGCAAATGGTTTTTAGTTGGTCCATGGTATTATGTGGCCCATGGTATTTGCATAAGTGTGAGATTATAGAAGGAACCTTAACAGTATGAATTTAGTATCATAGTTGCAAGAGACAAATTTCCTCTTGTAATGAGCAGTCTAGATCTCAGTTTGGAATTTTACGGGGTGGACCAAAATTATCAGTCAACAAATGTTTCTGGTTTTGGAATTATTAGATTTTTTAGGGCTTTTTTCAGCAATGTTATATTTTTAATGTTTCTCACCAAGGTAAAAGAGGACGGGGTTAGAGAAGATAATCTAAAACCCTACCTTCAACTCTCATTATTAAATTTTTGCACCTTTTTATTTTGCATGCATTTTATGGTAAAAAAGCCCTAAAAATCAAATATTGAAAAAGCCCTAAAACTCTAAAAAATTCCCAAAAAGCAAAAATACTTGCAATTTGGTAAATTTGGTCCACCCTACAAATTCACCCTAGTGGCTATGAGAGATCAAGATCAACGTCCCTCTACTTCAGATGGCTTTCAATACTTGTAGCTAGGCCATAAACTAGCAACCTTTTGGGTTAGGTAGCTTAGATACAACTAGGGCAAATATGGAAGTCCAAGGCCCAAAATGACAATGGAGAGCTCCTGTAAAGGAAGGTCTCCTCAAGTAAGCAAACAAAATGCTAACATAAAACCCTAATTCAGTCTAAAACACCTTATGAGCAACGTTAGACCTACCTTAAGAGAAAGCATTTCAACATTAATCGAGAAATTAGCAAAGTTACCTTAGGTCATCCTTGAGCATCTGTTATTTCAACCATTCTTAGCATCCACTTAGCAAGAGCACAAAATAAACCCTAGATTCATCCACATTCATCCACCAAGAAAGAGAAAGATCATGCAAGAGAAGTGCACATTAGCTCATCAACTTATAGACTAAGAGAAAGATGAAAGATAGCATAATTTGAACCCTTGAATTAATGATTTACAATGAAGGTGAGGTGATTTATTTATACTTTTCATCCTCAACCTTTTTAATTTGTTGAGCCTATAAGTCATCATTAAATTAGAACATCTTTAGGGTAAATCCCCCACAAATTGGGGACTAACCCCTAAAATAGACATAAAATAACAAATAGGACTAAAATAAGGTTTTAGTTGATGAAATAGAGATCCAAAGGGGGACATGATGCCCCAACTAACCCCAAAATGTTGTTTATCCCTCAATGCCCCACTTTACATGCTTGCAGGCTCAACTATGGAAGGATGACGTCATAGGCCAAACAACTAGAGTGGTTTCTCTCTGTTGGAATGAGGTCCAAGTGGGTAAAGGAGGTGTGTTAAATAGGGGACAACAACCCTTTACAAGATGCAATCACCTCTACATAAAAAAACCAAAGTGGTCAAGTGCCCTAATGGGTCACCCCTAGAATCCCTAAACACCAACCCATGGACTTAAAGGCCTACATGGTGGGAACATCCACACATCGAAGGGGCTGTCAATTGTGCCACAAAGCCGAGTACTTCTAAGAGTTAAACAAAGGGATCCTGCCATTACCAATCCAGGGGGGCAACAGCCCCTAATCCAAGTACCATACGATATACCCCACTTTGGCCTTTACAAAAACATTTTAACCCCTTGCTCTAGCTTTGGCCCTGCTTGAACTCTTATGGAGGCGATTATTAGACCAACGGTTCTTTATGCTTCTAAGATTTGGGGACAAACTGGGCCCAAACAGAGAGAGTTCAAGCCTTGATTTTTAGGCACATTGGTTCATAGCAAGCATACTGTTTCGCAACCCATTGTTCAGGCCAAGTTTGGCGTCCACCCGTTCCACCTTGAGGTCATCTTATGTTTGCTCTCTTTCCTTCACAGGGTCAAATATTTCAAAGACTCCACGTCCCGGAGAGAGAGGTACCCCTACCTTGCACTTTGCTCCTAGAAGGCTCTGGCTTCGAATTACCCATAGGCCATGCATGTGGTTGCTTCTCGAAGGCATCTCGGCTTCTCCAATTGGTGCGCATCTCTCCAGAGCGCCTTCCTAGATGCACCAAGCCATCTTTAGCCGCCTAGGTAGGTAATGAACCAGTCCATCATAGAGGATATCTACAGATTGTACATTCAGGTTACTTGGCCTTTAGTTTTGCTTTTACTTTTGCTTTTGGTGCTCATTCTATCTCTGAGGAAGTTGCGGGGTTTTATCATTTATGGTTTCCCTGAGAAAAATTTTGTCTCTTGTCTCTTGTGATTATTGTTGTGCATGTTATTCTCTCAAATAAGATCCTAGATCATATTGATTAAATGATAAAAAATCTAACATGGTATCAGAGCTAACCTGAGAAGAAGACACTGTGCAGCTGCAGAAGCTAGGGCTTCTTACTTTTTGGATCCCTCTCCACAGATCATCAGCAAAAGGAGGCTAAGCTAACTCTCCATTGAAGGGCGCATCTTTCTGTCGAAGCAGAATTTGATTCTGGGCATTTTCAGTTTTTGACCTGTAACTATTGCAAGAAATTTAGGATTTTCACAGAAGAGGAATTTTTTATTGAGCCCATCATAGGATTGTTCTCCTCCCCAAAATCAAAATTTAGAGACCAAGATCAAAATTTTTGGTTGGGTAAAACTCCGGGAAAATCAAACCCTAATTTGACCCCAAACCAGAAAACCCTAAAAGACTAAAACTAGTCATTTTGGTGCATTCGCTATATCTTGAGATTGGAGAAGGCTCAAGAGCCAAAACTTTTACAGGCCTAAGATAAATTCTTGATGTACCCTGTGTGAAAGTTTCAGCCTCAGATTCGCTATATCCTGGGAGATATGATTCCTCCAAATCAAGGTTCCAGCCTCTCCCTGGATTCATCCCTAAACAAGACACCTAGGGAAAATTGCTATATCTCAAGTTACGAAGGTCCAAATGAAATTTCACAAGATGTTCCAGATAAGGCAAGAACTATACTTTTTGTTGTAAAAGTTTCAGACACCGAAGGTGAAACAGTGACACATGGCAGTTTGTACAAGTTCTCTATGCTTAACACTGAAACAAGTCACCTTGGGAAAACTCTCATAAGTCCCAATTGGTGAAACCAATTCTGCTCAAACCTGTGGTGTTGGAAAGAGGATAGGTGAGGCTACCTCAGTACGAAATTTCAGACACAGAGCAGCAGTACTTTCGGAGATACTACAGAAACAATATCAGACATTTATGTAGAAGAAATTGGAAACATAGGTCATCCTGTTCCGGGAGCTTCCTTCCACTGTTTTTAGAAAAAGGAATACATTGGACAGCTCGCTTTGAAAAGGCCCATTTTTCTATCCTATCAGAAATTTGAAATTCCCATTTTTGCTCCGGAACCAAGATGGACACCTCAAATTGGCAAGATCTAAATTTTTGCTATTTACATTTGAGGTTCTCATTTCAAAATGAGTAATCACACCAGCTTGATGAGAAGCTCGGTGAAACTGACAACTTCCAGGCATGGAAGTATAGGATGTCACTAGTTCTTGAAGAAAATGAATTGGACACCTACATAAGTGGAGAAGTTCCAGTTCCAGAGGGAGATGAGGCTAAGGCTAGAGCCAAGAGAATCATTGCAGATTCTATTAAAGATCGTCTCATTCCTCATGTGTCATCCTTGAAGACACCAAAAGGAAGTGTTCGATGCTATGACGAAGCAATCGAAGAAGAATAAGAGATTGTTATAACCACCTTGAATGGCCTCCCAGGATCATGGGATTCATTCATTCGAGGAATGTGTGCCAGAAGGAAGTGATTACCTTCAACAGACTCTGGGAAGAGCGCACACAAGAAGAAGCTCGACTCATAAGAAGAGAAGAGAAAATAGGAGCAACTGAAGATCAAGCCCTCACGATCCAAAGAAGATCCCTCAAGCAATGAGTAATATGAAGGACTCAATTCTTGAAGAACCTCTTATCCATCTTAGCATTTGGATAAGAAATGATGATGTCATGAATGAAGAAGATGATAAAGTTGAAGGCGCAAGAAGGAGTCTACCCATGAAACAAATAAAGATAAGTATTTGAATTGTCTTTTCCTATATATCTAGTTGTTTATATGACATTATTTAGTTGTGAAATGTATTATGAATGATAGAATAATGAACAGTATACCACTAATATGCATGTGATGGGTAAGTAGCCCATGGTGCTATGCAACACTCCATTGCTACTTATCTAGAATGAAACCTCTTTGCTGACGTATTCGATTAGTGCACAATCTCAATGATGTCATGGTAGAGATGGAAGGCATCTAGAAAGTTTTCGTGAGATATGGATGAATGTTGTATTGGCTAAAATAGTTGCATGATTATATCTTTAAGCATAAGAATTTTCCATTATGATTATGCCTTATGAAATGTTTCTAACCATACGACTGGTGCATTTCACTTGTAGGAAAGATTGTGTAAAATCACCTACAAGAAAAGAAGAATGAGACTTGTTCCGAAGAACAAGTGACGCCAATTCAAGAAATAATTCAAAATGAAGAATAGTATAACGACACTTCAAGAAGCCTCAAACACACTCTAGTTATGTGACACTGTTGAGCGACATAATTGATGCAAAGCCTTCCAGCTATGAAGAAGTAGCCAAGAAGAAAGAGAACGAGAGTACCAGTTCAAGAAGAATGATGTCTAGGATGCGGTATCGAGACCTAAAGGGAAGTCCGTAGTGTCTTCCATATGGATCTACAAGATCCAGCATGCAGTAGATGGAAACATTGTGGGATACAAGGCAAGATTCGTAGCACAAGGCTTCTCACAGAAAGAAGGCATAGAGTATGAAGAGACATTTGCAACCACTGGGTGTTAAGACATGATAGGAAGAATCATGTGTGCAAAGAAAGAAATAAGGCCTTGTACGAGCTCAGAAGGCACCAATGGGATAACACATACATGAGGAGCTTGAAGATCACCTAGAGTGATGAAAATCTTAACCTTTGCTACAACGTTGAAGATGAAAGCCTATAGAGGATGACAAGCTCACAGATGGGTGCGAGAAGAACTTTTGAAAAGGTTCAAGATAGAGGATCTTGGTATCCAGTGACCCTAGATGGATACATAGAATATTAGTAGCAGAGGAAGCTACTTATCACTCCATTACAGAATGTTTCAATATATAGAGTACGAAAGGCAGAGGGAGTATGATGCTCCGCTTCAGAGGGAGTGACTGAAGAAGATCCTGAGGTTCGACATTATACAACGGGATGGAAAGCTTACTGATGGCTCTAGGATTTACTAAGAGTAAAGCAGATTCCAACCTTTAGTTCAAGGTTGAAGGCGGAAGACCAGTGATGCTCTTGTTATATGGCGATGACTTGTTCCTGACAAGAAAAGAGAAACTCATTAAAATTGCAAGAAGGAGACTTGTTGTCGAGTTCGAGATGAAAGACTTGGGTATGATGCACTACTTTCTAGGCATGGAGGTGTGGCAGAATGCGGATGGAATCTCCCTTGGACAAAGGAAGTACGCAGTAGAGATCCTGAAGAGGTTCAGGATGATGGACTACAAGGCCATGACCACACCTATGGCATCGAACCTGAAGCTATTGAGTAATGCTTCATCAGAGTCGGTTGATGCTACGATGTATCGTCAGATGATTGGATCATTGATGTACCTGACGAATACGAGATCCGAGACATGTTCACCTGATTGCTGCAAAGCATATTCTGAGGTACCTAAAGGGTACAGTTGAATATGGGCTCAAGTATGAAGCGAATCAGAAGATTAACCTGGAGGTTTATGTGGACTCGGATTGGGCAAGCAATGCCATTGATAGGAAGAGCACTTTGGGGTGTTGCTTCAGTATGGGATCAGATGTGATCTCTTGGTTTAGCAGGAAGCAGTCATGCGTGGCACTTAGTACAGCCAAAGTAGAAGAGCAACAGTGAAGCTCCAATACGTGATCCAGATCGAGATTTCTCGAAAGAGGGAGTGATGAGTTCTAGCATAGTCGGTGAGGCAGGTTGTCTGAGCATAAAATCCTGGCGAAGCTCGTAGGTTGCTTAGACATAAACAGTCCTGTAGGTTGTCCTCGAATGTAATCAATCCTGGTGAAGCTCGCAGGTTATCCTTGGACGTAATCAGCCCTGATATGATTCTATGCTAGAAATGGACAGAGTGAAGTTTGAGTACTTCATAGAGAAGCTTGGTGTTCATCAAATCGAGGTTCCTTCCAAGGGGAAGTGATGAGTCCGTGAGGCATTTCTGACATGGTGGCAGGTTGCACCTCCCATGGTCAGATGTAAGTGCTGGGGCCTTTCAGACATGGTGGCAGGTTGCACCTCCCATGGTCAGATGTAAGTGGTGGGGCCTTTCTGACATGGTGGCAAGCTACACCTCCCATAGTCAGACGTAAGTGTTGGGCCTTTCTGACATGGTGGCAAGTTGCACCTCCCATGGTCAGATGTAAGTGTTGAGCCTTTCTAACATGGTGGCAGGTTGCATCTCCTATGGTCAGATGTAAGTGCCGGTGCCTTTCTAACATGGTGGCAGGTTGGTCCTCCCATGGTCAGATGTAAGTGCAGAGCCTTTCCCGGATGGTAGTAGGTGTATCCTACCATTCCGATGGATATAAGCTTTGAAGAAGATGAAGACCTACATGGAGACGCCTACAACCAGCATGAAAAAGAGCTGGCTCTGTAGAACTTCTTATGACGAGTAGAATTGAGAGATAGCACCAGTTGCTCAAGATAGCGGGAGCAACGATGATGATGATGATCTAGTGATGAAGACTTGTGTTAATGAACTGTGTCAAGACAATACCTTCCTAGTTAAGAGGGAGTGTTGATGGAATTTGTAACTTCAGAATGTATTCACTTGTATATTTCTTATTGTATTTCATTATACCCCGATAGAGATGTTTGTTCCTCCAATCGGGAGAGTCATTAATATAATAAAGTCATGCAAAGTCATTGAGGTTAACCCTCTGTTGTAAGTCGGGGCAATAGTCCCCAAAATTGAGTTGAGGTTAACCCTTCGTTGTAAGTCGAGGCAATAGTCCCCACAGTTGAGGGATATTAGGGTTATTAGACTCTCCTAGTGAGGGCAGCCCTGTAAGAGTAGAAGTTAAGTGGAAAACAAGTATAAATAGAGAGTGAGACTCTCTATCTGGAACACACACTCAACAGTAACGCATGAGTGAGAGAAGAGGAGCTCGCACAAGTGAGAGAGCGAACAGTTGTCGGAGATCATCTTTGTATCTTTGGGTTTTAGTTTTGCTTTTGGTGCTCATTCTATCTTTGAGGAAGTTGCGGGGTATTCTCTTTTATGGTTTCCCCAAGGAAAATTCTTTGTCTCTTGTCTCTTGTGATTATTGTTGTGCATGTTATTCTCTCAGATAAGATCCTAGATCATATTGATTAAATGATAAAAAATCTAACATAAACTAGCATCCTCTATTATAATGTTGCCTACAACAAGTGGTGCATTTCATTTTCTTGTGAAATGAGACCTTCATCCTTTTGATCTTCAAATTGATTGTCGACCAACCATTGACTTCAAAGTCTGTCTAGAATTATCCATTTACCAAGTTTGGAGGAGTTATTACAAATCCATTTTGAATCATAACCAGAGTACTATTGACTGTAAATCCTTTCGAAAAAAAAGCGCTCTATCCAATCAGCAAAAGAAGAGGCACCCTGGAAATTGATAGTGTTTATATTAGGCTATCAGAATCAAGGTACGGGGCTTTAACCACAATGACAAATATGGCAACAGATGTCAAGAATCTATAATCTTACTTTAATATCTCCTACTATAAATTATTCTAAACATTTGCATTAAATGATCACATTTTTTATCAGATCATTTATCCAATGCTATTCGCAGATTCCAACGATCTGCTACGTGGGTAATCGCAGACTCACGGTTCGTGGAATCTATAGATCACAGGCACAAGCACAGGAACAATAAATTTGTCGCGGAGCCTCCCATGGGTTCGAGCCAATTTTGACCAAGGCCTCTAGGGAATCCACAGGTTCCAAATCTGAGTCTGCTATCGCAGCTAACTCACATAAGGATCTTCATCAAATGCTCTCACAATTTGCAGACTCTATTGGTTGTGCATTAATTTTCTGGTGGTTGTGTATTAGTTTCTGGACTCTGCTATTTAAAAGTTTTAACTTCCCCAACATGGTTTCAAGATTCTCATATCATTGTTTAATGCCCAAACCCATTCAACATGTAACAGCTGAAAATAAATTTAATCTCATAACCCAATTCTGTACTTGAAACACATGAAGAAATTTTACAAACTTGTGAACAGAAATAAATGGCCACACTCGGAAAATTTCAGACACAGTATTTTAGGCAAATGCCTCAGGAAAAACCCCCCCAAGAAAAAACCTGTTAGAGAGAAATTTTATTATTCATCAAATGCAAGTTATAGTAGATAATAACAGCATTTATTTCAGACTTATCTCAAATTCTATGCCCACTTGCAGTCCTCAAAATTCATGCATGTTCAACTCAGAGTTCTGTGCTCAAACTCCCACGTGCCTGTATGGTACAATATGGCCCAACTCCTCGAATTTCATGCCAGTTTAGAATTCTGCCAGAGATAAACTGCATCGAAAATCGTGTCTTCTCGTTGTCTCGATTTTTGTGCCTCAGTGCTGAGATTAACTTGTCAAATCTGACTATGGGCTGACAGCATTAATGACTATACGGACGCATTAAATGTTGTTGTAGTTGCCTCAAGATTCGTGCGTGCAACCTTGGAATGCTTGCTGCTGTTCTCAGGATGCGTGTTGCCTCTTCTCCTTCACTGCTCTACAGAATCTCTCCCAACCTCTTCACTTTCTCTCTTGCTCTCTCTCAATCTCCTCTCCAAGTCTCATGAAGAATGAATGTATGCCTCTCCCCTTTCTTTCCTTTTAGTTTGCTTAACAAGCGTAAGTGAAAGGTCACAAGATCCAAGGGCCCACATTGAATCTTGTGATGGAAAATCATTAGACGAGATAAATTCACTTTTCTCTAGTGTTCCACATAAACTCGCCCCCCTCGCTCCCCACGCCCCGGGGGCTTGGGGGCTCCTCCAGAAACGTTTCCCTTCGCCCCCAAAAAAGAGAAACGTGCAGAAATGCATGGGGGGGCGCGCCTCCCAGGTTTGAAGCTCGCCCCGGTTGTGGAGGGGCGCCCACACGCCCCCCCCCCCACGATTTTACAAAAAAAAAATTAATTTTATTAAAAATCGAAATTTAAAAAAGAAACCAAAAAAAACTTGAAAGCAAAACCTAAATTTTAATATTTATATTTTACCTTTCTTTACCGTCATCAACCCCAGTGTGCTTTCTTACCATTCCGCAGCGTGAATGACTGAGTGTGAGTGTACAGCAGTTCTAAGTTTCGTGGGATTGAGCCACAGCGCAAGTCAGAGCTTGAACACACCATCCTGTAGAGCTTGGAAGCCCGCAGGTGTACGAAAGGAGCTTGGAGGTCATGGAAGTCATGACTCGGGTGTTGGTGTAGAGGCCTGAGCCTGCTGGTGTAGAGGCCCAAGCCTACTAGTGTAGAGGTCGTGCAGCAGATCGAGGGTGCAAAGGAGCAGAGGGTGCGGGTGTAGGAGCAGCAGATAGTCGGTGTAGAGGGTGCGGGTGTAGGAGCAACAGATAGTCGGTGTAGAGGGTGCGGGTGTAGGAGCAGCAGGTCGTGGGTAGGGCCTGCAATTTTTTTTTATCTTTTTTTTTATATTTTTTTTTCATTTAATTTTTTTTAAATTGAATTGTTTCTATAAAATTTTAATAGTTTATTTCATATTTAAATTTTTAATTTACAAATTTATTATTTATTTCAAACTGTAAATTTCAAAAATGACAAAATGTTGGTTAAAATTTAAGTTTTATTTTTAAATTTTATTGTAAGTTTTAACTATTAATTTTTAAAAGTCATCATTCATTATTTAACTTTTTAAGTTGTTAATGATTCATGAAATTTAAAAAAAAACAATAAAATCTAAATGCTTTGTTGTAGCAGGTTGCCAAAATTGAAAAATCAAACTACACCTAGCAGTTTCGATTTTCAAACCAGCAATATGAGCAACTCTAGCAATGGCAACAGTAGAAGTAGGAGTGGAAATCCCTTATCAACCAATTTCAACCCATCAAAATCATTGGCTCAATATGCAAAGGGGACATTTGATCCCAAGAAACCATTTTTGCTGTATGCAAGCCTAGTAGATGCTCCTTCAAACAACCAAAAAGGCAAGAAAAGTGGTGGTGGATCATGTGATTGGGTATGCAATTTTTGTGGCCATCCTTGGGTTGGGAGTTATAGTCGGGTTAGACAACACCTTTTGAGCATTGGTGGAAAAGGGGTTTTTGTGTTTGCGAAGCGAACCTTGTTGCAAAGAAATGAGCTTATGAGGTTGCAAATGGCAGCAGATGCTAAGGGCACATTCTCTAGCCAAAATGTAACATCAACAGAAGATCTCAATACAAGTTCTAAAAGGAAAGCTAATGCATCAACTTGTATGCCTCCACCTCCTATTGAGACATCTTCATCAAAAAAGAAGGCTTCTCGTTCTTGTGTTATAGGACCAACCATTACAAAGATGTATGGCAAGCTTAACCGTGATGATACAGATGATGCCATTGGCAAATTCCTTTTTGCCAATGGCATTCCTTTCCATGTTACTCGTTCTCCTTATTATAAGGAGATGGTTTGTCCTATTGCATCATCGGGACCCTCATATGTGCCCCCAGGTGAGCACAAGGTGATGACAGTGAGTTTAGAGAGGAAGGTGTCCAATATTAATGTGTAGAAAGAGCAGATGAAAGAGGTTTGGGTGAGGTCAGGTTGCTCTATTGTTATGGATGGGTGGACAGACTTTGCCAAACGCCCACTTATTAACATCATAGTTACATGCGTAGATGGGCCATTCTTTCTTAGAGTTATTGATTATTCTGGAAAGCACAAAGATGCAGTTTTTCAATTTGAGCTTCTTCGAGATGCTATAGAGGAGGTTGGGCCCGAGAATGTTGTGCAGGTTGTGACAGATGCAACAGCAGTGTGCAGATCAGCTGGTTTACTAGTTCGGAGCAGGTATAGGCATATATTTTGGACCCCTTGTTGTGTGCATGCTCTCAACAATGCCCTGAAAGACATTGGAAAAATTGATTAGGTATCCACCTTGGTATCAACTGCAAGGGATGTACAGATGTTTATCTGCAACCACCACACCTCCTTAGCAATGTATAGGGCTCACTCAAGGAAGGAATTCCTCAAGCCCACAAATACTAGATATGCCAGCTATTTTCTCTTATTGGAAAGGATGTTGGAGATACAGCCAGCATTGCAGGCCATGGTTGTAACTCCAGATTGGAACAGGTGGACAGAGTCCAAGACAAAGGAGGCGAAGAGGATCAGGCTTCAGATATTAGATAATGATTGGTGGGTAGATTGCAGTTATTTGGTCTCATTCTTGCGCCCTATACTTGAGGTAATTCGCTACACTGACATTGATTCTCCTCGTATTGGAGAAATCTATGAGACTTTTGACAGCATATTGGGCAAGGTAAGGGAAGCTATTCATTAGAAAGAGCCCTCCTTGGAGTTCTACACGAACCAAATTGGACCCATTATTCAACGTAGGTGGGATCGAATGAACACACATGGCAGCTTATGCACTAAACCCAAAATGGTACATTTCTAGGCCTGGTAGAATTGCTCCCATTCAAGATCCGAAGATCCAGAAGGGTTTTCGAACTGCCATTACAAAGATGTACAGTGAAGAGGAGGGGCAAACACTTCGAAGACAGTGGATTCAGTTTGCAGGTCTCAAAGGTCCCTTCAACAAGCCTGATGCCAAGGCAAACCGTAGCGACTTAGGCCAAGATGACCCCATTGGTTGGTGGGACATGCATGGGGATGAGGCTCCAGAGATGAAACATCTTGTTATTCATTTGTTGTCTCGAATTGCTAGTTCTGCTGCAACTGAGAGGAAATGGTCCACCTATAGCTTCATTCACTCTATCAAGAGGAATAGACTTACCTCTATGAGAGCTGAAAAGCTAGTTGCAGTGCACAGTGCCCTTCATCTTGCACACAGGAAGACACCAGAGTATCGGATGGGACCTGGTGTACAATGGGATGTGGATCCAGAGGACGATGCACAGATAGACGGGAAGGATGGACCGGATGAAATGCAACATGGTTTGGTTGGTGTGCCATTGGTTACTCCTGAGAGTTACTCAGATGCAGATGATGACATTCCCATTGATGGTCTCGATGCCTTCATGCAACGGATGGATGCAGAGGACTAATCGATGGAGTTGACTCCTTGATGCTTGTTTTGTTGTGAATTCTTTCAGCTACTTTTAGTTATCAGTGTCCATTGTTACTTGTTACTATGTTAGTTTTACTCTTGACTCTAAATATTGATCAGTGATCACTAATGACTGAGTCTTTGACTCTTTCCTATGGCTATTTTAAAATATCAAATTTGAAATATGAATATCAAGATTGAAATGACAAATTGTACAATTTGAAAATGTTAATGATGAATCAATAATCAATGAATCATTGAATTGTCACTTGTGTAACATGCTTGTTAAATTAATTTACATGATTAGATTATCATTAAATTGCTAGTTTTTAAATTTTAATTTACATTGATAGGATTTATGATATTTATTATCTAGCATTTATAATTTTAAAATTTATGTACATTTTTATAATTTTTATGACCTCGACACCCCCCTGCCACCCTCGAATTTCCCTAAAATTTGGGGGTTGTCTCCACACGTACCCACCGTGTTTCCTCGCTCCCACGTCGTGGAAACTTGGGGGAACATTGCTTTTCTCTACATAAAAAATTAATTCCTCTCACCTCTTTATTAAATATTTCAAAAGTCACTTTAAAACTTGGTGAAAAAATTTCATATCTCATGAAATTAATGCAAGGGTCATGTCACTTTTCCCCTTTAGTGACTTACACACAAAATCACTAAGGGGAACACCTCCAAGGAACAAAAATCAACATGCTATTCGCAGGTTCCAATTATGTGAGGGACTCTCATCTTAGAGGACTCCAACCTTCCAATCTACAGTCATGTTGTGGATTTCGATCCATCCAATCACGAGCATGAGGAAGAACAGTTGCTTCGTGGTATTCACGGACTGTGCTATTCGCGGGTTGCAAGAGTCTGCTACGCGGGTATTCATAGAATCTACAGTCAATCACAGGCACGACCATAGGAACAGTAAAACTGTCGTTGGCCCTCCCATGGCCGATTTCAACCAGGGCTTCTAGGGATTCCACAAGTTCCAATTCTAAGTCTGCTATCGTGGGTTTGTAATTCGTGGACTCACAAGGGCCTAATCCAATCATGGGCATGAGCACAAGAACACCTACATCGTGGGCCCTCCCATGCATTAAAGTTAATTTCGCGGATCAACCAGGGCATCTAGGGAATTTGCAGAGGGCAGATTCTAATGGTTTGGCAGGGAATTGGTTGCATTTCTAGCACAGTTTGTAGGTTTTGAGGTTTTGGGGTTTCTATGGAAGACTCCCCAGCGACCACCCTCATCCCCACCTACAATACCCAAAGACATAACAAATTGGGTACAAAACAAAACCCCCAATGGTTGTAACAACATTCAAGGACAAATATTCAACCCCGCTGACATAGCTATGCAGCAAGATTTCTCATATTGGGCGTCCCATGTTAAAAACTTGCTATGAAAGGTGGAATTTCTCGAAAATGAAATAAAGCGGCTCCATTCAGAGGTATTAGATCTCAAAACAACTGGTCTCCAAGATGAAAAGCCAAGAAGACATACATTTACAGAACCCAACCGCAAATCTGCTCCAAGCCGATATTTGAAATATCAAAAATCTGGAAGAGATGAGAACACGGCAGGCCTTATTTAAACAAGAAATATAAATGCTACAGTAAAGCCTTAATTCTTGGGTTGAAGTGGTCTGAAAAAGGGAGCAGCCTCCCCATCTCACTAGGTTGGAGGGGGTGATACAAGCAAGATTAAATGATGAACACCTCCGTTGAACTCGAAAACTTAACCTCAGAGTACATGGGCTCACCTTGTTAGACACAATGGCTCACTGGGAGGGAGCGGGGGTGAATCGATGAGCTTGAACTTACTCCAATTTTAACTTCTTCTAACTCTAAAACTTAAGTCATCATTTCACATTCAATTCAATATCATATTCATCAATACCTATGCTTTAATAATCAATTTATCAAGTTAAACACATAATCATCAACACATTACACAAGAAACGCAAGATATACTATTTGTAATCTTTTTGTATTTCAAACGGTTGTGACCGTGAGGCAATTCAGCACCTACTGAAACAAAGAGCGCCAACTCCTTATCTAGGACCATGCTTAGTTTTTCTTCGATCCTACTAAGAAAACATGAACAAGACCCAGCTTGTATTTACATACACAAATCTTTACATCCTTGTCATATTACAATAATTTACCCTTGTCAACTCAATCTTGTCATCATTGTCATACCAAAACTTGTCCCTTGCTCATGTCCTCAACCTGTTTACCTTGGTACCGCCTTGTCAATCTTTCTGCTGGTCATCAACTCTGGTCATTCTTTTATTATATCAACTATCTATCCACTGTCACTATGTCTTCAACAAATCAGTTCATCATCTTTCTATCTATGCACTCTCTGTCCTTACTGCTACCCAAAAATTCCATATGTCAAGTCTGTCCATATTATGTCACTAATATCATCAATGTCGAGCATCAATTTGTCTAGCATTATATCAGCATCATAAAACAAATCAAACACATCTTCATCATCTCTTCATTGTCCACCAGCTGCCCAACATCATCATCTCATCATCACTCTGATCATCGACATCACTGGCATATCATTACACGTAAGTTTTTCTCAGTTTTCAGCCACCGGTTTAAATGTCAAATATTTCTTTGTTTAATGCCCAACCCAGAATTTGTAAAGGCTAGAAATTGCACAATATTTCACACTGATAAAAACATTACTGAAACTCACATTAACAGACAGAAAACAAAATAATAAATGCACACCATAAATTTCAGACTCAGAGATTTTTGGTAAACTTGCCCAGGAAAAACCCACAAGGGGAAAACCTGTGAGGAGAGAGATATTTTTATTTTTCAAGAAAATATTACAGCAAAAACTCAGAAATTTTCAAACCAACTTATCTCAACCCGGAAGAGAAAATTTGTCTCGTTTTTCGTGCCAAACAGTAAAAAAATCAAACTCAGAATTTTTATTGAAGGCTTCCTCGAACAATGGGTGGTTGTACGGACCGTACGACAGCCCGTTGTACAACCTGTCTTGAAATTCGTGCTGTTGGAGATGCCTCGGCGTTCGTGCCTGCTTGCCTCAAAAATTGTGCCCAACACTGCCTCGTTTCTTCATGTACTTGCCTCGAGAAATGAGCCCATGTACGGATCCGTACAGTATGGGCTGCCTGCAATAAATGCAGCTCCCTCAAAATCTTTGCCCAGTCTCCTCGAAATTTGTGCCCTCAGCCTATTGTTATCTTCCTCGATTTGAGCGCTGCAACTTTCCTTCTTTCTCAAGAAAAATGTTTTTTTCTCTCTCTCGACGCACTCCTTCACTCTCATCTGCAAAAGTGAGTAATTTTGCCTTTCCTTGCCTTTTTGGTGAAAACCCTAGGGTTCTTCTAATCCAACGATAGAGATTAGGTGAGATGAGTGGATGAGATTAAATGCTCATTAAATCTCATTTAAAAATTAAATTTACTCACCTCACTTAAATTTTCCAAAAAGTGACTTTATTCTCTGAAGTCAAATTAAATGCTCATCTCGAGTCATTTAATGCAAGGTCACTTTATTTCCCCCTTTTAAGTGACTAAGGCTAAAGTCGCCTAGGGGAACACTTTCCTAGGTACAAAAATCAACACTCCCTCTTACCGAGGAAGGTTTTCTGCACCACTCCCAACTTGTCAGTGAAGAAGACAAACTTGCCCCTCCCCAAAGATTTCGTCAAAATATCTGCAACCTACGCATCAGTGGAAATGTACTGCAATGTCACTACTCCTCTCTGAACATAATCTCAAATGAAATGATACCTAATCTCAATATGCTTTGACCGGTCATGAAAAACTGGACTCTCAGAGAGCTGGATGCAACTCTGATTGTCATAGTAGATCAACGTAGGCCTCAGCTCCTGATCAAATAAATCCACCTACGACTTCCAAAGCCACAGCGCCTCGCAACTGGCCTGACTGGCTACCATATACTCAGCCTTTGCAGAACTCAAAGCAACAGACTTTTGCTTCCGACTGAACCACGACACTGCTGCCGAGCCCAAATTGAAACAACATCCGGAAGTGCTCTTCCGGTCTACCACACTGCCTACCCAATCTGAATCTGTGAAGCCAATCAACCTAATCCCATCCGACTTCCTGTAGTCCATACCATACTCCATTGTCCCTGCAAGGTATCGCAACACATGTTTTGCGGCTACCCATTGCACCCTCCTAGGGTCAACCATGAACTGACTTAGAGTGTTCACCGCAAAAGACAAATCTGGCCGAGAGTTGACCAGATACATCAACGAACCAATGAGCTGACGGTATAGTGTAGAATCCACCAACTCTCCCTCAGAAGCATGAAGCTTCGTCCAATTGGTGACCATCGGTGTAGACATAGGCCTGCTATCCTCCATCCAAAATCTCCTCAAAATATCGACTGCATACTTTCCCTGTCCCAGTAAAATATGTCTAGGCTCCTGCCAAACCTCCAATCCCAAAGTGCTCAAATTCACCAAATTTCAACTCTAGGTATATGGATACAACTAATTCCAAACTCCTCCCATTACTTTCAAACTTGGTGAGGAAGGTCATGAGGGGTGAGGGGACACATTAACACATCTATCAGACATAAAATCAAATGATATACCCAACCATGGTCTGCAATTTGCAAGAGAAGAAGTTTCGGGACAAGCCTAGTCAATTTGGGAGGTGGAAATTCCCCCTGGGTCCTGGAACAAATCTCTTCCACACACTGTACAACCTCCACTAATGGTTGGTACGAGACTTGGCTCTGTTATAAGACATTAAGTAAAGTATATTTGCAACATTAGATGCGGATTTGGGGTCGAATAGGTATCCAAAAGAACTCAAGGAATTTATTAGTAATTTTGAGGCTCAAACCCCCATTGGTAGATGGCTCCAAATAGCTCCAAATGCTCTCAAATTGTACCAGAAGGTGTATGAATGATGTTAATACATAAAAATGGTGTTTATAGGTGTCTTTCAACCATCAAATGACTTATGCAACTCACTTTGGCAATCTGGTCAATGTATGGAGCTTTATGAGCAACTTGTGGTTCAAATCCCCTAGGGGTAGATGATGAAAATGACTTTCCAAATGCACGTAGTCCAACTCGAAATTCTGAATGGAAGCAGGGGACATATAAAGGGCATCAACATGAACTCATGTGCATCACCATTCAACTTTTAATGTTTGCTATAACTCCTTTAAATGATATGCAAAAAGACTCATTTCAACCTTGGGGGAAATGATAGGCAATCTTCTCCAAATGGTATGAAACTCAACAAAATGAGTCCAAATGCTTATGTACTGAACATTAAACTCATATAATACAACAATAACAATCCATTCATCCATAAACCATCAGTAGTTTACTTATCCATTCGAATCCATCAACATTACATTAGTTCACAACAAGGTAGTGGGGAAATGGCACTATTTCTTCATTGTTTAACATTTTTACATGAAATCTTTTGGTTTTTTGACCTAAGAGTCTTCTGAACTTGAAATACAGATCATTTACATCAGAACATAAAATAATGGGGCATTATAAGCTCCCCCAAAGAGATCAATAGCTCACCAAGTGCGTCTCAATCCATAGAGCAAGAATATGATGAGAAAACTGGGAATAGATGAAGGAACAAGCTGATCTTGAAGTGTCCACGAGCTACCCTATAGCTTACACCTGTAACTTATGACTCCATTAAAGCTCCATGAAAGGCCTGAATGGCCTTTCCACACACCAACTTAGATGGGAACCTTTCACCCTCGAAATTGGCTAAGGCAAGAAACTAGTCATTCACTAGCTCTCTCTCTTCACAAATGCAAATTTCTCAAATGATCAAAAGCTCTTCTCTTGGTTGATCCTTGTATTTTATAAACATCCTTAGCCTTCTAAGGTTACCAATCCATCCACAAACTCAAGCCAATTCGAATTAGGGTGAGTGCTCAAGATTTGCCATGTGTCCTCCCTTTCCTAGCCTTCCATCTTTCCCCCAATTCAAGTAGGAACCCATTGAGCTTCCCCAACTCACAGGAGCGCCCTCTTGGATGCTATATTTAGGTCTGACATGTCATAATGGTCAGATGTCAGCCTTCAGGTCTGCAATATGTCATAAATGTCATAGCATCTTAATCATTGGTGTCATAGATATCATAGATGTTAGGGAATCTAGCCCAAGTGTCCAAGAAGCTCCCATTTGACTCTTCCTCTCCCATGTAAGTTACATTTCCTTCCCAATTCGACCTATGANTTAAAATAAAACCTTGTAAATGAAAAATCTAGAGTTCAAATCCCACATAAATAGTTTTAAAATAAATTTTTAAAAATCTAAATAATATTATTCTTAATTTATTATAATAAAATTAATCTTATACTATTACAAATTATAATTTTTAATTAAAATATTTGAATCTCAATTTTGTTTATTAAAAATAATATTTTTTTAATATGTGTATTTATATATTATATCATATTAATAAACTTTAATTTAACCTATTTTTTATAAACACCCACCTGAATCACAATCTTATGAAAAGAAATTTTAGTTTTTGGGATCAAGTTTATAACTTGGTTCAAGGTAATTTAAATTTTAAGATGCTTTAGTTTGATTGCTTTCTAACCGTTAGGGCTAATAGGGTGATCTAACGTTTAGAGTGGAAGCAAATTTAAATACTTTTGAAAGTTGTGTGTGTCAACGACCTTTAAACAGTGTTCCACGGGGACTCGCCCCCCAGGGTCGGGGACGCGCCCCTCTCGCTCCCTGCGCCCCGGGGGCTCGGGGGCTTCTAGGGAAACGTTTCCCAGCGTCCCCAAAATTAGGAAACTCTCGGAAACGCACAAGGGGGCGCGCCCCCTGTTTTGCAGNGCAGATGGCCAAGTGTATTAGCCTTCTAACTCATCCAAGAACATTCTGCTTCCCATGGATTCGAAATTGCAAGAGGATGCCATGTGGCACAGAAATTCTAGTGTTCCACGGGGACGCGCCCCCCTCGCTCCCTGCGCCCCGGGGGCTCGGGGGCTTCTGAGGAAACGTTTCCCAGCGTCCCCAAAATTAGGAAACTCTCGGAAACGCACAAGGGGGCGCGTCCCATGTTTTGCAGCGCGCTCCGGTGAAGGGGGGCTCCTAGACGCCCCCCCGCCCCCACGCCCCCCCGCCCCCTCCTGAAACTGGGGGGCTTCCAGACGCCCCCTCCTGAAACTGGGGGGCTCCTAGACGCCCCCCCCCTCTTTTAGTAGTTTACATGGGATGAATCATTGAACTTTTATTGTTGGGATTTAATAATTTATAATATTATTTTTTATTAAGACTTGGACGCCCCGCCGCCCCCTCGCCCCCCCCAAATTTCGCTAAAATTTGGGGGTGGTCTCCACACGTCCCCAATGTGCGTTTCCCCGCTCCCGCGCCCCCGCGTCCCGGAAACTTGGGGGAACATTGAGAAATTCTAACTTGTGTGGGCCCCATAATCTCCGTGTGTCTCCATGCTCCATTGCCACTTCAATTTTCTCTTGTATTTATTTAATTAGCTCCATTATTAAATATTTATTCCCTTTTAAGGTCTGAACATCATTTATTAACTCCCTTATTAAAATTCCAAATGTATCCATCCAACCTAGGGAACTAGTATGATTGATGGAATTGTCCTACTATGCAATTATTTGAATGGGGATATTACATTTGTCCTTTTCTCAGAAGGAACATGAGAGTAAATCAAACAACCAAATATGCGAAAATGGCTAACCTCAGGCTTCTTTCCTGTGAAGCTCTCCTCATGCGTCATGTTCCCCACGGCACGATGGGGAGTCCTATTCTGAAGATAAACCATTGTACTGCATGCCTCTGCCCAAAGGATGAAAGGAAGTGACTGGTCATGTAACATAGCTTTGGCTGCTCCAACAATAGACATGTTCTTCCTTTCTGCCACTCCATTCTACTCGGGAGTGTATGGAACCATCAACTACCTCTTGATGCCCTCCTGTCTACAATATCCATCAAACTCCTTGGAGGTATACTCACCCCCGTTATCCGATCTGAGAACCTGTATCTTCCTCCCTGCCTGGTTCTCCACTAGAGCTTTGAACTCTTGGAACCTCTGCAAGACCTCAGATTTCTTGCTCTTCAGGAAGTAAATCCAGGTCTTCGTGGAATGGTCATCAATGAATGTCACATAGTACTCATATCCTCCTAGAGAAACAAATGACAGGTCCACACAAGTCAGAATGTATCAAGTCAAGAATCCCTGTTGACCTGCTATCACTGCTAGGAAAAGCAGTCTTGGTGTACTTTCCCAAAGCACATCCCCTGCAAACATCACTATGCTCTGTGTTGAACTCTGGAAAACCTGTAACCATATATCTCAACAACCTCAAAGCCGGATGATGCAAGTGAGCCATCATCCTATGCCACAGCTCACAAAGCTCGTTGTCGCTGCTATGTGCCAAGACATGTTGAGGCTGAAATAAGAGCTTGTACAGTTTCCCACATCTAACTCCAATGGAAAATGAAGCAAATGGTCCTGCAGTCTTGGGAAACACACGCACATGTTCATTTAGGAAGGACACCCCAAGACCCCGATCCTCAATCATGGAAACTGAAACCAAGTTCTTCTTCAGCCCAGGTGCATACAGTACATCTCTCAAAACCATGGGACTTATGGACTCCCTCTAAAAGGTAATGGTCCCGCGCCTAACTACTGACAGCAGAATCATCTCCCAACACTACCTCCACATTAGTCTCTACCTATGAAAGCTCGGAGAACATCTCTCGAGCACCTGCCATGTGGCTCGAAGCTCCACTATCTATGTACCATGTGTTGGAAGTGGATGCACTGTAAGAATAGTCTATCAACAAAGAAAAATCCCTCTCACTATCAACATCAACGCTGTTAATGATAGATGCTCTCTCTCTATCAACATGTCCAATGCATAGAGAAAACTCTCTCTGAAATCTAGCTGCAAAATCTTCAACCTCCATTGAAGCTGTTGTCTGTTGCTACTTCTTCTTCTACTTGTTTGGACATTGCCCAGCATAATGCCCCATCTTCTGACAAGCGAAGCACTTTACAGTGCTCAAAGCCTTCTTCTGCCCATCCTGTTGTTTGGCCCCACCCTTCTTGAACTTCTTCTTCCCCTTCGCTGTCAAAACCACATCTTCCTCATCCTCCCTACTAGTAGAAGCACTGCCCTACAAAAGACCCCTCCTAGTCTCCTCTTGAACAAAATCATCACATATCCTGTACCATGTAGGTAAGTTCTCCCTAGCCACCAAATCCTCCACAAACACAGCCCAAGGCTTTGAAACCCCATTTTCAAAGTTGTCCGCACTAGCTTTGCATTAGGAACAACCTCCCCAACTACTGCAAGCTCATCTCTGAGCTGAGAGATCCTAGTAAGGTAAGATATCACAACCTACCCTTTAGCCATTTTGATACTCTTTAGCTTCTCCCTCAAAACCATCTTCCTATTCTCACTTCAGCTCTGAAACAATACGGTCAAAGCATCCCACATCTTAAATGCACGGCTCTTACTCAGGATGTGAGGAATCACATGGTCTTTAACTGCATCTAGAATTATCCTTCTAGCTTTTATGTCCTTGTTGAAGACGGTAAGGACTGCTGCATCAGTGGTAGGGGGAATAGCAATGGGTTTTTCTATAGTGTTATGAACCACCTCATCCCACAACTCACTCTCCTCCAATATCAACATTATCCTAGCTTTCTACGGGATAAAATTCCCAGCCCCATCAAGCCTATCCTCCATTCTAAGTCCAGTGGAAGTCATATTTTGCAAAGTTCAAGTTTCAACAAAAAGAAGCTTACTGTCAAAAGAATTTTTCTAAGTTCTAGAAATTACTTGTTGTCTGCAACAATTTAATTTTCTGCCCAACCTTGCTCTGATACCATGTAATTTTTTCTCAGTTTTCAGCCACCGATTTAAATGTCAAATATTTATTTGTTTAATGCCCAACCCAGAATTTGTAAAGGCTAGAAATTGCACAATATTTCACACTGAAACTCACATTTACAGACAGAAAACAAAATAATAAATGCACATCATAAATTTCAGACTCAAAGATTTTTGGCAAACTTGCCCAAGAAAAACCCACAAGGGGAAAACCTATTAGGAGAGAGAGAGAGAGAGAGTTTTCAGCCCTACTTATCTCAACCCAGAAGAGAAAATTTTTGTCTCGTTTTTTGTGCCAAACAATAAAAAAATCAAACTCAGAATTTTTGTTGAAGGCTGGCTCGAAAAACATGCGGTTGTACGGAATGTACGACATGTCTCAAAATTTGTGCAGCTGGAGATATCTCGGGATTCGTGCCTGCCTGCCTCGAAACCCGTGCTCAATTTCTGCCTGTACTTGCCTCGGGAAATGTGCCCATGTATGGATCCGTACAATACAGGTTGTACGAACTGCCTGCAATAAATGCAACTCCCTCAAAATTTGTGCCCAGTCTCCTCGAAATTCATGCCCTCAACCTCTTGTTATCTTCCTCGATTTGCATGCTGCAACTTTCCTTCTTTCTCAAGAAAAATGTTTTTTTCTCTCTCAGCTCTCTCCTTCACTCTCATCTGCAAAAGTGAGTAATTTTTCCTTTCCTTGCCTTTTTGTGAAAACCCTAGGGTTCTTCTAATCCAATGGTGGAGATTAGATGAGATGAGTGGATGAGATTAAATGCTCATTAAATCTCATTTAAAAATTAAATTCACTCACCTCATTTAAATTTTCCAAAAAGTGACTTTATTCTCTAAAGTCAAATTCAATGCTCATCTCGAGTCATTTAATGCAAAGGTCACTTTATTTCCCCCTTTTAAGTGACTAAGGGTAAAGTCACCTAGGGGAACACTTTCCTAGGTACAAAAATCAACATTACAGTCTTCAAGCTCCAGTTAGCATCTTGTTTTCAAGGTCTTCGTCATGTCAACAACTTGTCCAACAATACATTAAAATCATCAAATTGTCCAGCATTATATCATGCCATCAACTGTCCATTATCTTCATGTCTCAGCATATTATCATTATCGAACCGCTGCCCCAAAACAAAGAAGATAGCAAAGAAATAAAATAAAAAAATTCTCCAATGTAGGTGCGTGCTACAGTACCTGAAAATTTCCTCAATGAGCAAGCCGAAATCAGAGCTCTATACTCACTTCAAAAACTCACACCAAAAAAATAGTTTGTTGCTGCTACACCAATAGTCTGAATTTCCTCAAAGCTCCTTCTAATCTCCACGAAAATCACAGTAACAAAATGAGAGCATGAGGGCTCTATTTATACTGATTTTCCAACTTATTTTTACTAGGACTTCCTTTAATATATATTTTATTTAATAAACAAATTTATTCTAAAGTTGACAAACTTTACTAAGATAAAAATAAATTGTTTTTAGGCTCAAGTTTAGAGTCGACCTTGCTTGATACACAATCAATTTTTATGTCATTTTGCAATCAAGGTTTTCCATGTCATCATTTAAGTTATTCAAGGCGTAATTGTTTAAATGCTTCAACGTGAAGAGCGGGTTTAACACTACTTTACCCCATCATACTTAGCTTTCCATACGCCCACATACTTCTCCACAGATATGCCCACAAAGGTCATTTAGAGGATACCCGCAACCCTTCATCAAATTGCCCGCAACACTCTCTTTGTCCACTTCAACATGTCATTTTTCATGCTTTCCAAGTCACCTTGTCTTTTGTCAAGTCTTAAGCCATGTCCTCCATTGTTCTTGTCTATATTTGTCTTCTTTGCCATGTCTTGTCACCTCTTGCTTGACCTTTGATTGCCATGTCACCTTATTATCCTCGCTTGCCTTCTCCAAGTCCTTTATGTCATCTTCAGCAAATGACCACAGTATGGGTCATTTGACTCATTAGGTGTCCTAATGCCCACATCCAAAGTCCTTTATGTTGTGTCATCTCTTGTCTTGCTTTCTTTGGCTTCATGTCATGTCATCACACCTCACATTTGTCATTAATGTTGTCATCAATGACAACCATATTCATCACACCCCACTAGTGGCCTGGTCGGATCACCTACAGCTAGGCACTTCCTTCACGACACCTTGAATCTAACGGACCTCACTATTGGACATGCATGGATGGGCCCCTACTCTACACTCTTTGTTCATTTCCAAACACAAGCGGACCGACTTAAAGCCCTTCGGGGCAAAAAATGACTAATATCACTTTCATCCACACAGAGGATCTTCCTCAATGTTCACCTCACCATAGCCCAACAAACAAAACTCAAAAAATCTAGGGACACGGTCACAACACCATGGAAAGAAGGAAAGTGGGTAGTTATATGTGATCTCAAAGGCGTCATTCATGACTTAGCCCCTCTGGGATACTCCTGCCCCTCGTCCAAATGAGGATCTTCCTCAATGTTCACCTCACCATAGCCCAACAAACAAAACTCAAAAAATCTAGGGACACGGTCACAACACCATGGAAAGAAGGAAAGTGGGTAGTTATATGTGATCTCAAAGGCGTCATTCATGACTTAGCCCCTCTGGGATACTCCTACCCCTCGTCGATACTAATTATCTTAGGCTCTTCCACATGATATTCTTTCCACGGAAAGAAGTGATACAAATTAGTCTTAATGAATAATTCAATATCATTTTCATCATAATGCCACTGCCTTAGAAATATCTCAAAGAAATTGGCAAGGTTAGTAATAGATTTATCAGGAAGACCCTCATAAAACCAACGTGATACAACCCCCTGTAGAGAATGGGCAAAACATCAACATCATATGATCCTCATGACGTATGTTGAATTCACTCATCCGTGAAAGGAAAATCATCACATGAAATATAGTTGAGTGATTATTATCATGCCCTCGGAAGATTGGAAGGGGACAATATGTTTGTTCACCATCAATACAATTTTGGAAACAAGGATTTTAAAGAAATAAATCAAAGGATGTGCACAAAAAATCCGCACTACAGTTTCCCTCCATTTAATATCCATATCGAGAATCAATGATCATGGGAACGTCTGGTACTGGAAGAGTAGGGTTATCAAATAAAGAGCTTTAAAATTTTATTGTTTGTATGGGCTCATCTACACAATCAACTCAACAAGTTGTATCAGAAACAGGGTTTTATCCCTTCAATGGAGTCACCATGTGAATATGCATCATAAATCTTTCACAAAAAAAAAAAATCTTGCTTTTCTTTGTAAAATAAAAGGCAAAAGGGTTAGTGGAGTCGCCAGATGAAAAATAAAGACCTACACTAGACATTCATCAAACAAAGAAAAAACAAAGAAGAAAAGAAACAAAAGTCGTTACCCGGGAATAACAAGATTTATCCCCGAAAACGGCGCCAAAAAATGTTCCCGGCTTACACACACCTAGGGGGGAAAATGCAACAGAAATCTTGGACTCCTTGAATGAATATTGGCAGAAGACCATGACATTGAAAGTGTTGCTTATGAAACTCAAAAACAAAGACAAAGAGTCGCGAGATCGAATTAAAGACAATGACGCTGAACTCGAACAACTAAAGACTGAATTGATTAGTCAAAAAGAAGAACCAGAAGAGCCCGTTGAAGAGCTTAGAGAGATTAATCATGATCTGAAGAATCAGTTGGAGGAAGCCAAGAGGATACAAGAAAACCTGAAGATTCAGCTGGAAGAAAAGGAGGAAACAATCCAAAAGCTGGAAATGGAGGTAGTTAGGCTCAAGAAGAAAGGCGAGAAGAATGAATCTTTTGTCAAGTTCAAGGACAGTTCAATTGTCCTAGATAAGATCTTGGATCACCAGAGATCTCCACTTGACAAAACTGGTCTTGGTTACAAGAAGGACAAGGAAAAATCTAAAGATGACACTTGGTCTCTAAAGACTCCAAAAGCAGGTCCATCAACGTCCAAAGCTGCTCCCCATGCACCTACACATGACAACAAAGACCTTGGTAGTTCAAGAATGCATCAAGGACCGAGATCTATTCCTCAAGGCACGTTTAGAAAAGAAACAACTCCAAGATGGAACCAAAGTCCCAGGTATGAAAGTAGATTCAATGGTTATTGTTATTTTTGTTCTAACTTTGGTCATAAAGCTGTGGATTGTAGACTCTACGAAAGAAAAAGTGGTGAAAACCCTAAAGACTCAGTTAGATGTTGGACATGTAATCAAGTCGGACATGTTGCTGCCACTTGTCACACATTGAGATGTTACACTTGCAGTGGGTTTTGTCACAAAGCCCAAGAATGTGCAAGTCAAAGAAGTCAACCAAGGAAGATTCCTTCCTATACATCAGCAAGAAGAACCAGTGAACCTTGGAAGAAGACCAATGCAGGAAGATTTGAAGGTCAGATGCCAAAGGCCTACTTTCAAGGACACTCTCAGTCATGGAGATATGACGTTGATCAAAAAAGTGTTGGAAGTTCCAACAGCTCAGTCAGGTGTTGGACATGCAACCATGTGGGTCAATTGCTGCATATTGTCACACGATGAGGTGTTATAGTTGCAGTGACTTTGGGCACAAAGCTCAAGATTGTTCTAGTACCCGAAAACAACACTTGAGATGTTTCCTATACAGCTCATTAAGGAAAGCCAGTACAGATGAAGGAACAAATGTTGAAAGGACAGATGCCAAGAAGCAAGTATGGATGAAGACGACCGAGCAGCTACAGATAGGAGAGGTTGATCAGAGTAGGGCAGATGGTTGCAATATGGCAAGCCAAGTATAAGGTCTCTCAAAGACCTTTGCACACCTTGGGTTCATGAGGCTGGAGGATGAACTCAAAGGAGAAAGGATGGTTACTCCAGGTATACAGAGAGGTCCTAGGATCGTGCATATTGACAGGGGGAGCAGTGAGCAATGATTTCAAACACAAGTATGTGAACACCCTTTACCATTGATGCCAAAGGGGGAGAGATGAAGACATAGGGAGAGATGAAGACAAAAGGGGAGCATGCTCACAGGGGGAGCATGAGTTGTTGTCATCAATGACAAAGGGGGAGATTGTTGATGAAATTGTCATTGATACCAACACCCACTTTCAGTGGCCCCAGTGGATGTCATTGATGCCACCAAGTCCCACCTGCAGTTCCTTGACCCCTTATAGAGTGGGTTTGCACTTTGTAGTGCCTTGGATCCCTTACAGAGTGGGTTTGTGCCTTGAAGCACCTTATACCCAGTTGATAAGGTCCATGTACCCACAAGACTGGATCTTGATGCCACCACCTTGCTGAAGATGTTGAAGACCCTACTAATGACGTTGAAGACCATGGAGATGGTCATGAAGCCCTTGCAAATGATGCAGAATCCCTAAATGGATTGTAGAAGCATTAATGACCCATTATGTGGTCATTCGTGACCTAATGGTGTCACGATACCCCAGAAGAAGGCCTAGCATCCCCACAGGTGATATCTTAACCCCTGGAGGTCTCTTGGTGTGGTCGAGGTGGATCAAGAACCCTTGAAGATGTCCTTGGACCCACACTTGTTGGTTCTTGAATTTGATGGCGCAGCCTTAATATTGCCATAGCTAGATGATATGTGGTCCTTGAAGCTCCTTTGATGAAGCCCTTGGAGTTGATGATGTCATGCCTCTTGGATCATGATGTGGCTTGATATGCAAAGTTACAAACCCTTGAACATAGAACTCCATGCAATATTTGATGAACATGGCATATGAAAGAACCCCATGCTTATGGATTGGGCACTCTTTGAAGAAGCCTACTGACATGATCCTTGAAGTCTGGAAATATAAATTTTAGAAGCCTAATCTATAATTGTTGAAGCCTACAACTTAAGAAGACATGGCTCCTTGAAGCATTTGAAGAAGCCTTGCAGCAAAACATTTTGCAGACTTTAAAAAAAAATAAAAAAATTAGATCAAATGCAAAGTTGGCCCATTAAAGAATTTATAAATAATAAATAATAAATTCCAACATGTCGGCTCAATTTCTTTTTATTGTTTTTGGAAACCACTATAAATACCCTATCGAGTTTTTATTTTTGCAAGTGAGAAAATCGGAAGAGCTCGAAGATTTTTCATAGGACTGAGGAAATTCGCAGCAGTTAGGAGCAGTCACGTTTTTTACAGCAGCAGAGATTTTCAGAGCTTCCACAGAATCATTTTTTTTGGGATTGGTTGCTGCCTTCTTACCTCATCACAGACCTGAGGTTCTTTTGTTAAGGTACTGCTGCTCTCTTCTTACTACAGTCCCAAGATATTTAGGACAGCAACAAACCCGAAATTTCCACAGTTTTTTGTTTGGGTCAACAGTCCTTCTCTTCGCTGTTTTAAAAGAGTAAACTGAGGTATGTTTGTGGGTATAACAACAACCTTTTTTTGCAGCAGTCAAGTCCATATTGTGTACCTTTTAAAGGTTTAATCTATGCTGGTTTGATGCCCTAATCTTTCCACAGTTGGAGTAAGGTATTGGATAGTGATTGTTTTAGCAGCAGTATGTGACTCCTTTTGTGGTTTTTGAATGGTTTGATAAAAGCCCTAAATGAACAGAACAGTCTCAAACTTTTGAAGGAATATACTAACATAACAATGCCCTCATTCGTTGGGTGAGAATTCATCCTTTGGGATAAATACCAACAAAAGGAATATCTGTGGAGTGAACTGGGCATCTTCATGGAGTCCAGAATTGAAGACAAAAAGGAGCTAACTGATTCTGACAGAGGGTAAGTTACGGTGGCAGTAGTATAAGGAGAAACACTCAAATCTTTGCAGCAGAAAATTTGTTTCTGTATTGATATTTGGACATCGAACGAAGTCAAAAGGAGGAGAATTGCAACAGTGCATTGTGGACTTTGTTTTATCACCAGCATATGCTCAGTCCGAGTTTGGACTGTGATTGGGGTTCCACCTCAGTACAAACAGTCCCGAGTTTTAAATGATGTGAAGATCATTTTCAACAATGACCTAGTCCCCAGTTTGACAAGGTATAAAGTAGCAACTGAGCCTATCATCTGTGGCTGAAATGAACACTTTATGCATATCTATTTCTAATGTTGGAATTGTAGAGCAGCTTTGAAGTCTAGAGTGTTGAAGCAGTGTGTGGACAAAGATGACTTCTCATAAGCAGATTGATTGTAACTTTTGACTTGACTGTGACACCTTTGACATGACAACCTTTATGTGACAATGGAAGCCTTGGCGTAATTGTAACAATATCAGACATAATTGTGGATGATGTGACACTGATAACCATTATTTGACAGCTTGATATCAACCTAATAGAGACAGCAGTAATAGCCTTTGAATTGATAGTGACAAACTTTGACAAGTGACAGCTGTGATATGAAGTGACAGCCATTGATGATACAGGGAAAGTTGACAGCATTAACTTGATTATGACAAAAGATCGATATGATAGAAATAGCCAAAAGGCACTTGACAGTACTGGGCAGTTAACAGCGACAACTTTGGCATGAGCTTGAAGTCCCGATTGGTTGAGGTAATACAAAATGCATGCACAGCATAAGAAGATAACCTCCATAGTCTGAGGATGATGATGAAGCGTTGAAGGACTTTTCACACTACTCAGCAGCAGCAGAGATCTAGGAATGCATAACAGAAGATGATGGTGACATTCTAATGATGATGAGCAAAGTTGCAACAGTGAAGAATGATGATCAAAAGAGGATGAGCAGCAGAGATTGACCAACAGCAAAACAGATTGAAGAGACAGGTGATGTTGATGTGATTGATGAGATGATGTGACAGTGAGCTTTAATTGTAAAAACAAGCTTGTCTTGCTTTTGAGGTTAGGATACCTCAAACCCTTCTTAGCAGGGTCTAAGAAAACCAGGCAGGGTCCTGGATGAAGAGTAGGTGCTCTTTGTATCAGTAGGTGTTGATTTTACCTCACAATTGTAGCCGTTCCAAAACAAATACAAAAAGATTACGAAATCATATGGTGTTGTGTTCTCTTGTGCTATGGTTCTTGTTATGACTCCATGATTCAGATGCTTATGACTTATAAATGATAAAGTGGTAGATGTTTATGAAATGATTATGTAAATGGTAGAATAATGCATTGATGAATTAGTTGTTGATTGTTAAAATTGAAAAAATAATAAAGACTACACACACAGATTCACCCCCCCCTCTTATGTGCCTGGTGTGTCTAACAAAAACATATAATTCACCAGCATGATAATATCATTCACAACAATAATGACCAGTCGAAAGTAATGCTGTTGAAAAGAAAATAATGTTATGCATTGTATCTTGATTAATATTAGATTTTTAAGCAATGATGAGTAAGTTAAGGGGAAAAGGGGATTCCCAATATACCGTGAGGTACTGGGAATATCTCCAGATTCTGAGAAGAGTGGCTCTGCACGAAAAAATGTGGGCTAGATGGAGTCGTGGGCGAGTGTTAAACACTACACCAACAAGGATGTAGCATAACGGGACCCCACGGACACTTTCTAGAAGTTCCCGCTTTCCCTAAAGAATTTGCCCACTATTTCTCACACTCGTTAAATCGGATTTCTGTAATGTTTTGAGGGTTGTAAATTTTATTAATGTGAGTTTGATTAATTAGATGTGAGGAATTGATGAATGCACAATACCGATTTTGATATCCCCAGACTAAGCCGCGAGGGGTAGAGCATACACGGTATAGGCAAATGTTTGTTATGATTTAGTAAAAGCAAGTACTAGATGTACTAACCTATATAGCCCTTTAAGGACGGATTGTGTGCTTGTGATTTATTCTAAGCAGTTCATCATTTGGCATATCAGGAAACTACAGTCAGGGATCTTTTTCAGGACAAAGCCTTACTCGGGAAGCCAAGACTAGGTTAGATCTACAAAGAAAGCAAGCACATGAATACTGGAAATTAAATCTAACTAGATGCAAAACCTTGAACTAATCTAGAACTTAAAAGAAAACAGTAAATCAAAGATCAATCACAAGCAAGAACTCTTATTGATTAAGATGTGCAAAGTGGTTGAACCGCAGTGGTGGAAAGCATACACAATAGAGTCTTGTTGATTTTAAGGTTTTTTTAAAAGACAGTGTTTGTTTGTTAAAAAGGAAAAAATTAACCTCCAAGAATCTCTTTCGATTCAAATGAACCTCAATCGAGAAAGCAAGGAGGGGTTAATTTTAAAACAAAAAGTAAACAACTAACACAAAGTACTGAAGGAAACAATGGTTTTCTAATTAAGCCTACCACGCATCTCTTTCCCCTTTCAGGTAACTCGGGAAGTCGTGGGGTTAGTACTTGTATTACTATTGATCAAATAAAGACATAAAATAAATGCACAAATCAAAATATACTACTCTGCAAAAGCAACTAAACTAAACAAGCAAAACATGAAAAATGGCACCGACACGGAATCCCCCTGGGGGGATGGGGAGTGGGCTCTAAAGAGCTTACTCAAGAGATTTTTATTAAGCTCGGTTACAATGCTTGTTAAGAAGTGTCACTTGGTTCTTATACAACATGAACCCAAGGGCTAACAAATATTTGAAAAGAAAACTACGGAAGTACGATGAACTCATGGGAAGTTCCGAATGACCCAAAATTCAATTTTTGGGCA
>LPNX011105957.1:148788-187105 GCA_001517045.1 Pseudotsuga menziesii
TTAACAAAAAAGATGGAAAAAATAACCAAGGAAAGCAAGCTTTCCTTGGGATCTTGGTTTGCTTTTTGGGCAGCCCATAAGACTATGCACTTAGATGCAAGATTTAAACTTTAGAATGATCCAAGAAAATGCATTCTAAACAAGATTTAGATCTACCTTTAAACCAGCTTGCTCGGAAATGAACTTTTTTAAACTAGATCTAGGATCCTTATGAAACTTTGAAAAATGAGATCTAACTTTCTTAAATGCTTATAGATGAGATCTAACAAATAATTTTGAATATAATAATTTAGACACTCATAAATAAGTACGGTAACCAAAGAGATTTTGATTTAAAGAAAAGAGGAATAGGAGTGAAGCCTGGTTTGTTGTTGGAATGAACAAGCCAAAGGAGGCCCTTTTGTGGAGTGTCGAGGGACAATGTCTTGCGTTTATTGGAAACGGAATGGTGTCAATCTTGATCCACCCCTCATTCGTTCTTGGGAACCTTAAACTAGATCACAAATCTTGCACACACCTCATGAGATCTGGATATATATGTATGAAAGAATGGAAATATCATGCAAAAATAATCTTATTTAAACATGTAACTTAAATTTTTGAACATACATAATATGAATAAAACGAAGCAAGTAATCTTACTTGCCAATTTAAACTCCTATTGATTCAATTGAATCCTTCAAAGCCAGTACACTAAGGCAGCAAGAAATGAGAAAAAGTAGAAGTCACCACATTTGCAACATGACGCAGGTAATCCACACACAAAAGGCACTACACAGTACAGCCTCCAAAGCTTCTTTATTCGCATAAAATGAATGAATATTACAGTATTACAATAGCCACCAGCTCTTCATCCAACTCTAACTAGTTTTGAATGAGAGGGTTGTGCTTTAATTATAGCCAAAGCAAGAGAAAGTGGGCGTATCTAACACTAGCAGAGGGAGTTCAATTGAGAGATAGTCTAATTGAGTTTGAACTGAGTTGAATTGATTTGAAGTGAAGTGGAACTGGAGAGGTGAATGCCACCTCTCCCACCAAACTCCAACAACCCACTCATTGGATGCCAACATCACCGAACTCACTCGCTATCTCAAAGAGGCTGGCATCAATCCTCACGTGGAATCCTCACCAAACTCATGCGCAAGCTCACAACATCAAAACATACATCATATATTATCTTACCCAAAGTTTTAACATCTCCACACATGAAGAGGGATCCACCCAACATGCAATCGCAACTTTGACTTTGGTGCTAGCACATTCCTATGTAACTTGACATCATCTCCCAACCACACATTCGCAGCCTTCAAGTTTTATCAAAGTTCAAGACTTCTATGTGGAAGAGGAAACTCATGAGGGATCTGCCTTGTGACATCACCCTATTTTCTATGTTACATCACAAACCAAGCGAATCCAAGAGAGGGAGCGAATTTCTCTTCACGTGAAGGTGAGTTTAGACTTTGTGGCGGGGTCTCACATTAATAAAAAAATAAACTTAAACCAAAGTCCAAGTCGCTTTTCATATTTTAATATAAAACCACCTTAACTTTAGCTCTTAACACATGCTTTAACATGCCCCCACTCACTTTTAAAAATGTCATTATGTCACATCTTTAGCATTTATTGACCACTTTGATGCATCTTTAGCGAAATAATGCCCTACGGGTTGTCTTAGCCGCCCGAATCATAGGAAAATTGGTCTCTAGGGTAAAAAGGACGCTCTAAGTGTGAAAACAAGCATCCCAACACCAAAAACAGACTCCAGGCCCATCTTTTATGCCACTTTGAAGTTTTTTAATTAAACCATTAAGAAATGGCTTAAAAAACGAGAATAAAAAAAAACTCAGAATCAAACGAAACTCTAAGGGGACCTAGCACATGTCCATACAACTCAATTCGAATGCCTAGCATGTTTAAAAACATTGACACAAAGGCTCTAATAACCTCCTAAGGCTTAACCACCAAGATGACTACCCCAACTTTGGAGGTGTGAGTGAAAAACACATAAATTACTAGTCGTTTGTTCAACAACCAATAATTACCAAGGGAAAAAACACTTTGGCTAGTCGGCTTAATGCCTAAGTCTAGGAGGTCAAACCTTTTATAAAAATTGATCAGGCTAGCACATTTTTTACAACTTCTCCAAGGGAGTATGAACATGTGTTACAAAAACAAATAAAAAAAACTCCCAAAAAAAGCCTAGTAGACTTCTAAACTCTAATCAATGAAATACACTTATTCTGCTTTGTCGGCTCGCTTAATACAACCAACTAAGCATGACTTAGTAGATAATAGGTACCAAGTCCCTGGCTATCTCCATCCTCCTTATGATCATAACAATCCTCTTCAAAAAGCTGGGTTTCAAAGATATCAAAAGGGACCCAACTTTCCAAATATCTTTCATCAAGTGGAGAGCATGGAGGATTATCATCATACAAAACTTCAAAGATTGGATTTTCAAGTAAAGTCTCGTAGTCATCATCCATGTCAGATGTAAGGGACTCTTCATCACTTATATCATGCTCCTAACTGTACTTGTCCTCCTCCAAATCATAATCATCTTCTTTAGAAAAAAGGGTCACAAGGCAGTAAACCTCGTAAACTATTATCAATATGCTCATTATAGCTTTCATCATAAGTTTCATAAGCTTTCGTAATGGTTTCATCTTGAGATTGATCTGGAGTACAAATGTGATCCTCATCACTAAGATAATCATGAGAGGGTCCCCAATCTTCAATATTTTTTGTTGATGTGATATGAGGAGGGTCTTCAACAATATCTTCAATGAATGGCTCTTCATGCAAAAACTCAATGGGATCATCATGGATTTCTGAATATTGAGTGTTGTCTGCCATGTTGATACTAGTTAGTTGAGGTTGTTCCACAGAAAGAAGTGATCCAAGTTAGTCTTAGTGAATAATTCAATATCATTTTCGTCATAATGCCACTGCCTTAGAAATATCTCAAAGAAATTGGATAGGGAAGTAAGAGATTTATCAAGAAGACCCTCATAAAACCAACATGATACAATCCCTTGCAGAGAATGGGCAAGCATCAACATCATATGATCCTCATGACGTATGTTGAATTCACTCATTCGTGTAAGGAAATTATAACATGAAATCTAGCTGAGTGATTATTATCATGCCCTCGAAAGATTGGAAGGGGACAATATGTTTGTTCACCATCAATACAATTTGGGAAGCCAGAGATTTTAAAGAAATCAATCGGAGGATGTCCTCGGAAAATACGCCCTGCAGTTTCCCTCCTTTTAATATCCATATTGAGAATCAATGATCATGGGAACGTCTGGTACTAAAAGAATAGGGTTGTCAAATAACGAGCTTTAAAATTTTATTGTTTGTATAGGCTAATCTACACACAATCAACTCAACAAGTTGTATGAGAAACAGGGTTGTATCCCTTCAATGGAGTCACCATGTGAATATGCATCATAAATATTTCACAAAAAATTATTTTTTTGCTTTTCTATGTAAAAAAATGGAAAAAGGGCTAGTAGAGTCACTAGATGAAAAATAAAAATCTATTATAACCATTCATCAAACAAAGCAAAAACAAAGAAGAAAAGAAACAAAACTCGTAACCCATGAATAAAAAGATTTATCCTCAGCAATGGTGCCAAAAAATGTTATCGCCTTACACACACCTAGTGGGAAACGCAGCAGAAATCTTCAAGCTGCTCGGTGTGTCCTTGGCGGCAAGTCTTGAATCAGGTATTGTCACCTACTCTTGACTCCTCCGTTTAGGCCACTCCCAATGGAGCCAAGGGGGGTACTCCCTAGGAAAGAGTTACTAAAGCTCTTGTTTGTTAATGATTGAGTGATCATAGTGATTGTTAGGAGTTTTGATCAAATCACCAAGTACTGCAATATTAAAACATATAATTCACCAGCATGATAATAGCATTCACGATAATAATGACTTGAAGCAAATGATAAACAATCATAATATAACCAGTGCCGAAAATGGAGTCGAAAGTAATGTTGCTGAAAAGGGAAATAATGGTGTGCAGAGTATCTTGGTTAATTTTAGAATTTTAAGCAATGATGAGTGAGTTAAGGGGAAAAGGGGATTCCCAATATACCGTGAGGTATTGGGAATATGTCCGGATTCTGAGAAGAGTGGCTCCGCATGTTAAAATGTGGGCTAGATGGAGTCATGGGGGGGTGTTCAACACTACACCAACAAGGATGTTGCCTAAAGGGACCCCACAGTCGCTTTCTAGTTGTTCCCACTTTCCCTGAAGAATTTGCCCACTATTTCTCAGGCTCGTTGCGCCGAATTTCTGTAATGTTTTGAGGGTTGTAAATTTTATTAAAGTGAGTTTGAATAATTAGATGTGAGGAATTGATGAATGCACAATACCGCTTTTGATATTTCCAAGTCTCAGACTAAGCCATGAAGGACAGAGCATACACCGTATAGGCAAATCTTTCTTACAGTGAAAGCAAGTAATACATATACTAACCTATAAAGCTCTTTAAGGACAAATTGTGTGCTTGTGATTTATTCTAAGCAGTACATTAGTTTGGCATATAAGTAAACTACAGTCAGGGATCTCTTTCAGGACAAAGCTTTACTTGGGAAATCAGAACTGGGTTAGATCTACAAAGAAAGCAAGCATATAAATACTGGAAATTAAATCTAACTAGATGCAAAACCTTGAACTTATCTATAACTTAAAAGAAAGCAGTAAATCAAAGATCAATCACACAATGGGCGATACAAGGTTCCCGCAAAAGGGGGAAGGAGGGTGTGGGAGTCGTTATCCCACTTGCTCTTTTATTATTTGTTACAATCAAACTTCTAGAAAAGTAAGGCACTTTTTGACCCTTGAATATGAGTCAAAAGGGCTTAAAATTGTTGCTAAGAAGAATAGGAATGAAGAGGGGGGAGGTAGGATTGAGTATGGGTGCTCTGGATGCCTTAATACTCAAAAATTCGGCAGCATCTCTCCTTCTTTTTCCATAGACCTGCTAAAAACCAGAAAGCTTAAGATGCCAAATTAGTGGGTTAGTTAACAAAATACAATAAAAATAATACAACCTAGTACTTGCCGAAAGATAGAAAGATTTTGCTACTTCAAGTACTAGGAAAGGGGAACTAGATCTAAGCTTATGATTATGAAACAAAAGCACTTTTTAGATCTAACCAAACAAGTAAATAAAAATGATGAACCTTAACATACAATTTACTTGTTAAATGAAAGTAACCGGAAAGAAAGAGATTTGTAGTTTTGCAAAAGGAAAGAGAAGGAGCTCAAGCCCAAGCTTATACAAGATCGAAGAGGAGGATGCCTAAAAAACAAGAAACGTTAGATCCAAAATATGTAGTGAAGAAGACAAGAGGCAGTCGAGCTCCAATCTTACTCCGCACTTGGTGATCTGCATAGCTAAAGAACCCTTCAAACAAGTGATTAGATCTACTATGGTAGATCAAATAAAATGAAAAGCGCACAAGTATAACCAACTACAACATGCAACTCTTAGATCTTAGATAACTACTCATAAATAAACAAATTGAACCTTCAAATGTCTATTCTATGGATTAGCATATAATCTTCTCAGCTAGATAATCAATACTTGCATAAAAGGAAAAAGAACTAAGCAGATGTCACCTCGGTTTATTCATCAAACATTCACAACAATGAAAGTTCTTGCACCATTAGTCTGACCTCCAAAGTCTCAACTTTATTCATAAAAAGATAAGCAATTACAAGTTACATGAGCAGAGGTTCTTTGCTTCCGTTTGGAATGAGGCAAAAGAACTTGCTTAGTTAGATTTTACAAAACCCCAAGGGTGCACCAACCAACTGAAGTAGACATGAGTTAGCTGGGGATGAAATGGAGTGTTTGGTGTTGATTCAAGTGAGATAGCGCCACCTCTCCAAGATAGATGAGCTTCTCACCAACTCATAACCACCTACTTACTTGCTTGTTGGCGTCAACACTTTCCTCACGTGCGATTTGATGGTGTCATCTCAAACATGCGATTTGTTCTTAAGATATACCATATCCCAAACATATCAAAGGATTGAATAAAATAAACATGGGGAGGGGTCCACCCTCTACCACACTAACTAGCTTGAATGTTGTTGACATGAAAGCTCATGTGGTTTGATGTCATCACTTATTGAACCATTTGCTACCTTCACATATAACCAAAGTTTTGAGTGCATTCAAGTTTGGAAAAGGGTCGCATCACATGGGTTTAACTACCAAGACGAAAATTCCAACTTTGGAGGAGCGGTGAAAAACTCGAAAATTATACATCGGTTATTCACCATTGCATAATTGACAAGGGAAAATACACCTTGGAATGATCGAATTGATGCCCAAGTCCTAGGAAGCCAAGTCCTTTAAAAAAAGTTTGCCATGTTAAAACATTTATTACAACGTCCCCAAGGGGTATGGGCATGCATTTATTAAAAAAGAAGCCAAAAATGGCCCTGATGAACTGTGGAACCTTCTGAGCACTGACAATGAACAACTACCTTGTTCATGACCTCAGCGGCTCACTAAAAATCCACTAAGTGAAAAAATAGTGGATAACAGAGTACACGTCCCACAGTTGGAGCCTGCAAAAAATGTTGTCGCCTTTCACGCACCTGGGGGGGTTAGCGCCATAGTTTTAAAAATCGGTGAAACCGGTTTCGAAATCAACCGAATCATCGAGTTGAAGGGAAACCGATCTAAATCAGTCTGGAAATCGGTTCGGTCAACTGGTTTGAGTATCGAACCGACCTATTTGGACACTGAATCGGCCAATTCGGTACCAAACGTATTTTTTGTGTTTTTTCAACTCTGTAGACTCCACATGACCGAGTAAAAAATCGGTCGATTTTTTACATAAATCAGTCGATATTTTACTTAGTCATGTGGAGTCTGCCGACTTGAAAAAACACAAAAAAATCATTTTTAGTTTGTTTTTTCTTAACCTGACCTAACCCTAGGGCCTAAATCTACTTAATGACCCCTCTCCCTCTATTTCCCTACACCTATTTCCTATTCTCATTGTGGGGCAGCGCTGCGACAATAGCAATTTGCAAACAACGTGTGTGACAGACAGCCATGGGGACAATGGACTATGTAGTATGTAGTTGATGATGTATGACAATTGACTATGTAGTATATAGTTAACTATATAGCATGTTGTTTTTTGGACTCTACAGGCCATATAGCCTATAGGCCTCATAGATTATGTATTTTGTTCTAGTCCCAGTCTCCTAGATATGTATTGTATAATACATTTTGTGCAATTTTGATATATTCACTCTTCTAAGGTATTATATACATGAGTAGGATTTTATGTATTTTTAAGGTATATACATGAGCAATGAGCAGGATTAAGGTATATACATGAGCAGGATTAAAATCTTGAAAATGTTGATTTTCTTTAAAATTTAAATATTTTATGTATTTTTAGTAAACCGAGTCATTAAATTCAAATCGATCAATTTATGACAAATTTATTATCAATCCCTAGTCTGAGTCCGAGTTAACCCTTGACCGATTCCGAGTCTGATTCTGTTTTTTAAAACTATGGTTAGCGCAGCAAAAATCTTCAAGTTGCTTGATGCGTCCTTGCGGGCAAGTCTCGAGTCAGGTGCTCTCACCTGATCCTGACTCCTCCGTTATAGGCAAACTCCTAATAAAGCCAAGGGGGATAGTCCCTAAAAATGAGTTACTACGGCTCTTATTAGTTATTAGTTGCGGATGGGATTGTCTTTTAGGAGTTTTTTGGTGATTGACTGAAACAAGATATTGCAATTTATAGTTTAGTTCGATGGCATTAAAAGATATGGCATTCATAACATGATATGACTAAAAGCATAAATAAGGATACAAATTAAACCAGTGCCAAAATGGAGTCAAAGTAAATAAGTGTTGCTGAAAATGAGAAATGTTTTGCAATGTACTTGGTCAGTTTTAACTTATTCAATGATGAGGGAATTAAGGGGAAAAGGGGATTCTCAATATACTGCAAGGTATTGGAAATATGTCTGGATTCTGAAAAGAGTGGCTCCACACGGGAAAATGTGGGCTAGATGGAGTCGTGGAGGGGTGTTCAAAACTACACCAACAAGGATGTACCCTAACAAGAACCCACAATCGCAAGAACCCACAATCGCTTTCTAATTGTTCTGGCTTTCCCTGAAGAATTTTCCCACTATTTCTCAGGCTTGTTACGCTGAATTTCCGTAATGTTTTGACGAAGTTGTTTTTATTAATATGGGTTGATTAATTAGATATCAGGGATTAATAAATGCACAATACCACTTTTGATATCCCTAAGTCTTAGACTAAGCTGCGACGAGTAGAGCATACACAGTGGAGGCAAACGTTGATTTCGATTAAAGATTGTAAATGTACAAAAGAGAAATCATAAGACTAATTACTATAGCCAAGAATCTCTTTCAAACCTAAAGGCCATACTCAGGAAAGCAAGACTGGGTTAGCGTTCAGTAATTTGTCCAAAATGAAAGAAAGAAAACTAAAACTAACTAAGCAAAGAATACAGGCCGTGAAGGCGGATTGTGTGCATATGTTGTCAAAATAAAACGTTAGAAAAAGACAAACCATAAAGAGACATTGCGAGACCCCCCACGGGGGATGGAGTGTGGGCCTTGTGTAGCCCACTTGCTTTTTATTAATTTTTGTTACAATCTTTTTTGGAAAGTGGTTGCCTTTTGATCCTTAAACATGGATTTAAAAGGCTTACAATTGTTCCTGGGAAGAAGAGGAAAGAGGAAGAGGGTTTTATGTTAGATCCCCCATAGCTCAAATCTTCAAAATCCTTCCAATCTTCCAACTTTCCTATACGTAAAGAGCAAAAAACCAGCGAACTAAATCATTTACAAATTAATGGATTAGTGTAAAAAATATACATAAAGTACAACCTCAATAGTACTTAAAGAGATTTCGAAAAACAATGTGTTCGTTGAGTACCAAGGGAATCAATCTAGATCTAAGCTTAGAATTAAATATAAGGTGCTTCAGATCTAATAACTATGCATAGCAAGAAAGATATGAAATGAAACTTTGCAGATCTAACTTTTGCAAAGCATAAAGAGAACCAAGTAACCGATAAAAAAGTTTGATTTTAAAATAGGGAAAGAGGGGAAAAGAAGGAATTGCTCAAGCTTGAACTTCGTAGAAAAATACTTGGAGATGCATGTAGGAGCAAAATGACATTAGATCCAAAGTAAAGGTGTTGAAAGGGAAAGAAGATGCAACCGAGCTCACTTCCCTCTTTCAAACTGGTGAATTGCACAACTTAAAACATCTTACACAAGCAAGATTAAAACTAGTATATCTTCATTAAAAGAAACTAAGAGAGCATTAGTACAACCGAATACGTCCTGCTACTCCTATATCTCTGAAAACGAAATAGAAATAAACAAGTCAAAACTACGAATGTTTATCCTATGTGCACTAAAAAGGCCTTCCGAGATAGATAAGCTACAAACTTAATGCAACATTGAAAGAAGCAGGCAAGATATCACGTAGCAGCAACACAATATTCACAGAAGATTATTGCACCAAATGGACTTCCAAAGTCTTCAAATTTTATTCAAAAGATAGAAACATTACAGAGTACAAGAGCATAGCCCAAGAGGAAGTACATGCTTTTATAACCTTTTTGAGTCCCAACACAGATTCATGGATCTAGATTGATTTGATCTCATGGAGGAAGCGCCACCTCTCCAAGAGAGATGCGCTCCTCACCCAAAGCTATTCCAACCCACACACATCGCAAACCAAGAGGAGAGGGGACGTGATCTCAGGACAACGCAGGACAACGCATGAATGGTGAGGAGAATATGGGATTTAATTTGATAAGGTTGAGTTAACAACAAGAGATGGGCACCACCTCAAAGGGAGGTGTGCCACCTCACCAACAAACTCCAATAGAAGTCGCAATATATATGCAAGTCGTGAGTTTCACGTAGGAGGAGCGAATAACCAAACTTTGGTTGAATTATTATATTCCCAATCATCCTCATATGTAACGCTTTATGCCATAATTTAATTCACCTTCCACTAAAAACAAGAAACGACACTTCCTCCATGTCATTCCAATAACATTTGACTTGACTTTTGACTTTTGACTTTGGTGCAATTTGTCACATGTAAGCCTTTTTTTTGCCACTTCGTCACACCGTTAGAGAAATAATGCCATATGGGCAAATTTAGTCACCTAGGGCATGGGAAAAGTGAGGCTCAAGGTAAAGAGGATGCTTTGAGTGTGAAAACAAGCATCCCCATGCCAAAATTAGACTCCGAACCACACTTTTATTACATTTTGAAATTTTCCATTTAAACCACTAAAAAATGGCTTGATTTTGCGAGAAATTTTATTTTTTCGAAAATTTAAAAAAAACTAAGGGGGACCTAGTACATGTTCATAATGACTCAAAACCATGTCTAGCATGTTTATATACATTGACACGTTGACTTTAATAGCCTCACAAGGTTTAACCACCAAGACGAAAATTCGAGCTTTCGAGGGGCGATGAAAAACTTGAAAATTATACATCGCTTATTCAGCATTGCATAATTGACAAGGGAAAAAACACCTTGGAATGATCGGATTGACGTCTAAGTCCTTTACAAAAAGTTTTCCATGCTAGCACATTTATTACAAAAATCCCCATAGGGTATGAACATGCATTTATTAAAAAAGAGGCCAAAAAATGGCCCTGATGAACCATGGAACCTTCTAAGCACTAACAATGAAACAATTGGCTTGTTCATGACTTCGATAGCTCACTGAAAATCCACTAAAAGAAAAATTGGTGGATAACGAAGTTGCCTGAAGGAGATGTCTCTCATTTGAAGGACAAGAAGCGTAGACTCTCTTCCATTGGGAGCGCACTAGTTGAGAACATGGAGACCGAATGCCTAAAGGCATTGAGCTATTGCATACACTTGAACAAAAGAATTGATTTCTACAACTTAGAGCCCGAGACTTGCGCCAACCGTAATTACTAGCTACAACACTAAGATTCTGTGGTTTGAGGCTTGCATTGATAAACTCTAAAATTCGACGCTATCACTAAACCTTAATCTCTTGTGCAAATCGATAAGAGCAGGTGTGTTGAAGACTGAGCTATTGTGGAGGAGAAGACTTATTTTCTGTCCACTTTCATGAAGAAAGATTTTGCACCATGAAAAGAAGTTTGCTCTTGAAAGGCATACTTATGTAGCTGAAAAGGAGAAATTTGAAGACGAGGATTCAATCATCTTGTGAGAAGAAGAGGGAACTGTTTTTTCTTCCAGCTCCCTGTTTCAGATTCCATTAAGCGTGAAGAGTCCTACGAGAGGAAATATTGGAGCTATTGCACCTGCGTGGTTGTTATTACGAGAGGCAATATTGGAGTTGTTGCAACTGCGTGGTTGTTATTTCTCACAACTTGTGTGCCATCCGAGAGAGTGGAAGCAGCTGTTTTTTAGAGGAAGAATACTATGAGTCTCAGCCTCAGACTCCTCGGTTGTACCTGGAGATCGCTACAACAATCGATGAAGATCATAAGAGTTCAACTTTCCATCTAACTACAACTACAACCAAAGATTTTCCTTCACCATTTGACAAGCATAGAGTTGTTGGGAAACAAAAATTTGAAAGCCTTTTCATCAATGGCAGTTATCTATTCATTGTGATAGCATCAATTTTTGGTCGGTGTATATGTTGGATTTGTTTTATTATTCTTGCTTCCAAAGCAAATACTTTTATTTGTCCAGTGGTATTGTCTCTGTGGTGGTGTTTTTCAGTGGTATTGTATTTTTCCAATGGTGGATTAGATGATCTAAACAGTACCAGTTCTAGATTCCACATTGTACATTGTTCTAAGTTAAATTCAAGCCCAAAGAAAGAGGTGTCGAGAATAAGGGACCTCATCGGTGCGCTATTCTCTATGAAACCTGTGTGTCAGAGCTCTGTGAAGAGCTCAAGTTGCTTGGAACTAAGTGCATGCTAGAGAACAGGTATGAAAACTGGCATCTTTATGAATATAACATTTTACTAAAGAACGTGCAGATTGTATTACAAAGCTTGTTGCATGTTGCATTGGTTTGTAGTGCCAATTATTTGAAAATTGTATAAGTTGCATAAGAACTGTTGCGGAGATTGCAAGTGCAGGTATCTGGAGGATTGTAGAGAGCAACTAGGAATAGAAATTTGGTTTCAATGGCCTTACACTGCAGCCACACATCACAACAATCATCAAAGATTTTGAGGTAAATCACTCATCTATTTAGTTTCATATTCGGAAACTTGAAAATTGTGTTTTTCTAAAAGTTTATTTATTATTAAAATCGCATTGTACTTGGTTGCATTCTCGGTTGTAACCGACACCCATTCTTCTTTTGAGTGAAGTACTTCAATTGTCTAATTTGATTGTAAAAGGGTGGAGGTGCAAGAAGCCCTTCTTATTTGAGTGAGTTTTTCAATTTATTAATGGAAAAAATGAATGGTTTCGTAGAGTTACTTAACACTCTACTTCTCTCCATTGTCGACGACATTGTACTGGTCGACAAGATCACCCTCACTCACATTCGAGAGTGTGTGCAAGACACACTTGAATTTTTACAACTTGAGTTACAACTCATACGAGAAGAAAGACATTATGAACCTGTTAATGTTTAGAAGAATCCTCTTCATGATTTTGTTCAACAACCTGCACAAATTGGGGCCACTTCAAAAGCACATAAGAAAATCAGTGGCATCCCATCAAAAGTGAAAGAATGAAGATGAAGGCATGCATACAGAGGTTATGTTTGTTCCTCCCAAGCCCATCATCAGACCTTGGGAAGAGATTAGCCATAACAAGCACAGAATCGGTCTTGGATACGACAAGGTAGTGACAGTTCACATTCCTGATATATCCAAGTCCATCCAGTTTCAAAGTGTTGGACTCATCCATGAGAGTTCATCTTCATCCACTCCAATTCATAGTTTGACATGCCAACACTATGATCGAGTAGGCCACATGAAAGATCATTGTTGTGATCTTCATCCTTGCAAGCATTGTGGAAAGCACACCCATTCTTCAGACAAATGCTTCATTCGAAAGAAACCTGCAAGAGAGAAGATTCACTACGGGTGGATCACTTCTTGGCAATGGTCGTCAACATCCAAGAAGATATATAAGTCATACTAAAGAGTTCATTCACGAGTATTGACACATCTTACAGTTGAGACATCTTCTCTTCACATTGTTCTTGACAGGGGGGAATCATGAACAATCAAAAACAAGCGAGCGGGAACACGCAAGCCCGCATCAAATCTAGAGCCTTGATCCTACCAGATTCAAAGCTATAGCCAAAGCCAGAGCCATACTATCGATTTAGTAAAATATTGAACCAGATTCTACTAACCTTTTGGAATGTTCCAGATAACCTTTGATCCTTCGAGCCAAGTTCAAGGGTTTGTGGTCAGCTTAAAACCACTCATTTAGTAGAAGACAGACAACTTCTACTATCCTTTCAGAACCTAAGTCACCGGAATCGGCGAATTTTCGCCTTATAATTCGAAAATCGGCATTTTTTTGCTGCTGCCGAATTTGTTCGATTAGAATCGCCGATTCAAATCGCGAATTCGATTTTTTGTCAATTTCGATTTTGAAGGCGATTTTTTGTCGATTTCGATTTCGATTTTGTCGATTTTGATTTTCATAAAATTTGGCAAAAGTTCGTTGATGTTTATTTATCTGGCTGCCCATGGGTTAACCCTACTCTCTCCCTAGCAAAACACATCCACACGGAAATGGATTCTCCTTATTGTGCAGTTGAAGCCCTCCCTCCGTCTTTGTCTATCGCATTTTCCCAGTGCCACCTTCATTTGCCGCCTGTACAGTAAACTCCTACACACATGATTGACGGATCTTGTGACGTGAACGAGGTATGAAGGCCATTGTTGTGTGACCCATGGGTTGTCACCAATGAGCGGCAATGCTTAGTCCGTAGCCGCTTAGTCACCAAAGATGCAATTAAGATCACATCGACACTATGCTGGTGATGTTGTTTTTTACTGGTTCTATCTTTTTTGGATGATAAATTTGTATAACTTTTTAATATTGTGTTTTAATATGAACATTTTAAAATGTGTTATTTTTATATTGTGTTTTAAAATTTGTATAATATTTTATATTGTGTTTTAAAATTTGTATGACATTTTAATATTGTGTTTTACATGTGTTGCTTTAAATTTTGATTTGAATAAGTTAAAGTGTTTTTAAATATATATGTTTAATTATTAATGTTCAATGTTGATATATGATCATATTGGATTATATATATATATATATATATATATTCAATTTTATGATATCTCAAATTTAATGCCGAATTTTATCATCAAAAATTTCATTGTCGAATTTGAAGGTCGTCGAACTCGAACACGAATTCGAACCAGGTGACATAGTTCATAACGTTCCAATCATAGTTACATATATCGTGTCGACGAATATATTGTCGGGGGTCCTGAATGAAACTTATTGACAGCAACAGCGAAAGTATCGGAAAATATCAGCAAATGTCGTAAACCATAAAAAAAAATACAAAAATAATTTGTTTTTCAACTTTTTTACAATCTAAAGCAACAACAACATCAAATAAACACATTTCCACATAAATATTAAAACACAACTCATATATAAGATGCATAATATGTCAAATGGTGTATCATGATCAAATATCGACTATAAACTGAAAAATAATTAAATGTGTTCTTGATGGAATGATAGAAAATCGCATCAAATGATCAAAATAAATGTCTCTCAAGAGATGAATCATCATGACTCATGAGGCATGTAGATGGTGTATAGAGTCTAGACATAGGACACCAACATTGTATGATAGTTAAATGATAAATAATAGGAATCGATTCATCGACTCCCTGAGGATGACCCTCTAATCAATCTACCCCTTTTACAGGTAAAGTGCACCACTCTTCCTCTAGAAACAGTAGGTGGCCTTGGAGGTGGTCTAGATGAGCCTGGGGTGGAACTAGAACACCAACTGCTCGAGTAGATAATGTGGATGAGGGGGAGGCGAATGTGAGTTGTCTCCTCCCAACCCCAACTGTATGTCTCTGTGGAGGTGGTGGCACTGGAATTGATCAACGTTGCACCTGAATATCAACCTCCTCCTCAATGTCCTCATAGTCATCCTCTGGAAGTGGGACATCAACATCCTCCTCTGCCCCCTCCTCTTACAGATCTGCATCATCATCCTCCAACCATTCAGGTGCCTCATCCATCACAAGATCCTCTGTCTCCACCCTCCATTTGCTAGTAGTGTCAATGTCATCCAATGAAATAACATCTGAATTGAGTACTTTCTCAATTTGTTTCACCTGCAACCTTAGATTGTAGTAGACATAATCCATGTCATTAAGGTGCTGAGAAAATAACCTGCATTAGTATGAGATGCATAGTTAGGGGGTGATAAATGTCAAATGATGATAAATTCAAATTCAAAATTCTAATAAATTATATTTAAAATTAATAAATTATAAAGAATCAAAGATTATAAATTTAAATTTTCATTGTTTAAACTTTAACATTTCTAAATTCTAACATTTTGCGCTTCTTGGAGTGTATCTTCTCAAAGACACTCCAATTGCGCTCACACCCTGATGAGCTGCAAGTTTGACTTAGCACTCTAATGGAAAGTTTTTGCAACTCTGGGACTCTGCGACCATAGTTAATCCACCACACATCTACAAAGAAAACAAGGAAAGACAAATTACAAATTACAATGTATTAAATTTCTACCGAGTAAAAAAAATAGAAATGAAAGAGTAAATAATTAAAAATCTAAGAGATCAAAATTTGAAAGTTTTAAGCAAATTGTACATGGCATCCTTGTGGTTCTATCCTGGACAGCCATGTCATAGCCAAAAGTGCCACCTGACATCCTATAGATCTCCATCTGTCTAGAAATCTTTACGCGCTCAGAGGGAGTTACACCATCCTCTAAACACACTAGAGAAAGCCATCCATGACCTCAGCATCAAACTGAAATCTGCATGCATAAGAGAAAGCAGGGCTGAGGTAGAGCCCTGCTACATGAATGGGATGATGGAGAGTATTATTCCATCATTCATCAATCACACTCCATGTTTCAGCTCGTCTTGTGAGTCCCACCTCCCCCTTGCCCTCATAGTAACGATGGATAGCTTCCTTGGCCCTATCCATGGCCTCATACAAGTAGCCCATTGCGGGCTTTTCACCATCAACCAAACGAAGAACCTTTACCAACGATTCACTGATGACACATACCTCCTCCAATCCTACCAAAAAAAGTCAAATCAAATTGCACCATTCGAGCAATGGCTTGCCCATCTTGTTTGGTTCTATAGACACAAGAAGCCCACTCATCAAAAAGAAACATCCGCTACAACTCCATCATAACCTTATGCATAGACTGAAGAGAAATGAAGGAAGTGGCGAATCGTGTGATTGCAGGCCGCATCAACTCCTTGTTCCCCGTGAAGCATCTCATAAGTGAAAGAACATATGTATGATTGTATATAGTTTGTCACACTTCGAGTTGAATCAATGACTTCCTTGATCCAAGGAAGTTTTCCCATGTCCTCTAGCATCAAATCAATGCAATGGGCGGCACAAGGAGTCTAATACAAGCTTGCATACCTCTCCATAAGCATCCTCCCAGCGTCAACATAATTGGCAGTGTTGTCCGTAATGACTTGGACAACATATTGTGGATCTATCTCTTGGATAAACTTATCCAACAAATCACATAATAAGTGTGCATCTTTAACATAGGGAGATGCGTCGACAAATTTGATAAAAATTGTCCCCTTGGGACAATTAACCAAGAAATTGATAATGGATCTACCCTTCCCATCAGTCCATCCCTCTGACATAACACTGCAACCGGTGGTCTCCCATGACTGTCTGAGCTCATCTAATCTCCGGATGCAATCAACCTTCTCCTCATCAAGGAGTGTCCGTCTCAAATCATTATAGGAAGGACCCCTGTAATCTGGACCAACAATACCAACAGCTTGAAACATGGCATGATAGTAGGTGTTGTTTTGGGCAATGTTGAAAGGCACGTCACCCCATAGAAAACATTTAGTCACAATTCTATCCGCCTCTTCCTTCTCCCTTTTTTTTATTATGGTTCGAACAGAAAGTTGATTCGATGCCAAGTAAAGTGAGGTTGAAGAAGGCATAGTGGGATGTGGGGGTCGTGTAGATGAGGAGAAGGAATGCATGTCACTTGTGGCTCCCATGGTTTGTGATTATGTTCTAGATGCAAGTTCATTTTTTAATTCCTTTGGCAAGGTGGTATTTCAACTTTGGCAAGGCGGTATTTCAAGCGGCTAATTCCACCACAAATATCCTTCCCACGTAGTTCGCAATTCAACCTTTGCCGATTATTAGGGTTGGCTGCCCATACTCCCACATTGGCCCCAATGGCTTTGGCATTGTGTCACTATTTAGTTGAAAGTTGAAACTTGAAACTTGAAGTGGATAATGGAGATTAAACCTATGCCACAACAAAAAACAAAAAAGAATAAAATGGATGCTTGGATCTTTGAAATTTTGAAAACAATGAAATTATGAAAACATTCAAAGGAATAGAGGGTAGCCTACCTAAAACCCTATGATTGTAATGGCCATTGGCCAACCAACCTAAACCTTCCACTAAATCTACATTAACCAACAAATCTCAAGCAAAAAGAAAAAAAATGAAATAATACATACCTGAATAGAAACAAAGATTTAGTAGATGGAACCCCACTTCACAACAATCCGCTAAAGGCAATGGAAAAATCGTTTTTCCCCTTGTTCTTTTGTAGAAAATCTCTCAAAACCGGTGTAGACCGCTTCCTCAACAATGCCAAGTGCAAAATGAACCCAAAAAACGTATCCTCGGCCTTTTTATCTTAAAAAAAGAGGTATTTTTTTAGCAGGCCGACATATTCTATAGACTCGCAATATTTACCCAATATATCGCAAGTGTATTGAATGTGTCGCAATATTTTTAAATATAGGAATATGTCGCAATTTTTTCTCAACGATATATCGCCGACCCCTTCAACTGGCGATATATCGCGATACGGCCGATATATTGGTGATATATGTAACTATGGTTCCAATAACCTCTAAGCCTTCAAGCCAAGTTCTAGAGTTTATGGTCAACCTTAAACCACCTTCATGGTTCATGATTTTATAGTTGTTGAGATCGAGAGTTTGTGGTCAACTTAAACCACCCACGTAGTAGAAGACTTCAGCTTCTGCTATCCCCATTTGGTTTGTGGTCAACCAAAACCACCACTTCAAAGAGCACTTGTACTTAGTAGGAGAAGTTAGCTTCTACTAACTTGTTTGGCATAGTCAGATTGTCAAGCTATTCAGCTCTCTTTTCTTGGACTCATATACACCCCTTCGGATTAAGGGGGAGGGGAGTGGGGGCGGGTTGTTAGAAACTAATCCGTCAAGTAGGAGACGAAAAGTCTTTGGGAGACCAAGAGACCACTTGGAAGTTGAAACCAAGGGTCCTTTCTTCATGTATATATCTGTATATATCCTAATGAGAAAAATGGAGCTTTCACGTCTACTTTTCTTTATGTTATTGGTAGTGTGTTTAATCATTAGATTGTGTGCCTTTATGAGGCACCTTACAGATACAAGAACAGACACAAGACTCTCATGGAAGTCGAAGGTGAATTAGGGACATTCTAAACAATAATAATCTGGGGATTTTCAAAGATTCAGTCATGCTCGGATTCAAAAATTTGGAGCAAAAGAATCTACAATTATTAAGGGGCAAAGAATCCGACTGCAGATAAAAGAGTAGATCAACCTGGCTGGAGCTCAGGGATGAGAACACAAAAAATATTCACAATTATGTCAATCACAAGAAGAATGTAAATACCATCCGGGCCATGGCAAAAGAGGATGTGTCTGCTGCGAATTCTTTGAAGGATCTTGCAAAACACAGTGTGCATCATTTCAGAAAGATTTCTCAGGAAATGGTGAGGTCGAATACTGCAGATACTATCAAAGTGGCATCTTTTTCTCCAGGCTTAGAGTCGGAAGAAGATAACAGAAACATGTATGAAGAGGTGAGCCCTGACAAACTGTTGACTTGCTTTCGTCTTTCAAAAAAGATGATCCCAGCTCTGGATGTTTGGGCTATTGAGTTCTATTTAGGCTTCTATGATATGTTGGGGGAAGATTTACTTCAAGTTGTGGAAGAAGTCAAGAGTACTAACAAGGTACTGGGGTGTTTTAATGCTACTTTTATTGCTTTGATTCCAAAGGTGGACAAACCTGTCTCCTTTGAGGATTACAGACCTATCTCACTATGCAACTTTATATCCAAATTTATCTCAAAAGTCATGAAGGTCAGACTGAAAAAGGCTCTCTCCTAAGTTAATGGCACTACGCAGGAAGGCCTGCACTTGATTGGAGTCAAAAAGCTTCCCTCTGTGGTTGTCAAATTAGACCTGTCCGAAGCTTATGACAGAGCCAACAGGCTCTATCTTAGGCTGCTTCTAATGTATATCAGTCTATCTTAGATTGTGGGATGTATATATACTGTTTCATTTGCAGTTTTAAATAATAGCTTGGCCTCCGAATTTCTCCAACCTACAAGGGGATTGAGCCCTATGTATTTTAACTTGTCGCCGAATGCTTCAGCAGATCTATCAGGGCTGCCAAGGGGCACCATGCTAATAAAGGCATCAATGTGGGGGCAGATGGGTTGCTTACTCATCTTTTAAATGTCAATGATGCCCTACTTTTCATTAATGAACCTTGTGTGAAGGTCAAAGACTAAAGGAGTCCTTACCACTGTACTGCAGAGCAACCAGAATGAATATTAACTACAACAAATCTCAATAAATTCGAATTGGGATAAAGTACTCAAAGAGGATCTGAGGGAACTTGGGAAGTGTTTCCCTTTCCAACTCGAAGCCTGGATCCTGGTCTGAAATATTTAGGATTCAACTTGAAACCAAATGGGTACCTAAAGCAAGATTGGTCATGGCTGATTGGTAAGTCCAGAAGAAAATCAAACTCTGGTGCAACAGGTGGCTTTCTCAAAGAGGTAGGTTCACTCTTGTTAAGTCAGTATTGGAAGCCATTCCAGTGTACTGGCACTTGCTAGCTCACATACCCAAAGGGGTGTTGGAGCAAATCAGAAAATTATGTTTTAAGTGTGTGTAAAGGTGGTGCGACCCAGGGGGGGTTATCATCTGGTAAGCTGGAAGACAATGACTCAAGCCAAAGGTAACGGAGGTAGGGGTCTCAAACAAATTCACTTATGTCGCTTGGCTTTGGCTGCAAAAACTATATAGAATCTTATCAATGAAGAGAGCCTTTGGAAACTAATTATCTGTTAAAAAATATATGGCTCCAGGCCCCCTTTTGGATTGAATCAGCTCAGAGAGAAAAAATACAAATTCGGTCTGAAATCATTGGAAAGCCATGGTCACTGCCTTCCCTATTATTGGAAGACTTCTCGCCTGGAGAGTTGGAAATGGCAGATGTGTTCGAATTAGATCTAATGCAATCTTGGGTTGTGGTATGGGTGCTTTCCTCCCTGGGGATCTCAAACAGGTACTGGCATACTGCATGAAAACGACTTATTCTATCTGTTTCAGCCTTTCAGGTAGGGGACAGGCTGACCATGGACCTGTGGCAATAAGGCTGGTTATCAGCAGATTACATTGGGTTACCAGACCGTTTTGCTGTGCACTGGAATTGATTTCTGAATGAACTTCTAAGAGGTAGGGGACAGGCTGACCATGGACCTGTGGCAATAAGGCTGGTTATCAGCAGATTACATTGGGTTACCAGACCGTTTTGCTGTGCACTGGAATTGATTTCTGAATGAACTTCTAAGAGGTCACATTCATCTCAAAGACGAGGCTGACTCCCTGGGATGGTCAATTAATAGAGCTCGGGGTTTTTACAGCAGAGCAGCAGCCAGCATAGAAGTTGAGAGTCAAGTTGGAGGAGCCAGATGTACAGGTACAAGTAGAGACACAGAGCACAGGTTCTAGTGGTCAGAGGGAGTCAGGTGGACAGGATCCTTCAGTCTTTGACTTGAAGGATGAGTTGCAGCAGGAGACGGATATCCAGTAGCCACAGCAAGTTGACCCTAGGCCAACGCCTAAGTGGTTTAGAACTTTAATCCACAGTGCAGGATTCCAGGCAGGTAGATCCTCCACAAACATCTTTTAGACGGAGTGTACCACAAGAGAGGCTTAGTTATATGGCACTGATGACAGAGTTGATTAACTCTGAACCTTCCAGCTTCAGGGAGGCTTCACAACATGATGTGTGGCAGGAAGCTATGGTTGAGGAGTATGACTCCATTATGAAAAACCAGGTATGGGAGGTTGTGTCGAGGCCACGAGGGAAAAAGGTGGTGGAATCCAGATGGATCTACAAGGTGAAGCATGCAGCAGACGGAAGCGTGGAGAAGTACAAGGCGCGCTTCGTGGCAAAGGAGTTTTCACAGAAAGAGGGTAATGATTATGAAGAGACCTTCGCCCCTGTTACCAGGTATTCTTCCATTTGAACCATTATCTCACTATCAGCTGAGATGGGTTGGCGTGTCCATCAGATGGACGTCAAGACTGCCTTCCTCAACGGAGTGATAGAGGAGGAGGTGTATATTGAGCAGCCAGAGGGGTTTGATGTGGAAAACAGGGAGACGTAAGTATGCAGACTGCATCGAGCTCTTTACGGGCTCAAGCATGCACCTCAAGCATGGTACTTGAGGATTGACAGCTATCTACGGGAGATGGGATTTCAGCAGAGATTGGATTTCAGTTGATGCCCCTTTCCATCAATGGGGATTGGATTTCATTGGAGAAATTAATCCTCATTCAAGTGGACAGCATAGATATATTTTGACAACTACAGACTTCTTCACAAAATGGGTAGAATCCATCCCTACCAGAAGGGCAACTGATCAGATCATAATAAATTTTATTGAAGAAAACATCTTGAGTAGGTTTGGCTGCCCTAGAAAGTTGATTACAAATAATGCCCTGCATTTAAATCTCAGAAAATGGTCTTGTTTTGTGAAAAAACATGGGATTTTGTTGAAGCACTCTACTCCCGAAATGGTTTAGCAGAGTCTTCAAACAAAAATATAGTTAACAGTTTGAAAAAGTTGTTAGCATAGAACAAAAAGGCATGGGATAGCAAATTAAAGTATGCTTTGTGGGCTAATCATATTACTACAAAAAAGGCTATTGGTACTTCTCCCTTTCAACTTGTATATGGAACTGAGGCAGTTTTTCCTATACAATTAGCTTTACCAATTATGAAATTTATGCAGGAAAATGTGGAAGAACCAAATGAGGTACAGCATAGAATCTTTCAAATCAATGAACTACAGCAAGAAAGGGAATTACTGGTTGAGAAAGCCCAGGACTATAAGGACAAAATAAAGCAGAAATTTGATAAAAGAGTTAAAGAAAATAACTTTTTTCCTAATGATCTGGTACTCAAGTGGGATGCAAGACGGGATGAAAAACCTAAAGATGGAATGTTTGACCATCTGTGGTTGGGACCTTTTAGGATTGTTAGGAGTCTGGATAATAACACATTTGTTCTGCAGAATTTGGAGGGTGATGAATTGGCAGGCCCAGTTAATGGGCGGTTTTTGAAACATTTCTACACCAAATAAGAGAGAAAAGGTGTTTTCTTCATTGTAAATACCAGTGAATGTTTGGAATTTTTGCAAAATAAGACTCCATGACCCAATGGAACAGCCTTTTATTTTCAGAATTAAGGCACTGAAACTGCAGGTTCTTGGCAAATCTCAGGGAAATGCCATCCCCCAGCTGGAGCCAATGTTTGACTTAAGGTTTTTGCCTTGCTTGGTAGGATAGTCTTGTACCTATTCTTTTTTAAGCTTTGAGTTTTTTCTTTTAATCCTAAGTTTTGGCTTTGTTTAAACGTATGCTTAAAACTTTAGGTATTATTAACTTTTTAGTTCCTAGCCTATGCTCCTATATGTATTACGAGTTCTTTCAAAAGTTTTAAAATCTTTTTAAGTTATACTATATTGATTACTAAGTCAAGCTGGCAGCACATGATCGTTTTTCAAGAACAGGGTACGCTGCCAGCTCAACGAGGACGAGATGGTTTTGCAGGCTCTCATCATGATTTTAGCAGACTTCGAGCTATGTGCTCAGTTTCATAATAACATATGCTGTTGACAGTACTGGTTTCAGCCACTTGGACAAAACCATCTCCCTTCATGATTTTTTCATCTTATTTTGTACTCTGAAGAAAGGAGAGCCGAGAGCTATGGTTTCGCAGGAACAAGGGTCCCTTCATACTCAGAGATCCTGTTCTAGTGTTGCATCTGCAATTTGCAATCCAGCCATGAGTGTGGATAGAAAAACTCAGCTGAGTGGCCATTTGTTGAGAACAGAACCCTCGAATGTTGAATGGATGCAAAATCACCTCAAGCCCTCAAAACAGTGAAGAAGATTGGATGGTATAATATGTTCGAAAGGATTGCAGAACATCATGTCAAAGTCACTAAAGCATTTTGTCGAAGTCACTAAAGCATTTTGTCAGAGTTTTAAGGGATCTAGGGTTCAAATTGGAGGTTTAAGTTTCATAGTCACATAGGACACTATCTCTCATGCTATTGGTGTTCTTCCAGAAGGAGAAAAATGGTATAAAAGGCATACTATAAATGAAGATTATAGCTAATACCTGTTAGTTTACTATTTTCAGTTATTTATATGTTTAAGCTTATCTTCTGTACTCTTCTATACTTGTCATTCATTCCAGCAAAGACTTTTTGTCTTTTACATTTGTATTACTGAGGTTTTCAGACTTTGTCTTCTGCTTTGTCAGCCCTACCTTTTGATTTGCATTTGTCATCCAAACAAAACCTATAAAAACAGTTTTTTACCTGAGGTGCCTAAACATTGCTAACCCTGTAGTCTAGGTAGCAGACTTTAGGGAAAACACACATTGTATACCCCTCTACAGTTTATATGCTCATTTTGTATACTAGCTATGGATGGATTGTTTTGACTTGAATGAGTGGCTTTGAATGAAAGGTAGCAACCATTGAATGGAAGAAAGCAGTTCATGGTCTTGGAACCACAAATAAGCATCATCAAATAATCCATAAGAATTTAATTCTAGATTGTAGCTACATAGGTAAATCATTCCTTTTTGAAGACACATCCAGTTTCAGATTCTTTATTTTGTAAGTTCTTGATACTCGCAATTGTCTTCTTGTAAGCGTCAAAGAAAGTGAATATGATTTGAATTGAATTGTAATCAAGTGCATTTTCGGCTAAGTCTGTCACCCTATCTTGTTTTGAGTTGGGAGTTTTGGTTGCTAATTTTGTTTGTAAAAGAGTGGAATAGCAAGAAGCCCATCATTGTTTAAGTGAGTCTTCAGCTTTGTTTTATCAACGACGAGATTTAATAGAATTGTAGAGTTACTAAACGCTATCGTTTTCCTCTCTCGACGACACTGTAATGGTTGACAAATCCACCCTCACTCATATCTGAGATTGTGTAAAAGATTCAACAGACACTGCAGTTCAAAGGAAAGGGTCTGCAACTTCTTCCAATCTACCACATCCTCTACTGCCTCACTTTTAACATTTTCGTTTCCTCCTCCTGCTGTCACCATGATTCAAATGGCCATTTACCGAGTTTCGGGGTTTAGAAGAATTTAAGCTCACAGTTTAATTTTCACTTTTAGTGTTGTTTTGTTGACCAAAATTAGAAAGAAATTCCTGCATACCGTTTTCTGTAAAGTCACGGTGAGTGACTGTCTTTGGGTAGGTTGCCACGGTCGCATTAAATTGGTTAAGGTAGGCTCGATACAAAGAATGGTTTATTTCTGTAGTTTTATTTTATGAAGTAGTTTATTTATTTTATGTTTGGATTTTACGGTGGGTTTTAGATTTTTTTTGAGTAAATTCTAAATTTTGAAATGTTTAAATTGTGTTTTTTAATTTATAAATAGATTCAACACCTTTGAATATCTCTTAATTATGCAATTGCCATAGCTAATATATTGGATTTTAAGATTTTTTTAATGATTTCTAACTAGACTTAGAACAAAATAAGATAGAAAATATGTTCAAAAAATGTTGAACATAAAAGACAATAAACAAAGAAAAACACCATCATAGACAACAAATTAATGTGGTAAAACCCCATAAAGGGAGTTTGTGGTCATGGTGTCTCTAATCCTTCTCAATCGTGATGAGTTGTTGCCTTCTAGAGTCTACCTCGCCTTGGCATTGTTTTCAACTTTTCTCTCTATGAGAAACGTCCCAATCCATCATCCATATGCACCGAAGCATCCTTACATTGTTGTAAATAATATTGAAGAAGCTAGTACTAAGAATTTTGGCTATCATCTGAAGAAATAGCTTTGAGATAAAACCACGACCTTTGTCGTAGACTGCTCCTCCCTATGGCTACTCCTCAATCCGCAACAAAATTGACCCATGATTGAGAGCGAAACAACAAAGAAGAAACATAATCTGTCTCGACCTCCAGACCTTTATTAACCCCAACGGTGTAGACCAACGTGATTGCGATCTCTGTATTCCAACAATCCATCTCTCTTGCACACTTTAAACCCTTCAAATTTGTCATACCAAGACTATGTGTGATCTAATGAGCCAAGTATGTGAGTTGTATTGTGATCACAACTTGAGAAATCTTTAATTAACGGTGTGATTGACGGGTTTGTGAAGTTGGGCCAATGTTGTGCTTCACAACAGTATCTAAATTCCATCGCGTCGACAGCTAAAATCGATCAACCTCATCCAGTATTGGAGATAAGATTGTTTCAAGACATGAACAACAACCGTGACAAGTTCAATCCTATAGGAACTGAAGACATGTGCTGATAAAGTTTTGTGAGGGCATGGTCATCAAACAAAATCGGATGAAAAAATCCAGAAGGAATAATCTCCTCAACTCGGCTTTATAATCACGCAAACATAAGCAACAGAGTAAGATTAGAAAGTTATTGTTCCTTAGGCATTCTATTCACATTAAATTTGAAGATTGCTCCGTTAAGCCTATGAATTTGATAACTTGTGAGCCTGGATCTTTGATAGAACTACTTTTTATGTGAAGAAGTAAAAGCGTTTTCTTGTGAGTTAAAAGTTTTGGAGTTGTTCTCTCTTCAATGTTTACTCTCGTGTGTTGAAGACTATGTTTGCTTATATAATTATTGTTATGCATTGAAGATTGTGGGTGTTTAAGTAACCTATGTGTAGTGGAGCATTACATGGTACCAATACTAGCGCACCTTTTCCGAGCCAGGATATGGATATTATTTGCAATTTTGAGGGATGGTTATGGCTAGATCCTTTGGTCCTTCCTTTAGGAGTACTATGGCTTAATGGCACTGTTGACTGCCCTTTGTTGGGGTTCTTTAACGCTGTGGTTGGTGTTCGGGGCTCCTAGGGGCAGATCACTGGGTCACATGACCCCCTCCCTTGTTGATTGCTTCGGTGACAATGTTTCAGCTCGAACGCTTTTGCCTCCCATCCTGGTCACCTAAGTCAGCCATCCTTGCCCCCTTTCAGCTCAACGCCCACCTTCTTTGGCCCTCCTTTGATGATGACATCATCTCCTCTACTAGGTCGTACTGCCCTTTTGAGGGGGGTGTTGAGGGATTATCAACACTTTCAAGGTTAGATGAGGCATGACACCCTTCTCCCTACACACTCCATCCTTTCGTTCGATGTGATTTGCTTAGTTTTAGTCATTTTTGGGTAACCTCTGGAGAAAATGCCCCCCCACAGACTGGATTATTTTATGTTATTTTTTTATAATTTAAGCTGATGTTTTATAATTTCAAATTGACATTTTAAAGGCATATCGGCCTGGTTATTTATGTAAAGTGAGTGTGAGAAGGCTACAAATAAGCCTCTCCTCACCAATGTTATCAGAACCCAATCAGTTGGACCGGTTTACAAGCTTCACCGAGTCAAATCACGCACTCAAACCGTTTTTGGCCGGTTCCATAAGAAATTGGTCGATTTCAAGGATGAACCGACCGGTTCTGTACAAAATCGTCCGGTTTAGTACAAAACCGGCCGGTTCTGTACAAAAATGCCAAGGACCCCAAAAACAGCTAATTTCAAATTCTTTCAAGAAAATAAAAAATAGGGTCCACGTGTGAGCTGTTTAATTGACCCACGACCCTTTTAATGTTATAAAAAGAGGCTCCCACCCTCCATATCAATCACATTTAATTATGGATGGACTTGGGCCCTCTTCCAGAGCAAGAGGATGTGAACATTGATGTTGCAGTTAGACAAGTGCCTTCAGGCATAGGGGAGTCAAGCCATGCTCATGTTGAGGATGTAGATGATGACTCTAAGTTTGGGCATGAGGACTCAGATAATTCTAACATATGATTAGAATCATTAGATTGTAGATTCTAGAGTCTAGACTGCAATCATATGCTTATATTTTGACTTTAGAGGCCATTTATAACCTCTTTGTTGATGTACTTTTCTTTAGTTATGTATTTGCAATCGATGCTATTTTTGTTTTATACGCTCTTACTTGCTATATACATGAGAAACTTGGCATATTTGTGTATAGTGGTTTGAATTCACATGGATGCACATGGATATATATGTATTTTTTGAAAATATGAATGTTTTATGTATTTTTGCTCAACCGGTTTTTTGATCCGGTTTTTGTTCGGTTCCGGTCCAGTTCCGGTTCCCAGGGTCAGTCGGTTCGACCACCAGTTCGGTTCTGATAACATTGCTCCTCACTTCATTTGAACATAAGACAAGTGGGATAAAATATTATGTTACTCTTTTACCCTTCTTAGGGTTCTTTGAGTGATGCACACCTCTTGAGGAGGCTATCTTTTATTGTTTGAAGGCAATTTCTTGGAGTTTCTTTGGTTCATGCTCTTTGCTAAGGTGATGCTAGAGTTGTTTGCTTAACACATGTACAAGGAGGTATCTAAGGTATTTTTCTTTAATTCCCTTCGTTAAAGGTTGATGAATGATGTTTGTTCATGGATTGAATGGTAGCCATTAATGTTGTATTTTGTCTAAATTAGGTCACTTATAAGCATTTTATCACCTTGGTATTGTTAAGCACATCCCCTAGAAGGAGTCCTTGAAGCTTGGGGTTTGGATCTCTAAGTTTTTCCCTAGCTAGCCTTTCTCTAACAAGCTCTTGAGGTTGTTAGGGAAAGCCCTAGTTTGCCAAACTTTGAAAGGATCACTCAAGGGGAAGGTTGGTCACCTTCCTTGATGCCCTAGGGTTAGGCTGAAACATTAAAACCCTTGGCTTTATCTTCTTCCACAACTTAATTGCATTTTCATGTATTCATACTTGCATTTTAGTGATAGGATTAGGTTAACATAGCACTGCATTTTGCTGGAAAAAAACATAAAATGTCTAAAACTACCCCAAAACAGTGCCTCTCTCCTTCATTCCAAACCCCAAGCTACCTTTCTCTCACCTCGCCTTTCCTCCTTGACCTCCCTCAAACCCTCAACCACCTCCTAAATGTTGAATTTTAGCATTAGCATGTATTCTTTAAAATTTTACAGACTGTAAGATAACAATAAGACAAGTGCAGTAGATAAATCAAAACATCACACACATGAACACAAGATGTTTTTCACGGGGAAACCTTTAAAGGACAAAAACCCCAAAAGCATTAGTAATTCATCCCTTAAATGAGATGACTGAATTTTTCAATCTCTGAATTCTTAGATGAATGTTCTTCAATCATTTTAAAACCCTAGCACGCTTGTTCAATTTCCAAACCCTAGCACAATTTACCAATAATTTGTCAACAAGACAAAAAATACTGAATTAGGGCTTCATGCCCAGATTCTCTCTCAGTTGCCCAGTTGCTTTGCTGCTACCCAAAATTTCGTACAACTGCCCAAGAATTGTATTCAGCCTGTCTGGAATTCTTTCTCTGTTGCTCGTAAATGCAGATTGTTGCCCAAGGATGACAAAGGTTGCCCGAAGTTGCAGGCAAGTTGCCCGTGAGCCTGTTCTTCTGCCCGAGGGTTCACTAGTGTTGGTCGGGCCATCTTCCTCGTGCCCGAAAGTCCTTCCCTGCTGCCCAAGCCCATATTAGGATTGCCCAAAATCTACAAAAACTGCCCAAACTGTAAACGAGCTGCCTGGAACCTGCAAAAACTGCCTGAACTGTAAACGGGCTACCTAGAATCTGCAAAAACTGCCCAAACTGTAAACGGGCTGCCTGGAATCTGCAAAAACTACCTGAACTGTAAACGGGCTGCCCGGAGTGGTAAACAATCTGCCCATAATAGTTAACGGGCTACCCGAAATAGTATACAGGTTGCCCGTGAAGAAACAGTGATGCCCGTCAGTTCTGTGGGTAGTTCAGGGCTGCCCAAGACTGCCCAAGGGTTCCTTCTTGCTGCCCATGTACTGTCTATCCAAGAGGTGTCTGCCCTAGCCCTACCCTTTTGTTCACCGTGAAGGAGAGGAAGAATACCCTAGCTGTTTAGGGTTTGGTGTTGTTAGCTATTGACGAAGGATGGAAATGCCCTACCTAGAAAAGCCCCCATGCTAAGGCATAAACTAAAAACAAAGATCTTCTCTCTCTTCTAGCGAAAATCATCTAAGGAGCATCTTAATGATGATGATAAGTGTGTGGACATGAGTTGGAGTTGAACTTCTTTTATAGCCTTTTAGTCACTTGGATGTGGACCAAAACACAAAAGCATAAAATAATATGATTTTATTCTTTTACCTCTAGTGGTACTAAAGGTCTTTTCGTATTTTCACTTTCACTCCTTAGTGGTCCAAAGGTCCTTATGTATTTTTTACTTTTACCTTTTAGCCATCGTCAAGTGCCCTGTGGTGAATGCAAGTGGCCATAAGGTTCCTTCATACCCACTCAAAGTACATCATCATTAATAGGGAGAATTACTAATGCTTTTATCTCAAACTCCTTGTGCCACCAAAATCGAGTACTAGGTGTCTTAACCACGGGTAGGTAATCCCTGTAGAAGATCACAAAGCCCATAGATCAAGGATAGGAGTGCCTCACATGCCCAAACCCAATCTAGGACTTATAGTGATGTCTTGGTAACTGACCAGGCGCCTCCATTCTCCCCGATAATGGCCCTCAGCTCTAGGCTGAGTCCCTCAATCCTGGACTGGTTCATTAGGTACCTCCATTCAAAGAATGGCCACTTAGTTCTAGACTAAGTTCCCCATGTGCTCAAACTGGTTCCTCTTCGTGATAACTGACCAGGTGCCTCCATTCAAAGAATGACTACTCAGCTCAAGGTTGAGTTCCCCCAGTGCTAGAATGGTTCCACATCCTGGTCCTTCACAAAATGCCTCCATTCAATGAATGGCTACTCAACTCAAGGTTGAGTTCCCCCAGTGCTAGACTCGTTCCACATCCTGGTCCTTGACAAGATGTCCCCATTCAAAAGAATGGCTACTCAGCTCAAGGTTGAGTTCCCCCAGTGCTGGACTGGTTCCACATCCTAGTCCTTGTCCAGATGTCCCCATTCTCCAAAAGAATGTCTCTCGATGCTGCTTAGGAAAAATCAACACTAAACACCCTCGGCATTTTCCTTCTATACCTCGGCCCTATCTTTCGGGCTAGTACAGTCCTCGGCTTGCCCTTTTAGGGCCTCTACACCTTCACCTTACCCTTTCTAGGGCTCGGGTCCATGTTTTAGGACCGTCCCAGTCCATAGTAACCCACAAACAGCCCATTCAGTGGCTGTAAAAAAGGATGGTATTGTCTATTGCAGACCTCCTTCTCTTAACATCCCTGCACAGACATCACAAACACATCAAAGGCTGGTTTAAATGTTAGTTAATGATGCTCTGGATTGTTGTTAATGAAAACTGATATCAGGGACATGATATTAACCTTGTTTGCACATAATGTTCTCTTTCTTTGTCATGAATGGACAGACTTACAACTGATGGTAATTGCTTTGGAAATGACTAATATTTATATCTAAATTGGATAACGTTTACTGCTGAAACATATAAAATGTTTGGTTTACTTTGTGAATATTGAATCATGGGCATTAACTGTTCACTTTACTATTGCTATACCGGTGCATACAAAACACTAGATTGTTTGTCTATTTAAGGTCTGTACATGAATGATTGACAACTTGAACAAGTGATCTGGATGCTTGGAAATCATTTATGTTTATGCTTCTATCTAATGCATTGTCATCACTCCTTAGTAAGCTCTCATTGGTTGTCTTACTATTGCTTATGGTTCATTTGAATTGGAAAGAATCCTATACTTATTTCTCATAAGGGACTGGTCTCTTAACATTTTGTATAGAAGATACAACCTTGTTTTACCTAGTGTCTTGCAGAAGGGCCCTCCCCTTGGAATTTCAGACTCTCCAAAGAAGTTTTGGAAAAGTAGCTAAGGTCATAATGGTCACTCTCTCCATACATTGTCTAATGGTGACTAGCGCTGCTACTTAATCCGGTAACAGTGGAGTATTGTTGCGCACATTATTCCTGTGGACTTTCTCTTGAGACTTGATACCATAGTATCATTGGAGCTGTAGAATAGGCTTGTAAAGTGAAGATCTTTGGAGCTGTGAGCCATCCATTTGAAGACTAAGCAGAGAATTGAAATATATTTCGGTCTAATTCAAACAAGAAACAAAGAAAGAATCTTTCAAACTATTGCAGAATATGATTGTTGGATTGATTGACAGAGAGTTTCAAGTGCCATTCTCTATACAAAATCGTCACTGCTTGAAGAAGAAGACGTAGATTATGCTGCCAAATAATTAAGAACATTCCATCCACATGTTGACGATCACAGCCATTAACCAAAATTGACAGTGAGAGTTACAAATTCGTTGGCCAATAGTTTCCATTTTGGGAATCCCTTCTACATATTGTGTTGTCAATTGAAGCCATCAACACGCTTCTGCAATCGGTATTTATCCTTATGAATGTCATCAGGATTTTATCGGGCTATGACTTCTTCAATGGTGAGGGCGCGTGAATTTCATTGCTATCAATAGTATCCTCCATAGTGTGCACAAATCACTCCATATTGTTGCATAGGAAAAATGTTGCATATCATTCAAGCTTTTTGTTGTTGTTAACATATTGTGGGTGTGGCTACTACAAATATAAGTTTATCTCGAATGGAACACTCAAACTGGCATGGCATTTATGACACCTATTTATGAAATTCGAGAGGGCAGTTGCCGGAATTTATTTCATTCAAAGGATTGTGTTTGGTCGATTCAATCAATTGTGGTTAGTAGGTTGGGTGTATTGCAGTCTTTGTCGACTCTGTCTAGAAGCACCACGAGATGTAGGTCTAGATTTATAGCACTCAAACACTTGACAGAACTAGAAGGCCGCAACATCAATTACATTCAAAGGTGTCAAATTGCATACTGATCATAAATTGAGCATTAAAAAGTTTGTAGTCTCCCTTCTGCCATCTTTTGTACAACTGGGAAATTGAGAAAATTGCTTTTGGAATTTGTTCTAGAGGATGATGCTACACATTGTATACCCATCTACAGTTTTTATGCACATTTTGTATACTAGCTATGGATGGATTGTTTTGAATTGAATGAGTGGCTTTGAATGAAAGGTAGCAACCATTGAATGGAAGAGCAACCATTGAATGGAAGAAAGCAGTTCATGGTCTTGGAACCACAAATAAGCATCATCAAATAATCCAAAAGAATTTAATTCTAGATTGTAGCTACATAGGTAAATCATTCCTTTTTGAACAATGAAGACACATCCAGTTTCAGATTCTTTATTTTTGTAAGTTCTTGATACTTGCAATTGTCTTCTTGTACGCGTCAAAGAAAGTGAATATGATTTGAATTGAATTGTAATCGGGTGCATTTTCGGCTAAGTCCGACACCCTATCTTGTTTTGAGTTTGGAGTTTTGGTTGTTGATTTTGTTTGTAAAAGGGTGGAATAGCAAGAAGCCCTTCATTGTTTAAGTGAGTCTTCAGCTTCGTTTTATCAACGACGAGATTTAATAGCATGGTAGAGTTACTAAACGCTATTGTTTTCCTCCGTCGACGACACTGTAATGGTCGACAAATCCACCCTCACTCAGATCCGAGATTGTGTAAAAGTTTAACAAGACACTCTTTAGTTCCTACAACTTGAGTTGCAGCTTCAACAAGAAGAACGAAATTATGAACATGTTCATGTTCAAAAGAATCTTCTCTATGATTCCATTCAACAGCATGCACAAAATGACGCCACTTCAAAATCGCATAGCAAATTAGTGGCACCCCATCAAAAGCAAAAGAAAATGAAGATGAAGTTATGCATATAGAGTTTTCGCTTGTTTCCAAGCCCATCGTCAAACAATAGGAAGAGATTAGCCATAACAAGCACATAACCGGTCTTCAATATGACAAGGAAGTGACAATTCACATTCCTGATTTCTCCAAGCCTATCTAGTTTTAGAATGTTGGATTCCTCAACAAGAGTTCACCTTTGTCCACATCAGTTCAGATTTTGACATGCCAACACTATGATCAAGTTGGCCACATAAAATATCATTGTTTTGATCTTCACCCTTGTTAGCATTGTGGAAAGCATACACATTCTTTAGATAGATGCTTAACTTTGAAGAAACCTGCAAGAGAGAAGATTCACTATGGGTGGATCACTTCTTCGCAATGGTCATCAACAGCCAAGAAGATTTATATGTCATACCAGAGAGTTTGTTCACGAGTATTGACACAACTTGCAATTGAGACACCTTCATCTCCTCGCATTGTTCCGGACAAGGGGAATGCTGAACAGTCAGAAAAGCGACAGAGAACAAGCGAGCCTGCATCAGATCTAGAGCCTTGATCCTACAACACTCAGAGCCATGACTATCCATTTAGTAGAATACTGCATAAGATTCTACTAACCTTTCGGAATGTTCCTCCAAAGAACCTTTGAGCAAGAGTTGTCGCCAAGTTCCACAGTCTGTGGTCAGCCTAAAACCACTCATTTAGTAGAAGACAAACAACGTCTACTAGCCTTTCAGAACGTTCTAAGAACCTCTAAGCCTTCCATCCAAGTTCCAACGTTTGTGGTCAGCCTCATCGAGAGTTTGTTGTCAACTTTAAACCACCCACGTAGTAGAAGACTTCAGCTTCTACTATCCCCCTTTGGTTGGTGGTCAGCCAAAACCACTACTTTAAAGAGCACTTGTACTTAGTAGGAGAAGTCAGCTTCTGCTAACTTGCTTGGCATAGTCAGATTGTCAAGCTTTTTATTCAGCTCTCTATTCTTGGACTCATACACATCCCTTTAGATTAAGGGGGGAATTGTTAGAAACCTAATCCTTAGGGTTAGGCATATTAATGTATTATTGTTCACTATTCACACTATTATTGAGAAAAGAAATTGAAGAGTCAATAGGTGAATAGAAAGAGTCGAGAAGGAGTCCAAGAGACCACTTGGAAGTTGAAACCAAGGGTCACCTTTCTCATTGTACAATGTATATAAATGCATATTTGGCTGATGGGAAAGCATTGAGGGTTCACACCTATTTTGTGGTCGTGTTTCAATTTTGTAATATTTGGCTTTGTGTGTAAGCCAAACTGTCTATTTTCCCAGTGGACAACCTAACATTGATCATATTTCTTTCACTCAAATATTTCAGGAGTTGAACATTCCTGCGGATTCCCTATCAAAATAGGGACCATTGATGCATTCTGAATGGTTGTATCTAGAAGAATCACAAGAGAGGGTCACCACAGTGACACATAGTTTACTCTAATGCTGTATCAGTATAGAGTTTGTCAAGACAGTCTTAGTTCTCTCTTTTTTGAGAAAAAGTCTTTATTTTGATTAGGTCATTGTCTTCCTACTCCAGAAGACAGGGAAGTTTATGAACACATCACGTTTTTGGGTTGCTGATTGTAGACAGTGAAGGTGAATTTTATACCCTTCTTGAAATTTTTGGTATATCTCGTTATGATGTGATGTAAAGCGTGCTTTAGCACATGAAAAATACGTTTGGTATTTGTTAACTCAATATGCAAATTTAACATATAAAAAAAACAGCCCTAAACGAAATCAATGAATGGCAACGAGAATTAATGGGAATAAAAATGCGCCTGCAGCCTTCTAAACGCAATTGGAATTAATGGGAATAAAAATGCACCTACGACCTTCTTTATCCATATTTCCACCAGCATTCCAGCTCCAATGCCTGCAGCAACGAATGCTCCATAGAATGCAAGAGCGAACGGAAGGGATCTGTATGGGAGAAAATAGGTTTCGGCGATTTGTTTGATCTTTCCGCACCTTCTTCTGGGATACTGCGGTTCAGAGGAAAGGATCTACAACTTCTTCCAATCTACCACATCCTCTACTGCCTCGCTTTTCACATTTCCGTCTCCTCCTCCTGCTGCCGCCATGATTCAAATGGCCATTTACCGGGTTTCGGGGTTTAGAAGAATTTAAGCTCAAAGTTTAATTTTCACTTTCAGCGCTGTTCTGTTGACCGAAATTAGAAAGAAATTCCTGCATACCGTTTTCTATCAAGTGACAGTGAGTGACTATCTTTGGGTAGGTTGCCACGGTCGCATTAAATTGGTTAAGGTAGGCTCTATACAAAAAATGGTTTATTTCTATAGTTTTATTTTATGAAGTAATTTATTTATTTTATGTTTGGATTTTACGATGGGTTTTAGATTTTTTTTTGAGAAATTTCTATATTTGGAAATGTTTAAATTGTGTTTTTTAATTTATAAATAGATTCAACACCTTTGAATATCTCTTAATTATGCAATTGTCATAGTTAATATATGTGATTTTAAGATTTTTTTAACGATTTCTAACTAGACTTAGAACAAAATAAGATAGAAATTATGTTCAGAAAATGTTTAACATAAGAGACAATAAACAAAGAAAAACACCATCATAAACAACAAATTAATGTGGTAAAACCCCATAAAGGGAGTTTGTGGTCGTGGTGTCTCTGATCCTTCTCAATCGTGATGAGTTGTTGCCTTCTAGAGTCTACCTCTCCTTGGCATTGTTTTCAACTTTTCTCTGTATGAGAGACGTCCCAATCCATCTTCCATATGCAGTGAAGCATCCCTACATTGTTGTAAAGAATTTTGAAGCAGCTAGTACTGAGAATTCTGGCTATCATCTGAAGAAATAGCTCTAAGATAAAACCACGACCTTTGTCGTAGACTGCTCCTCCCTACGGCTACTCCTCAATCCGCGACAAAATTGACCCATGATTGAGAGCGAAACAACAAAGAAGAAACATAATCTGTCTCAACCTCCAGACCTTTATTAACCCCAACGATGTAGACCAGTGTGATTGCAATCTCTGTATTCCAACAATCCATCTCTCTTGCACACTATAAACCCTCCAAATTTGTCATACCAAGACTATGTGTGATTTGATGAGCCAAGTCTGTGAGCTATATTGTGAAAACAACTTTAGAAATTTTTAATTAACGATGTGATTGACGTGTTGGTGAAGTTGGGCAAATGTTGTGCTTCACAACAGTATCTAAATTCCATCACGTCGACAGCTAAAATCGATCAACCTCATCCAGTATTCGAGATAAGATTGTTTCAAGATAGAAGAACTAACCGCAACAAGTTCAATCCTATAGGAACTGAAGACATGTGCTGATAAAGTTTCGTGAGGGCGTGGTCATCAAACAAAATCGAATGAAAAAATCCAAAAGGAAGAATCTCAACTTGACTCTATAATCACGCAAACATAAGCAACTGAGTAAGATTAGAAAGTTATTGGTCCTTAGGCATTTTATTCACATTAAATTTGAAGATTGCTCCGTTAAGCCTGTGAATTTGATAACTTGTGAGACTGGATCTTTGATAGACTACTTTTTATGTGAAGAAGTAAAAGCGTTTTCTCGTGAGTTAAAAGTGTTGGAGTTGTTCTCTCTTCAATGTTTACTGTCGTGTATTGAAAACTATGTTTGCTTATATAATTATTATTATGCATTGAAGATTGTGGGTGTTAAAGTAACCTGTGTGTAGTGGAGCGTTACGTGGTACCAGTACTAGCGCACCTTCAGTTCATTGCCCAAGAAGGTGGGTTGCCTTTTCCGAGCCGAGATATGGATATTATTTGCAATTTTGAGGGATGGTTATGGCTAGATCCTTTGGTCCTTCCTTTAGGAGTACTATGGCTTAATGGCACTGTTGGCTGCCTTTTGTTGGGGTTCTTCAACCCTGGGGTTGGTGTTCGGGGCTCCTAGGGGCAGGTCACTGGGTCACATGACCCCCTCCCATGTTTATTGCTTTGGTGATAGTGTTTCAGCTAGAAGGCTTTTGCCTCCTGTCTTGGTCACCTCAGTCAACCATCCTTGCCCCCTTTCAGCTCAACGCCCACCTTCTTTGGCCCTCCTTTGATGATGAAGTCATCTCCTCTGCTAGGTCGTACTGCCCTTTTGAGGGGGTTGTTGAGGGATTATCAACACTTTCAAGGTTAGATGAGGCATGACACCCTTTCCCCTGCACACTCAAAGCCTTTCGTTCTGTGTGATTTGCTTATTTTTAGAAATTTTTGGGTAACCTCTGAGGAAAATGACCCCCCACATACTGGATTATTTTATGTTATTTTTGTTATAATTTAAGCTGATATTTTATAATTTCAAATTGACATTTTAGAGGCATATCGGCCTGGTTATTTATGTAAAGTGAGTGTGAGAAAGCTATAAATAAGCCTCTCCTCACTTCATTTGAACATACGACAAGTGGGATAAAATATTATGTTACTTTTTTACCCTTCTTAGGGTTCTTCGAGTGATGCACACCTCTTGAGGAGGCTATCTTTTCTTGTTTGAAGGCAATTTCTTGGAGTTTCTTTGGTTCATGCTCTTTGCTAAGGTGATGCTAGAGTTGTTTGCTTAACAAATGTACAAGGAGGTATCTAAGGTATTTTTCTTGATTTCCCTTTGTTAAAGGTCGATGAATGATGTTTGTTCATGGATTGAATGCAGCCACTAATGCTGCATTTTATCTAAATTAGGTCACTTATCAGCATTTTTTCACCTTGGTATTGATAAGGATGTCCCCTAGAAGGAGTCCTTGAAGCTTGGGCTTTGGATCTCTAAGTTTTTCCCTAGCTAGCCTGAACATAAGACAAGTGGGATAAAATATTATGTTATTTTTTTACCCTTCTTAGGGTTCTTCGAGTGATGCACACCTCTTGAGGAGGCTATCTTTTCTTGTTTGAAGGCAATTTCTTGGAGTTTCTTTGGTTCATGCTCTTTGCTAA
>LPNX011105957.1:187161-200220 GCA_001517045.1 Pseudotsuga menziesii
GGTGATGCTAGAGTTGTTTGCTTAACAAATGTACAAGGAGGTATCTAAGGTCCTTTTCTTGATTTCCCTTTGTTAAAGGTTGATGAATGATGTTTATTCATGGATTGAATGGTAGCCACTAATGCTACATTTTGTCTAAATTAGGTCACTTATCAGCATTTTGTCACCTTGGCATTGTTAAGCACGTCCCCTAGAAGGAGTCCTTGAAGCTTGGGCTTTGGATCTCTAAGTTTTTCCCTAGCTAGCCTTTCTCTAACAAGCTCTTGAGGTTGTTAGGGAAAGCCCTAGTTTGCCAAACTTTGAAAGGATCTCTCAAGGGGAAGGTTGGTCACCTTCCTTGATGCCCTAGGGTTAGGCTGAAACATTAAAACCCTTGGCTTTATCTTCTTCCACAACTTAATTGCATTTTCATGTATTCATACTTGCATTTTCATGATAGGATTAGGTTAACATGGGACTGCATTTTGTTGGAAAAAAACCTAAAATGTCTAAAAACTACCCCAAAACAGTCCCTCTCTCCTTCATTCCAAACCCCGAGCTACCTTTCTCTCACCTTGCCTTTCCTCCTTAGCCTCCCTCAAACCCTCGGCCACCTCCTAAATGTTGAATTTTAGCATTAGCATGTATTCTTTAAAATTTTGCAAACTGTAAGATAACAATAAGACAAGTGCAGTAGATAAATGAAAACATCACACACATGAACACAAGATGTTTTAAAAGCGGAAACCTTTAAAGGACAAAAGTCCCAAAAGCATTAGTAATTCATCCCTTGAATGAGATGACTGAGTTTTTCAATCTCAGAATTATGAGATGAATGTTCTTCAATCATTTTCAAACCCTAGCATGCTTGATCAATTTCCAAACCCTAGCACAATTTACCAATAATTTGTCAACAAGACAAAAAATACTGAATTAGGGCTTCATGCCTAGATTCTCTCTCAGTTGCCCAGTTGTTTTGCTGGTGCCCAGAATTCCGTACGACTGCCCAAGAATTGTATTTAGCCTGCCCGAAATTCTTTCTCTATTGCCCGTAAATGCAGATTGTTGCCCGAGGATGACAAAGGTTGACCGAAGTTGCACGCAAGCTGCCTGTGAGGCTGTTCTTCTGCCCGAGGGTTCACTAGTGTTGGTCGGGCCCTCTTCCTTGTGCTCGGAAGTCCTTCCCTACTGCCCAAGCCCATATTAGAGTTGCCCAGAATCTGCAAAAACTGCCCGAACTGTAAACGGGCTGCCTGGAATCTGCAAAATCTGCCTAAACTGTAAACAGGCTACCCGGAGTGGTAAACAGTCTGCCCAGAATAGGTAACAAGCAGCCCGAAATAGTATACAGGTTGCCCGTGAAGAAACAGTGATGCCCGTCAGTTCTGTGGCCAGTTCAGGGCTACCCAAGACTGCCCGAGGGTTCCTTCTTGCTGCCCATGAACTATCTATCCAACAAGTATTTGCCCTAGCCCTACCCTTATGTTCGTCGTGAAGGAGAGGAAGAATACCCTAGCTGTTTAGGGCTTGGTGTTGTTAGCTATTGACGAAGGATGGAAATGCCCTAGCTAGAAAAGCCTCCATGCTAGGGCATCAACCAAAAACAAAGATCTTCTCTCTCTTCTAGCAAAAAACATCTAAGGAGCCGCTGAACGATGATGATAAGTGTGTGGACATGAATTGGAGTTGAACTTTTTTTATAGCCTTTTAGTCACTTGGATGTGGACCAAAACACAATAGCATAAAATAATATGATTTTACTCTTTTACCTTTAGTGGTACTAAAGGTCTTTTTGGATTTTCACTTTGACTCCTTAGTGGTCCAAAGGTCCTTATGTATTTTTTACTTTTACCTTTTAGCCTTCGTCAAATGCCCTGTGATGAATGCAAGTGGCCATAGGGTTCCTTCATACCCACTCAAAGTACATCATCATAAATAGGGAGAATTACTAATGCTTTTATCTCAAACTCCTTGTGCCACCAAGATCAGGTACTAGGTGTCTTAACCAGGGGTAGTTAATCCCTGGAGAAGATCACAAAGCCCATAGATCAAGGATAGGAGTGCCTCACATGCCCAAACCCGGTCTAGGACTTATAGTGATGTCCTGGTAACTGACCAGGCGCCTCCATTCTCCCGAATAATGGCTCTTAGCTCTACACTAACTCCCCCAGTCCTGGACTGATTCATTAGGTACCTCCATTCAAAGAATGGCCACTCAGTTCTAGACTCAGTTCCCCCAATGCTCAAACTGGTTCCTCTTCCTGATAACTAACAAGGTGCCTGCATTCAAAGAATGGCTACTCAGCTCAAGGTTGAGTTCCCCCAGTGCTAGACTGGTTCCACATCCTGGTCCTTGACAAAATGTCTCCATTCAAAGAATGGCTACTCAACTCAAGGTTGAGTTCCCCCAGTGCTAGACTGGTTCCACATCCTGGTCCTTGACCAGATGTCCCCTTTCAAAAGAATGGCTACTCAACTCAAGGCTGAGTTCCCCCGGTGTTGGACTGGTTCCACAACCTGGTCCTTGACCAGATGTCCCCATTCTCCAAGAGAATGTCTCTCGAGGCTGCTTAGGAAAAATCAACACTAAACACCCTCGGCATGTTCCTTCTATACCTCGACCCTGTCTTTCGGGCTGGTACAGTCCTCGGCCTGCCCTATTTGGGGCCCCTACAACCTTCACCTTACCCTTTCTAGGGCTCGGGTCCATGTTTTAGGACCGTCCCAGTCCATAGTAACCCACAAACAGCCCTTTCAATGGCTGTAAAAAAGGATGGTATTGTCTATTGCAGACCTCCTTCTTCTCTTAACATCCCTTTACAGACATCACAAACACATCAAAGGCTGGTTTAAATGTTAGCTAATGATGATCTAGATTGTTGTTAATGAAAACTGATATAAGGGACATGATATAAACCTTGTTTGCACATAATGTTCTCTTTCTTTGTCATGAATGGACAGAATTACAACTGATGGTAATTGCTTTGGAAATGACTAATATTCATATCTAAATTGGATAACGTTTACTGCTGAAACATATAAAATGTTTGGTTTACTTTGTTAATATTGAATCATGGGCATTAACTGTTCACTTTACTATTGCTATACTGGTGCATACACAGCACTAGATTGTTTGTCTATTGAAGGTCTGTACATGAATGATTGACAACTTGAACAAGTGATCTGGATGCTTGGAAATCATTTATGTTTATGCTTCTATCTAATGCATTGTCATCACTCCTTAGTAAGCTCTCATTGGATGTCTTACTATTGCTTATGGTTCATTTGAATTGGAAAGAATCCTATACTTATTTCTCATAAGGCACTGGTCTCTAACATTTTGTATAGAAGATACAACCTTGTTTTACCTAGTGTCTTGCAGAAGGGCTCTCCCCTTGGAATTTCAGACTCTCCAAAGAAGTTTTGGAAAAGTGGCTAATGTGATAGTGGTCACTCTCTCCATACAATGTCTATTGGTGACTAGCCCTGCTAGTTCATCCGGTTACAGTGGAGTATTGTTGCGCACATTATTCCTGTAGGCTTTCTCTTGAGACTTGATACCATAGTATCATTGGAGCTGTAGAATAGGCTTGTAAAGTGAAGATTTTTGGAGCTGTGAGCCATCCATTTGAAGACTACGCAGAGAATTGAAATATATTTCGGTCTAATTCAAACAAGAAACAAAGAAAGAATCTTTCAAACTATTGCAGAATATGATCTTTGGATTGATTGACAGGGAGTTTCAAGTGCCATTCTCTATACAAAATCGTCATTGCTTGAAGACGAAGACGTAGATTATGTTGCCAAATAATTAAGAACAATCCATCCACATGTTGACGATCACAGCCATTTACCAAAATCGACAGTGAGAGTTACAAATTCGTTGGCCAATAGTTTCCATTTTGGGAATCCCTTCTACATATTGTGTTGTCAGTTGAAGCCATCAACACGGTTCTGCAATCGGTATTTATCCTTATGAATGTCATCAGGATTTTATCGGGCTATGACTTCTTCAATGGCGAGGGTGCGTGAATTTCATTGCTATCAATAGTATCCTCTATAGTGTGCACAAATCACACCATATTGTTGCATAGGAGAATTGTTGCATATCATTCAAAGTTTTTGTTGTTGTTTACATATTGTGGGTGTGGCTACTACAAATATAAGTTTATCTCGAATGGAACACTCAAACTGGCATGGCATTTATGACACCTATTATAAAATTCGAGAGGGCAGTTGCCGGAATTTATTTCATTCAAAGGATTGTGTTTGGTCGATTCAATCAATTGTGGTTAGTAGGTGGGGTGTATTGCAGTCTTTGTCGACTCTGTCTAGAAGCACCACGAGATCTAGTCTAGCTTTATAGCACTCAAACACTTGACAGAACTAGAAGGCCGCAACATCAATTACATTCAAAGGTGTCAAATTGCATACTGATCATAAATTGAGCATTAAAAAGTTTGGAGTCTCCCTTCTGCCATCTTTTGTACAACTGGGAAATTGAGAAAATTGCTTTTGGAATTTGTTCTAGAGGATGATGCTACACATTGTATACCCATCTACAGTTTATATGCACATTTTGTATACTAGCTATGGATGGACTGTTTTGACTTGAATGAGTGGCTTTGAAGTGAAAGGTAGCAACCATTGAATGGAAGAATGTGGTTCATGGTCTTGGAACCACAAATAAGCATCATCAAATAATCCAAAAGAATTTAATTCTAGATTGTAGCTACATAGGTAAATCATTCCTTTTTGAAGACACGTCCAGTTTCAGATTCTTTATTTTTGTAAGTTCTTGTACTTGCAATTGTCTTCTTGTAAGCATCAAAGAAAGTGAATATGGTTTGAATTGAATTGTAATCGGGTGCATTTTCGGCTAAGTCCAACACCCTATCTTGTTTTGAGTTGGGAGTTTTGGTTGTTGATTTTGTGTTGTAAAAGGGTGGAATAGCAAGAAGCCCTTCATTGTTTAAGTGAGTCCTCAGCTTCATTTTATCAACGACGAGATTTAATAGCATTGTAGAGTTACTAAATGCTATTGTTTTCCTCCGTCGACGACACTATAATGGTCGACAAATCCACCCTCACTCAGATCCGAGATTGTGTAAAAGATTCACAAAACACTCTTGAGTTCCTACAACTTGAGTTGCAGCTTCAACAAGAAGAACGAAATTATGAACATGTTCATGTTCAAAAGAATCTTCTCTATGATTCCATTCAACAGCCTGCACAAAATGACGCCACTTCAGAATCACATAAGCAGATTAGTGGCACCCCATCAAAAGCAAAAGAAAATGAAGATGAAGTTATGCATACAGAGGTTTCACTTGTTTCCAAGCCCATCGTCAAACAATAGGAAGAGATTAGCCATAACAAGCACATAATCGGTCTTCGATATGACAAGGAAGTGACAATTCACATTCCTGATTTCTCCAAGCCTATCTAGTTTTAGAATGTTGGATTCCTAAACAAGAGTTCACCTTTGTCCACATCAGTTCAGATTTTGACATGCCAACACTATGATCGACTTGGCCACAATAAAATATCATTGTTTTGATCTTCACCCTTGTTAGCATTGTGGAAAGCATACACATTCTTTAGATAGATGCTTAACTTTGAAGAAACCTGCAAGAGAGAAGATTCACTATGGGTGGATCACTTCTTCGCAATGGTCGTCAACAGCCAAGAAGATTTATATGTCATACCAAAGAGTTTGTTCACGAGTATTGACACAACTTGCAATTGAGACACCTTCATCTCCTCGCATTGTTCCGGACAAGGGGAATGCTGAACAGTCAGAAAAGCGACCGAGAACAAGCGAGCCTGCATCAGATCTAGAGCCTTGATCCTACAACACTCAGAGCCATGACCATCCATTTAGTAGAATATTGCATAAGATTCTACTAACCTTTCGGAATGTTCCTTCAAAGAACCTTTGAGCAAGAGTTGTCGCAAAGTTCCACAGTTTGTGGTCAGCCTAAAACCACTCATTTAGTAGAAGACAAACAGCTTCTACTAGCCTTTCGGAACGTTCTAAGAACCTCTAAGCCTTCCATCCAAGTTCCAACGTTTGTGGTCAGCCTCATCGAGAGTTTGTTGTCAACTTTAAACCACCCACATAGTAGAAGACTTCAGCTTCTACTATCCCCGTTTGGTTGGTTGTCAGCCAAAACCACTACTTTAAAGAGCACTTGTACTTAGTAGGAGAAGTCAGCTTCTGCTAACTTGCTTGGCATAGTCGGATTGTCAAGCTTTTTATTCAGCTCTCTATTCTTGGACTCATACACATCCCTTTAGATTAAGGGGGGAATTGTTGGAAACCTAATCCTTAGGGTTAGGCATATTAATGTATTATTGTTCACTATTCACACTATTATTGAGAAAAGAAAGTGAAGAGTCAATAGGTGAATAGAAAGAGTCGAGAAGGAGTCTAAGAGACCACTTGGAAGTTGAAACCAAGGGTAACCTTTCTCATTGTACGATGTATATATATATGCATATTTGGCTGATGGGAAAGCATTGAGGGTTCACACCTATCTTGTGGTTGTGTTTCAGTTTTGTACTATTTGTCTTTGTGTGTAAGCCAAACTGTCTACTTGCCCAGTGGGCAACCTAACATTGATCATATTTCAGGAGTTGAACGTTCAAGCGGATTCCCTATCAAAATAGGGACTATTGATGGATTCTGATTGGCTGTATCTAGAAGAATCACAGGAGAGGGTCACCACGGTGACACATAGTTCACTCTAATGCCGTATCAGTATAGAGTCTGTCAAGACAGTCTTAGTTCTCTCTTTTTTGAGAAAAAGTCTTTATTTTGATTAGGTCATTGTCTTCCTACTCCAGAAGACAGGAAAGGTGAATTTTATACCCTTCTTGGAATTTCTGGTATATCTCTTTATGATGTGATGTAAAGCGTGCTTTAGCACATGAAAAATACGTTTGGTATTTGTTAACTGAATATGCGAATTTAACATATAAAAGAAAACAGCCCTAAACGAAATAAATAAATGGCATCTGGAATTAATGGGAATAAAAGTGCGGCTGCAGCCTTCTAAACGCAATTCAAATTAATGGGAATAAAAATGCACCTGCAACCTTCTTCTTTATCCATTTTTCCACCAGCATTCCAGCTCCAATGCCTGCAGCGACGAATGCTCCATAGAATGCAAGAGCGGATGGAAGGGATTTGCGTGGGAGAAAATAGGTTTCGGGGATTTGTCTGATCTTTCCGCGCCTTCTTCTGGGATACTGCGGATCAGAGGAAAGGGCCTGCAACTTTTTCCAATCTACCACGTCCTCTACTACCTCACTTTTAAGACTTCCGTCTCCTCCTCCTGCTGCCGCCATGATTCAAATGGCCATTTACCGGGTTTCGAGGTTTAGAAGAATTTAAGCTCACAATTTAATTTTCACTTTCAGGGCTGTTCTGTTGACCGAAATCACCGAAATCAGAACGAAATTTTTGCATACCGTTTTCTCTCAAGTGACATGTGACGGTATAGTCAATATGTTGGGATGGGATTTTTGGATAGGTTTTTGTAATTAGCAATTGCTCCAAGAAGGTGCAATAATAGTCAATATGTTGGGATGGGATTTTTGGATAGGTTTTTGTAATTAGCAATTGCTCCAAGAAGGTGCAATAATAGCCGAAGTTGTTATTGAGGGTGAATTAGTTGACAAGGAAAAATTAAAATTATACTCTAAAGAAAATAAATTTCAATTGCAATTATAGCTATTTCAAACATTATGTATGAGAAAACATATTGTTTATTCTACGAACATTACATGAATTAATTCCATCCTTCCAGAAATTATGTTGCATGCACTAACATTACAACACATGATTTAATAAAGTATACCTAAGTATTACATTGTTGACTTGGCAAGTTTACTTCAAGCGACCAATCAAAATCTCCTAAACCCTAGCAAGGTGAAATATCCAACACCTAAACCCTTGATATATCATTGTTGTTAACAGAGATATCAGGCATGTACACATAGAGGGAGAACATACTTTGAGGGAGAACTATTGTAAATTATTGAACACGGGAGTTCAAATGATGTCCTAAGTGCACCATCCAACCTATCATGGTAAGTATTTCTAGCATTTGAATGTGCTTTAGCATAGGGTCTTGCATACCTTTTATTACAATAATACTCTAGTCCTATGTTTGTGAATGACATGTTATCCAAAGAAACCACTTTTCTATCAAATACATCATTAGTTCATGGACATAATGCATTGATGGATTTTCATGACAACTACTTCAACCATATGCCTCACAGAATTTTTCAAGAAATGTCATACAAGACAGGTCAAGGTATTATTAAAAAAAAAACCATATTCATGAAGACTAAAATATGACCAATATGGTAAGAGTTATTTTCTTTCGAAATCTCATTCTACGTACAAATTTGCACATTAATGTTTACAATACAGATCACAAAGAAAAGTGTGGCTTTAACCACCATGGATTTTTACAATAGATTAAGACTTACAAAAATGCAAATCACAAGAATCGCAATACTATGCTAAAAGAATCTTTATTGTCTCTCTAGTCATAATAATGGCATTTGAGGTTTTAGACACAAAAGAACAAATTAGGTAATTTTACCATAAAGTTTTCTCTAAATATCTTAGAAGATCATATGTTTAAACAAATACATTTTCACAAGACATTTTTCCAAAATTTGGATTAATATTAATCTCACAAAGGAAGGACAAATGGCAAGGCATACATGATAGTTGATTCCAAAAATAATGCATGTTCCCATACAGTTGGTCCCTGTCCATCCTTCTTTATATCCCTAGATTTTTTTGTTAGTGTGATTACCATGAAACAACCAAGGCTGCTCATTTCATGTTTGTCATTTCATTGTTTTTGATAAAATAGGGGAGGTGTGCTGTATGACTATGGGGTAATGGATAATAAGAAAATATGGAGTGCATTTTGCAACAAACTCATTAATGGTTATAAATTTGACTTAAACATATAGCATACTCCTCACAAGCACTCAAGATAGTCCTTGTGCCTGGGGTGGTAGCTATCAAGTATCAACAAATGTAACTTTAGCATATTGGAACATTCATATATTGATTAAAAAAAATTCCAGATAAATAATTACTTCATGTAATGAAATACAAACTTCCACAAATTCTTAATACATGTATAGGATGCCAGTTAAACTAATCTTTGAAATATTCCATCAAGATAGTTCAACAAGCAAAGATGCCACACTAAATTTGACCAATGCAATCTTAAATTATTCAAGGAGAAAATCACTGACTAGTTTCAATATTGTTACGAACTCAAATTGTAAACTTCATACAAAACAAATACTTTCAATTATGTTGAATGATAGTTCATATATTTCCCAAAATGTTATGTAGTTAGTCTGGAAATTCCATGCAAAACAACACTTTCCATGATGATGACTATAATAGTTCATCTATTATCCATAAACACTTAGATTGGAAATTTCAAACAAAATAAAATTTAAGAGACGTTGAATATAATAGTTAATCTACAAGTCAGTTAGAAAACGACTCCAAAAACAACGATGCTATGGATTTTAATTATTAAACAAATGCTTTAAATGTTACTTGGCCTAAACTTCATAAAAGAAATTTGCCATAAAAAAATAAAATTCCATTAGTTTTGAATTGCTCCCCTAAGATATATGCATCAATTACTATAAATTATTTAATGGTTTGCACATCAAATCACATAATATGTGACGATTCTTATAACCAAACAACACAATAAATATTTACAAAGCACCAAGTGTTATCAATGATCCCACAAATTTTCAATGCTTGCAATTTTCAAATTAGACACCTAATATGACATATCAACTAAAAGTGAACAATTTATATAAAATTTGAGAATGTTTTTTTTCCTTGGTGTTATCTTTGGGATCATAATGATTGTACACCTTTGAAGAATGGTCTATCTTAAAAGCACTGAATATATTATGTTTAAATCTGTAGGAACATAATATATGTTATTTATGGATCAACTACCACTTCACTCCAAATTATAAGTTATCTATGTATATATGCATTATCTCATGTTATCGATTTATTTACCATCAGTTATTTTTTATATTCATTGTTTTCTCTCACTTTTTTCTAGTTATTGCCATGAATTGTTGGTTATCCACTCATTAGCTATCGTTTATCCATGCATCAGCCACCACTTTGTGTATATATATATATCGTTTATTTCGAATTTCTAATGATTATCACATAATCAATCTAGAGAGTACACTTGTCTCATCCTTATCCATAGATGAATAATCATAGATAGTAATTCACCCAAAATTCTAAGATATTAATCCTCATGTATGTAATTAATACTTATCCAAATAATGAATATGAATATAAAAAATCATGTATACTAATTCCAAGATAAGTGATAGCTCCTTCAATTTTAGTTTTAGGGAAATGCCGTGGGATATAATTCTAAAGAACAAGTTGTGTGGATTCTCGTGATACATGTGGTTTTGTCAATAGAGTCAAATCATGCACTTAGCCATTTGTGTCCTAGTCTTATTGGAATCTACTTCTATATGAATATGTAATACCAAAAAGCTACTTCTATATAAATATGTATACCAAAACAAAATTTTATGAATATGGATAATTTGGTCTATTTTTCTACTTAAATTTAATTATATAACATTTAATAAATCTATAATATTTTATTGTTAAAATTATATTTTTAAATATATAAATAAATTTAAATTTTCAAAATTTTTAATTCTTAAAATGTCTTTTCAAATATATTAATAAATTCAAATCTTTAAACATCTTTATTATACTATTTTATATTTTCCAATCACAAGTTTTAATCAATTTTTTAAATTTTTAAACAAATTTCAAATAAAAACATTACTTAAACAAATAGAAAGTGTATAGCATTTAAACTCAGTCAATACACTCCATCTTGCGCGAAGAAAAATAATGTCTGTTAAAGTGGAAAAACATTACAGCTAGTTTCACCATTTTGTTAGAATTAATGATTAATTTGGAGTTGGTTTTGGTTTGTTGGAGTTGTTGAGATATTCTCTCAACCTCCATAACTAAGTTTAGAATAAGTTGGATCTTACTCCAACTATATATATATGTTGTAATTGAGATTCAACGTAATACAAATTATTATTATGTGTTGTGTGCAAGCTCTGTCTGCTATCTCCATTTTCTTAATCTGGTATCAGAGCCTGGCTGGGCTTAATCCCTCACGGGAATACCCAGGAAGATGTGAGAGCCTGAGGTGTAATATTATTTAGTGTTTAGTTATACCGTTGAGTTGTTTGAGGAGTTGCAGAGCCGACTGGAGTTCGTTGAGGAGTCTGCCTTCAAGTGTTGTCCGCAATCTGAAGGACTCGTTGCAGATAAAGTGAAGAAGAAGCAAGATTGAGGACGCAGGCTGCTGAAGAGTCATTTTTTTTTGTGATTGCGTGGATAGTTGCACTGTCAGCCGCTGCTATTCGTTGGGATTTTGCTATCGGTTGATGCTGCGTGGGTTGAACTGAACCGCCACACCTGCGAGAAGAGCCGCCACACCTACTCATCGGAGTTTGGCTTCACGAAGTCACTGCACTTGAATAGATCGTAGAAGCTGCTGCCGCAGATTCGATTGATGTTCGTATAAGAACCACAGAGCATTTTCTATATTTCCAGTCTACAAGAAGAAGTACCTGCTCGTGTTCGTGCAAGGCACAAGTTGTTTCTACACTGAAATTTTTGTCTCTAAGAGGTAATATGGAGTCATCTATTTTATTTGAGAAATTTAATGGCAGCAACTTTTATACATGGAAAGTCAAAGTACAAATGCATTTGATGAATAAGGGATTGTGGAATTTAGTAAAAGGAACAGAAAAAGCACCTACAGATGCCAAGCTATTAAGTGAATGGGAGAAGAGAGAAGACAAGGCCAAGGCTATTATTGGATTGGGTCTTTCAGACACCCAATTGCATTTAGTTGACTTAGCTAAATCATCTAAAGATATTTGGGAGCAGTTAAGTAAACTATTTGGAGAAAAGGCTTTAAACTATAAGTTCTCTCTGAAATTGCAACTCTTTAGCCTTAAAATGCGAGATGAGATGCCGCTATCGGATCATATAAATGCTTTAATGTCTCTTTTAAGGCAACTAGCTGATGTTGGTACCAAGGTAGAGGCAGAAGATTCTAAAGCAATTCTGCTAAACAATCTTTCTTCTAAATATAACGATATTATATTCACATTAAGTCAAATGTCTTCTCAGTCCTTAGAAGAAATGATAGCATCACTTTTAGCTGAAGAAAAAAGGATGAATCCAGAGAATACAAATGTTCATCATGAAATTGCATTATTCTCCAAGGGTAAGATGAGGAAAAATAAGAGCTCAGGTGAATGTTTTTATTGTCACAAATATGGACATACAGCATGGAATTGCAGAAGTCGTGCAAAAGATATTCTAAATGGTAAAGAAATGGCGAACATTGCCTATCTGGATGATTCATTTGAATCAGATAGTGACGAGGAATCATTAGAACATCCCCTCAAACTATTCTCAAAGAAAAAGGACTTATGTTTTTTGTTTGTAAGTGTGGGTGTGCTATTTTATGTTGTAATGTGTTATTTTACAAGTATAGGGTGCAAAAATAAAATGATACAGAACCACAAAGAATAGGCCAATTAAGGTCCATACTGAAGTGACCCGTCGTGCTCCGGGAGCATCAGTAATAGGTTGTTCTTAATAAGGTTAAGCTGATGTGACTCGTCGTGCTCCGAGAGCATCAACACAGGTTATTTATGCGAGGTCAGTTGTGAAATTGACTGCTGAAAACATTTTGTACCTAGATCACTGTCCTATCTTACTGTCGAAATTTGCTCTTCAGGGGGATTTCACAGATGGAAGTGTATCCATAAAATGGTTCAGTATCGAGATTGTCCTTTGAGAGGTCGAGAAGCGTCAATTGTGCAAAGAACGTCACAGATGGTCAGAAGCATTTTGACTTTAAATGTGTCAATGGAAAGCTCGAAGAAGAGGAAGAAGAAAGAGCGGAAGCCGTGTGATTGCAGAGT
>LPNX011105957.1:202656-231560 GCA_001517045.1 Pseudotsuga menziesii
TTTCTTAATACATTTCTGTCTATGCTAAAATTTATTTAATGTACAATGAACAAAAACCTATTTTTTTTAATAGCAAAGCTAAACAACCGCCTCTTTTATGATGTCATTTTGTGATATTTAAGGCTAACTTTCATAGCATACATAAACATTATAATGCTATTTTATGTAATATTTTATTCTTTCACAACATAGTCATACAAGAACTACAGACTCATGTTTTCCAAGTTTATTTTGCCCACCAAAAAATTATAAAATTTAGGTATAGATATATTAAATTTTGATTAATTAACTTTCTCAAACAAGTTTAAATTTGTTACTTGACTTTGAAAAATATCAAAATTCCTTTTTTGGAGAAATAATTAAATTTGTAAATTTTAACTGACTTTTATATAAAAATGCATTGCTTAAAAAAATAGGACCAAAACAAATCATTGCACTGGGACATCCATGTTATTGAAACAACCATGGCAAGTTTAAGTACATATAGAGTGATATTAACTATGGATCACTATTTGTTTCATAAATGATTCCCTATCAGTGTGGATGTAAGGAAGGAAATAGATTACCAACCATAACACTCTATTGTTATTCTTCGTCCTTCGTCCACCGTTCAATTTGTTCATAGACTAGTTCAAGATTGTGCTATTGCTATCTACTCCTCCGCCATTGATTTTGTTCATCGACCGGGTCATGATTATAGAGCTGAAATTATGACTTGGTAATAATAAATATTGTTCTTGGTATGCTGAAGGGCATGCAAGCTGCAATCCATTTTCAGTCTCTTCCCTTCTGCATTTAGGTTTGTATTAAGCTGCTAATATAGACATATTAATGCTGCACTGGTAAAGTCGAAGAGCTTCCTACAAGCGATTATTGAACCTTCTGAAGAGAATCCTGCTGGAAACAATAATCCTATTAATTAAAACAAAAGGAACAATGACATATTTTAAAACAATAATAATGTTGTAGAAACATGAAACCTTAACCACCTTTCAGGATGTCTGGTAGTTTTCTCCCACCAAGACTTGCAGATGGTTGCATTGCATCAGCGTGAACCATTATTTTTCTCTGCATTCTCAGACACATTAAATATGGGTTTTTCCTTTGCCATCGCTAAATCTTTACCTGCATACTGCAACAAACAATGGTTCATTATACCCTATAAATACCCTGTAATATTACTGTCACATACCCCAATTTTGTAAAATTATGTAAAATTGTTTTATTATATTTATGAGACATTATGTTAAACTTAATCCTAAGTAGGGATTGATGACTCAGCAGAGTCAACAGTAATGGAGTGTAATTCAGAATATTTTATTATTAATAAATAAATTATGGAGACAACAGCATGGGAGAGCTGTTAAAAAGAGGTTACTTGTCAAACTGGTGGATGGAACTAGGTGGAAAGGCAAAATACAAGTGGCAGCATCCTCAAACATTTCCTAAGTTGCAGGTGGCAACTTCCCTATATTTGGGGTCATGATTCCCCAAGAAAGTGGAATCAGAGCAGGTGGCTCATTAAATGACAGCTAACCCAACAAAGACCTAGGCAATCTTTTAAAAGTACTCAATGAAGAGAGCTGAGGCTGCTCAGTTATTTTCCAGAGAGAATTCATTCAGGTGAATGTTATTCAGGAAATTCATTAAGGAAGAGGGAAATACAGTAAGGAAGTTGTTCTAAGAGGATTGCTGCAGTAACTTGATTTTTATTTACAGCTATTGGGCTAAAGATAACTGACTGATAGTTCTGAGTTAATACTGAGTTTGAAGACTGGTGTCTGACTTTGCTGCACATGGTTCCAGCCAGGGAGACCAGAGCAAGCTCGGGGGTATTGAGAAGTCACTGTCAGAGCGCTCTCCAGGAGTTGGTAGGGAGGAACGGCCTCCCATTGCTGTTGTTGTCCACAGCTTAAACAGGTTCTGTCACTTATTTATTTATGTTTACTGAGTATAATGGATGCATGTTATGTTTATTTTATATGTCTGGAGAGTTATTTAGTTTAGTAAAGTTAGTATCTCAGAATATCAGTGGTTAAATCTGTTAAGAGTTACTGTGTTTTTCCACATCTAGGATCACCAGACCGTACTCCAGCACAGTACCTCGGTATTGCGAAGTAATATCCTTCTGAACCGAGTTTCCTATTTAGCTACTTTCAGTAACTACAAGTATTTCAGGAATTTATAAGTTATTTTCTTATAGTTTTAAAAAAACTACTTCCTAGTACTGTATCTTTGTTTCCTGTAAATATTAGCTGCAATAAAGAAAGGATAGACTAAGTATTTATGTTGTTAAAGTCTTATAATGGTTATTTTCCAGTTTAAAGAATCTACCTCTAATTGTTGAAAAGACAATACTGATAGTAGGATTTAATCATTTATTGAATGATTTTACAGTTAAATCCTAGTGGAATTAGTCTGTATTTTGATCAAGAATGCAATGATTTAATTACTGAATTTTCTTTATTTCAACTAAGCTTAAACATAATTAAAAACTGTTATTTTATTTTCAAGAAAGATAAAAAAATGTTATCACATCTACAGGAATTTATATAGATATGTATACGAGAATAAACCTTAATATTGAACGAGTATTATGTAGAAATACTCAGACTTTATGACTAAATAGATAAACTAAACCAAACATTGGATAACAACATTTAAAATAATCAAAGGAAACCTTAGTAAGAAGTAATATCATTATTGTATTACTAATAATGTATTTATAATGCATACATATAAAAGTAACGTTAAAGTAATATTTTATTACTGCAATTATAAACCTAGTCTATTTATACTCAAGGTATAAATAAATAAAGTTTATGTATAAACTATTTATACTCTGTGCATCACAAAGTAAATAAACATTACTTAAAGACAATAGTAATATCTAATAAGAGTACAACAGGCTTTTCTATTTGGAAAGGATTACACTTGCAGTTACAGTTTCTAATAAATAGAAGTCAGGGTATAAGCCTGTATAGAAACTTAACAACAAATCTACTTAACAATAAGTCAGAGAGTCCTTAAACCACATAGTTCCTTATAATAAGATAAATTACAGTATTATAACATGACTAAGAATAATGCAGGAAAGCAGCATCAAAACAGCTACGACATTGGTATAAGGGCATAAACCCTGTATATAATTTAAGCAGTTAATACATAACTAATAAATCAAAGAACATAACCCTACAGTAACTTTATAAAGAGCCTATCATTAGTATAATAACTCAGTTATTCCTTTTTAAAAGCCAAGCTGTTATTTTAACAAGCAAGGGACCAGAATATTGCTCGAATAGCGAGCTTAATCAATAGGGTAATAATCTTTATTTTACCCACAGATACAACAGAAGTAGTATTATTATACTTATTATCAAATTAAGAAATAGTATTGTTCTCAAACTGTAAAAATTAGGGTTAACCCTATAATATCCAGTTTTTGCAAGCAAATAATAGTTATAAAAATAAGACAATAATTTACTTACAGCCGCATTATAAAACAATACTATAAGGTTGTTCCAAGCCTGTATACTACTTATTTTCTTACACAGATTATAAACTAAGAGTAAATGCAATCAAAGATACAAAAAAACTTTTTATTAAGTCATATTACAAAACTCTGGGTGAAAACCCTGAACAAGTGAAGAGCACAGCAGGAGAAACAAAATGTCGAGGCCGTAACCTCGTGTATAGGCAGGCTTACAGCCATTGTTTTTTTTATATATATACAATAATTCGAAAATCTTAAACACAGAATAAAGGCGAATAATTACAACATCGACTGAAGCCGAATAACACCCATATACAACACAAGGTTAAACCTGTTACGAAATTATTTTAACATGCAGATAAAAGACTGAACAGAGCTGAAGTAACCACAGAGTCGCTTCACTCAAGCCAACCATTAACATCCCTAAAAAACTAGCAAGGAGGGAACGCCACGTTCGGAACCAGGCTTACCGGGAGGTTCCACGGTGGAGAGCTTGCATTTCCCATTTCACAAGAGAGGACCGAACCTGGAAATAAAAGAAGGAGCAACGTATTAGTTAAACCCTTAACTTTTTCTGGTTAAACTATTTTCTTGAATTGAAAAGACGAAGGTATAACCTGTAACTTACCGGTGAGTTTAAAGGAAGTGCAGCCACCGTAGAAAGACTGATAACCACGAGTAGAGGAAGCATAAACCCTTCCTTTGTCACCGAGAAGGACGAGCTGGTAAGAGCAAAGGATACCTTACAGTGACAATGTCAAGCCAAAGAAATGCACTCGCGCCGTGACAGGGTCAACAAAGGTGTCGAAGGGAAAAACCCTAGGTTTTTCAACAACCATGTGGCCGCCAACATCAAGCTACAGACTTCCACACAGTGCAATAGATGAGCAACAAGGACTGGAGCAGTATAAAAGCTGCTGTCAACAGTGCAACAACAAAAAACAATTGGAGAGGAGGGTTCGCAGAGCGACCAAGCCCGAAGGCGAGGGAGAAATGGAAATTTTAGGGTTGAGTCAACGATTTATACCACCAATGCATGGTTATGGAGTGACCACGTAAGTACTTTAATATATTGCATACTTTGGGTCAAACTCTAATGTTCCACGTCGAGTTTGCCATCGATTTGGTTTCCAAACAAATCATTGCATGGATAATCTCTTATGGTCGTTATACCATAGTTCCACCTGCCATACATTTCATTACCACGGTGTTAGAACATTGCTATCAAACCTTGCATAATAAATATTAAAACTTTGCCTTATAAATATTGAAACCATGCGTTATAATTATCGTTCAAGAGTAAGTCTTGAAGTATTTTAGACTTAGAGGATTTGTTTTTATTTATAAAGTTAAGGAGATGGGTATAATGTTAGGTTATAGGTTGTTCTTAAAACTTACCACTATATTGCCATATACCCTAGTCTCAAGTGAAGAACAAGAGATATGTCATTTCTTTTAAGTCTATAAGAGAATGGAGTGATGTTAGGACTAGTTGTTTACAATTCACTATTATAATGCCATTTTCTATAGTTTTGTAGAGATAGTAAAAGACTTGTCATTCTTTCTTTATGTGACTTTAACTTGTAGAATTCAAGCTTTATAACCCACAAATTTTGGAGTAAGGTTACTCTAATCCATTTTACTTGTTATTACCAATATAACAATCTATTAATAGTCTTAGACTCTTTATGATAACATGTAGGCTTTTGTTATCCTTCATGCTCAAAGATTTACAAGGATTGTGTAAGTAAGAGTATGTTAGGTAGTTATGTAAAGTATTATAACTATTCTTATGGGTAGTATAGTATGGAAAATCATAAATGAGTTTAATCATGATAATCTAGGACTAATTCTAAAGGTGCTTTTAGATTTTATTCAATTGTTGATCATGGAAGTAGAAGTAGTTTTCCAAGCAATGCAACCCTTAAAATGTTAAGAGAAGACATGTACCAAATAGTAAACCTTGTAATTGCTGGAAGTAAGAAAAATATATATTGATATTTTTAACTCCATATCCTTTATAATTGCATTTACAGATCAAATCATATTATGAATTTAACTTGGCATGATGCAGTAACAACGGATGAGTAGAATAGGATCTGAATATGATAACCCAGTTGTAATTATTGTGCTAGATAGGAAATATTATTTACTTTTATTTTCGCATATCAGTAAACTCATCAAATGATCCAGTACTACATAGGGATACTTAATGCTGATGCTATAAAGGAAAATAGCTAGCTTATTCTCTAATAATTTTCAACTTCCTACCAGTAAGATCTTAAAGAGATTATAAGAAAAGCCTTACCTTTAAAAGCTTGATAAACCTGGTTAGTATGCATATACTTTTACTGAATGAATTGGTACAGCAATATGTTATCTAATACTTTAAAGATTGGCTAGCAGCGACCCGAACATTACCTGGATATCTGTAAGAGAAAGAAAAACTGCTGCATTAGCTCGGAAGCTAAGTAAGCCCAGTCTGTCATGGCAATTCCCCTTGTGGTTGCAAACAGAAAACAATCAGCAACTGACAAAAAACTCATCTTTAAAGTTAAGTGTAACAAAAGATCATTCAGTTACAATTCTGGTAACATAAACTAATCAAACAATTAACTAGTGCACTTAATAAGATTATATTCTATTTTTAAAAGTTTTAAATTTTTCAGAATTTTTGGGGTTTGACATGTGGTATCAGAGCATGGTTCAAATACTAGGCCTTGATGTGGCCCAACTAGTTTCCGCAGAATAGTAAAAAAAAAAAAAAATGTACTAACTTGTATTTTGTTTTATGTAAAAGCAAAAAAATTCTTTTTTCTGAATCTAACAGGCAGGTATGGAGACGCTGGGAGAATATGCTGAGGAGTCTCCAAACACTGAGACAAGACAGATGTCTAGAGAACCTGTGATAGAGGAGGTAACTGCTCACTCCCCAGAGCTGATGCAGACTATAAAGAATTTAAAGACTGAAATAGAATCAGTCAAGAAGGACAATGAACGGATTCTGAAAAATCAAGAGGAGTTAAATCAAATTCTGATGGAAAAATTTCAGACTGAAGGGAGAAGTAAAAGATCTGAATCTAAAGAAGCTAGCCATCAGAAAGGATCTAAAAAGATGAAATTTGCTAAAGCTGATAGCAGTTCCTCATCTGAAAGATTCAGGGCACAACAAAGCTACTACTCTACAAGTGACAGTAGCGAGGCTGAACTGTATAAGAGCAAGAAAAAGTACAGGCCTTATGAAGAGATTTTTGGGGAGTTCAAGAAAATAAAACCCCCAACTTTCAATGGAGAAACTGAAAAAGGAGAAGAGGCAGAATCCTAGTTATCCGGGATTAGAAAATATTTTCAGATATACAACTATTCAAATCAGCTGAAAGTGAGAATGGCCATCTATAACCTTTCTGGAAAGGCAGATATATGGTGGCAAGATTTGAAAAGGGTCAAGGGGATCAAAGAAAAAGAGGTCAATTGGAGTACCTTTAAAAGGTACTTCAAAAAGAAATTTCTGTCCGAACAATACTATGAAGAAAGGGCCAAGGAATTTTATGAGTTAAAGCTAAGGTCCATGACAATGAAAGACTTAAACAGTAAATTCTTAAGTCTGTTAAGATATGTGCCGTATTTAGTTGATGAGAAACCTAAAGTACAGCGGTTTCTCAGCTGTCTGCCATATCATATAAAGGACATAATCGAATATGATAATCCTAAAACTTTGGAAGAAGCCATGCGAAAGGCAAATTTCTGTTTTGAACAGAACAAAAAGAAGGAAGGAATAGCCAACTGGAAGGCTAAAAAGAACGGTAATCAGCCTGAATTTAAGAAAAAGGAGTTTGTACCTCAGAAAAATTTCAGGAATAATAAGAACAGAAACCATTCTAATTGTAAGAACTTCCAGGGAAGCAAAAATGGTGCTTCTAATAATTCCAATAACTTCAAGGGTAAGGAGGCTTCAAACAATCATGGAAATTTCACTAAGAATTTTGAACGGAAGGAACCTGTTAAGTGCTGGGAGTGCAATGGCCCACACTATGCTTCAGTTTGCCCAAATCGGAGGAAGCCAAATAGCAATATTCATACCATCCAAGATGAAATGACTGTTGAAGACTTTGCAAGGACTATGCCCCAAATCAATGCAGCGTTGGAGAACCGCCAGCTGATTATCAAACTTCCATGGTGGAAGTAGAAGGTATGGTTAACAAAACTCCTGTAACTATTTTAATAGATCCAGGTGCTAGCCTTAGTTATATTTCACCGCAGATAGTAGAAAAGTGTAATCTGACTGTTGAAAGGTTTGATAACTCTTGGTTAGTACAACTAGCCACTGGGGCAAAAAGGAAGGTAATCTGTTATGTTAAGGAATGTGCTCTAGATATGAATGATTTTAAAACTACTATTAAATTAAATGTTTTGCCACTTGGCTCGTATGACATACTTATTGGTATGGACTGGTTAGAACAGCATAGGGTAGTTTTAAACTGTTTTGATAAAACTTTTACGTGTGTGAATAATAATGAACAGCCTGTAACAGTTAAGAGTATTCCTAGGAGAACTGTAATCAGGCAGATTTATGCCTTACAACTCAAAAGAGCAGTCAGGAAAGGGTGTAAAGCCTATGCTGTAACTATTACAGATGAGGCGAGTAAATCTGAAAAGGATAAATTAAACATTGACACAATTCCATGGAACATGACAACATGAATAAACTAGAAAGGGATTAAATGAAACAAAATTGGAAAAACGAAATGCTTTTTTCAAACAATACCTGCAAATTGTGGCGCCTGACACAGTGCTAAGGGGCAGCGTGGGTAGCGAAAGTCAAGTGAAAAAAAAACCCAAAGAGGGTCAAATGAAGCCACAAATGAACATCAGAATGGAGGCTAATCTTAGAATGGCGAGCCGTAGGAAACTTCAACAACACATTCACTCTATATACTGAATTTTAGTTAAAAAAACTTGAAATATGTGGCATGAAATTGGGAAAAGTGTCATAGAATCCCAACCTAGGAGAAAGAACGACTTCGACGTCACAAGTGAGTGAGTTTCTGTTTCCTGTAAATTGCAGCGCCTGGCACAATGCTAAGGGGCAGTGTGGGCAGCGAAAGTGTTGAGGCTTGGAAATTCGCATGCAACAACAGTAAGGGATTCTCCCCAGTCAACGTTCCCAACTAGCCTCTGACTGTTTCGTGTGGGGAATCCGTCCGGTTTGCGGTCCGGCTACCGTAGGTCAAGTAACAAAAATAAAAGGTTTTACGAGTTGCGGCTCGGTCCACCGTATATATTTTTGTATTTTTTGACTTTGAGTATGATATGCAAGTGCCTATCTAAAATGCAGGTTGATAAAGAATGCAAGGAGCGGTCATAATGTGATGCGCAGGTTCTTACCTCTCGTCTTAGACTCTCTCGCATCTAAATCATACACAACTAGAAAAAACATACTAACTAAGTTGTCTTTAGAGAGCAAAATATTAATTCATGAGTAATGTAATACTGTTCACATGTTAAGGTAAAACACAGATAGTTGTTCTTAGGATCAAAACACATAAACATGAATAAGATATACATAACAAGATAGCTCATCAATCGTTAAACTCTCCATTACTCATAGTGAAAATTATCACAGAATAAACCAGAGAACATTCAGATAAGAACATAGGTTCAGAAATTTAGAACGCTCTCACAGTTAATGAAACACAGTTGAAAATGAAATAGTTCCCGTTCAACATTCTTCATTTTATCACATTCGAACATTCCACATAGCACCTTCTCCAACAGGCAAAATTTGCAATTTTTTATTGTAAAACGAAGTAGTTCCTCTTACAAACAAAGGCTCACAAGTTTTTCCAGGGGAAAAAGCCCCCTATCCTCTCTCATTTTCCTCTCTTTATACAAAAACAACCAAAACCCCTTGGGCTTCCCCAACCGTCTGACCTTTGGACTTCCCCAAAAACCGTTTAATCTCCCAATTTTGTCTTTTTCGTGAGTACTCATGATTCACACAATGCGTTACATTTCAGATTTCAACTTATGAGTACTTCATAAAATGGGATCGGCTCGGTAACTGACGGACCCCTTCCAAGCCTGGGCTTTTGTTGCCATTGATTCTGCCCTTTCTTTTATTTGTCCTTCTTTAGATCTCATTGCTTTCAGAGCAAACTCTGCTTATTACTTTTCAGCCAACTTTCCTCAGCTTTGTCCTTTAGCTACGTCTTCTCGCAGCAGTAATCTGAAGAATCTTCTGAGTCCATCTGCAGTCAAACAAAAATTCATCATTAATTAGGACTACATATTTTCAATAAACTTAAACTATACTAGCAACAAAATTGATCATCAAAATGAGGCCCAGTACTGCGCCCTCGTCGCGAAATCCTTAACAAGAAATAAAAACCACCGCTGCTCACACAGGGGTTAAAAACTCACAAGACGGCAGGAAAAACCTTATCAGCGGCTCTAACCATTAAAACATCGGCTGGACAGTCTTACTTACAGCCACAATGATGGGTTTCAGGCGGACAACGGGTTCCACAGGACTGTTAAGTCTATCGGAGTTGGAAGAACTAAATGCCAAAGCATCGGGCGGTAAAGTTCCATGTCGGCAAACGGAACATCATCAACGTCAGGAGGTTAGCACGTTACGCAGCCGCAATAGCGGAAGATGAAAAGACTACGGGCCCCGCGGTCAAAGGACAAAAATGGAGAAACCCAGACAAAAGCATCGGCGAGCGGAGCGGTTATATGGTGGACACTTAGTTCGCTCGGGAGCCGCAATGGCGGAAAGCAAATAGACTATAGCCTTCGATCAAAACCAAAAAATTTCCGATAGGCGCAGAAATCACCATGAAACGTTAAGTGTTTGGAAAACCTAAGGTCGTGCAGTGGCCCAAAAAGCGACTTCACAAAATCAAACAACCCCGACCCAAAATTCGATCAACCTCCAATAATGCAAACAAGTCAAAACAATACAACATGACATCGTAGAAATCAAAGACTATCCTGCGGAATGCTCATCGTTCAGCTTCCGCAACGGAGGCTCCCTAAGGAAACATGGCTCCAATACATTGTTTAAATGGCCTCCGAAATAGTGGCTAGAATGAGAAATATGCTTCTGAGAACAAAGAAAGAAAATGCAGTTCAAAGGGCAAAAACCAAACTCTAAATTCCACAACCCACAACAGTTTCAGACATAAGCAATTTTCCGAAAAGCATGAAGAGAGTTAACCTCAAAATAGTCCAAAATTATAGCAAAAGGAAAACAAAAACAAAGTTCATGGATCCAAACGATTCTAGGCCATGCTAAAAATTATCAAGGGGGTCCAAAATTTTGAAAATTTGGGGAAATAGTTGCAGCTGCAACAATTGGCGACTACCTGGTAGACCTAGATCTCTGGACAATTATTTCTTGAGTAACATACTGTTTAACAACAAATTAACATGTTGAATTCTTCCAGATATCTGGATTTCTCAAATGGCAAATATATGTACTTTTAATCATTGATGATAGTTCAATTTAGGAGAGTAGAAACCAAGATTTTCAAGTCAAGATAACTCTTTTGAGGCCAGGAAGATGAGTTTCATTTGTTACCTCTGTCTTCAGATAGCTGCCAGCTTGGACACCACAGGATTGTAGCATATGGAAAACAGAAATATTCATTTGTTCCTCATTTCCATGCCATTTTTGCACCTTTTGTGTTCTTGAACTTTTGTCCTTTTCATATGAGTCCTCCTGCATGCCTTTCTTTCTGAATTTTTTATTCAGGCTCCTCTATCCATAATGTCCTTTTGTGTGAGAGATGTATTCAATTTTCAGCTCACGGACGGAGAGGAACTTTTGGCAATTTAGTACTTATATGGTTCAGTATTTTGTTTTGGTAATTCATGCTTTGATAGGAGCTTTCGACTCTTATCTACCTTTTGGCATTCAATTCTTGGCATGGGATCATTTATATACAATATAATGTTTACCCTGCTTCTTTTCCATGGGCCCTTTGCTGTCACTCCCTAGGACATTTTAAGATGTGAGATGGACGGAGCCTCAAAATAGTATTCCAGACCTTTTGATTCTGGTTTATTTTACAAAGATTAAGCAGGACTTCAATGTGTTCATAGCCATTCGGGAAAACTGCTAAAATAGAAGAAACTCTTGCTAATAAACAATAATACACAGTCTTACACCCAAGAACTTTAATCATTCCAGAATTCTGATGTTCTCCATGCAACCAAGAGTTTGCCTCATTTTATTGAAATCAATCAAAATCTAAACTAAAACAAAACAGAGCTACATAAATCAAAGTAAACAGCCAAGTCACATTATTTATATACAAGATAAAAGGACCAAAACAAAACTCAGGAAAAATAAGGTTTAAACCATTTACTAGTAAGTTCTCTTCCCACCCCTGTAAATCTTGCAATTTATAGGTTGAGGGGCCAAGATTTGCTGCAATCTGGAAAGGTCCTACCCATAACTGTTGAAATTTTGTGTGTTTTCCTTTCTCATCATGGGGATGGTCCCACTTGAGAACCAAATCTCCCACCTCGAACTCTTTTGTTCTAGCCTTGTGTTTATCAAACCATCTCTTTACTACCTCTTGTTGTTGTTTAAAACGTTATTTGGCCTTAGATCGAGACTCTTCTGCCTTCAGGAGATTATATATCCTCATTTGCAGGACTTCATTATCTGATCCTCTGGATTCTTGAGCGATTATGGAAGAGGGTAACATGATATTGGGGGGTAGAATGGCCTCTTTCCCATAAACAAGGGTATACGGAGACACACCTAACGAAGTCTTAGGGGTGACCCTATCAGCCCAAAGAGCATTTGGTAACGCTGAGTGCCAACTCCTCATTTTCTATCACTGTCTTTTTTAAAATCCTAATCAGATTCTTATTTGTGGATTCAGCTAAACCATTTCCCTGTGGATAGTAATTAGCAAAGTAATGCAACTTAATTCCTTTCTCATGAGCAAATGCAGTTAATCTAATCAAGAAAAAGTAAGTAGCATTATCAAAGACTAAAGAAATTGGAACTCCAAACCTGGTCATAATATGGTCTTGCAAAAAAACCATGACCGCATCTTCGTTTACTTTACGCAACGGAATGGCTTCGACCCACCGAGTGAAGTAGTCGGTTGCTGTCAGAATATACTTGTGTTGCAGAGAAGAATTCAGCTTTATCTCCCCAATGATATCCAACCCCCATTGCTGAAAAGACTCTGTTATCATCATAGGCTTTAACGGTCCTGCTGCTTTAGCTTGTCTTCCACCACACCTTTGACAAATGTCGCACTTTCTGACATGGGCGTGTGCATCTTTGAACAGCATGGGCCAATAGTATCCAGCTCTGAGAATTTTATGAGCTGTAGTATCTCCAAAAAAATGTCCTCCAGTAGGCCCATCATGTAAATCTATCATTACCTTCTTTGCATCTTCTTTCTCTAAGCATCTAAGAAGAAATCCATCATAATTCTTCCTTAATAATATTCCTTCAATAATTTGATATGAGGCTGATTTAAGACGCAGTGCTCTTCTTTTCTTAGAATTCCAATGTTTTGGTAACAATCCTTCTTGAAGATAATGCACAAGGTCTCGATACCAAGAGTCTGGAGCTATGAAAAGAGGACATACATCCATCAAATGTAACTCAGCTTCGTTTTCCCAGTCATGTAAGAGACCTCATAGCTGGGTGTGGAACTATTACCTTTGTCCGGTTCTTCAGTATATATGGTCTGAATTGGTTCACCGCTTTGAACACTGCGTAAGCTTGTTTATCCACAACAGGGTAATTCAATTCGGCCCCTTGCAGACCAGTGCTCATAAATGATACGGTGAACTCATCTCCCCCATCTTCTTTCTGGGTCAACACAGCTGCTAGTGAATCATCAGAGGCGAAAGTGTACAGAATAAAATCTTTATCAAAATCTGGACTTTTGAGGGAAGGTGCGTGCGCAATAGCTGTTTTAATCTTACTGAATGCGTTCTTCTCTACATCAGTCCATTTGAACTGTACACTTTGCTTTACCATTTGCTGCAAAGGTTTAACAATTTGAGCAAAATCTGGCACAAACCTTCGCACAAAGTTTATTGTCCCCATAAATGACTGCATGCCCTTTTTATTATGGGGCAAGGGAATCTGTTCAATGGCTTTGATCCTTTCTGGGTCTATGGAGATCCCCTTCTTAGACACCACGTGACCCAACAACTTACCTTCTGTAACAGCAAACATGCACTTCTTGGGGTTTAGTGAGATACCATATTTTCGGCATCGTTCAAAAATCTGCCTTAGATGGAATGTGTGTTGCTCTCTTTTATTTGAGAATATCGTGATGTCATCGAGGTATACTACAGTACTGCGGCCAATCAGACCACGAAAATCTATGTCCATAGCCCTCTGGAAGGTAGCTCCGGCGTTTATGAGTCCAAAAGGCATCCTTCTGTAAGCAAAGGTTCCCCACCTAGTCCTGAACGTCATCTTTAGTCTGTCTTCTTCGGCTACTAATACTTGATTGTAGCCTGAGAATCCATCTAACAAAGAGAAAAGTTCAGAACCCGAAACCATTTGCAGTATTTACTCCATGGGTGGAACATGATAATTGTCTTTTTCTGAAGCGTGATTTAAGTTTCTAAAATCCACACATAACCTGATTTCTCCAGATTTCTTCCTCACTGGTACCAGATTAGAAACCCAATCCGAGTGTCTAACCTTAAAAATGATTCTAGCATCCAATAATTTCTTAACTTCACTCTGGATTAGAGGTTCCAATTTTGGATGCATTTTCCTTAAAGGCTGTTGATAAGGTTTGATTCCAGATTTGATGGGGATAACATGCTGGATAATACTGGTGTCATGTGTCTTCAAATCTTCATATGTCCAGGTGAAAACATCTTTGTATTGCTTGAAAAGAACGATGAACTTATCCCTTTCAGCTGGTGAACAACATTTTCCAAGATTCACATATTTAGGCTTCATCTCAGTCCCCAAATTAATCAACTCGAACTATAGAGCTGAGCTATGAGTCTTCACATTTGCTGGTCTTCTAAATTTTTCATTTAAATCAAACATTCGTTCTAAAGTTCTGACTCCCTTAGGAATGAAATTATCGAATTTCAGCTCGGCCTGATGTTCTTCATCATCAATAATCGCCCCTTTGAATGCCTCGTCATTCGTTAAGCATTCTATAATTTGCTGATCATCATTGAACACTCGTAGATTGGTAATCATATCTAGAACCGAGGGCCTGAAAAGCAATTCAACAGAGCATCGATTATTAGAGCGCACAAGCCTCGCATCTGAGGTGGCCAACAAGTCAGTTGCTGCATTCTTAAGTCTTGGAATCGATACAATGTTAAATGCATTAAAATATTTAAGTAAATCCCATACTTCATTTTGATAAGCTTTTAAATGAGGAGAAACGCAATGTATTTGATTCCGAATTTATTTTACAATTATTTCAGAATCTCCAAACACTTTCAGATTATTTGCCTTTAATTCAATTGCTTTCATTAATCCCTGAATCAACGCTTCATATTCAGCTGTGTTATTGGTACATTCAAACTCTAACCTACATGAAAGAAAATGTTTGTTTTTCATAGGGTCAATCAGGACACAGCCGGCTCCCGACCCCTCTAAAGTTTTAAAACCATCAAAGAAAAGTGTCCAAAAATCGCTACCCACTACTGTGCGAGAATTAACATCTACAGCTAAATCTACTATTTTACAATCGATTTCATCAGCCTGTGAAAACTGAAGGAGATCAGGCTGAGCGTCTGATGTATCGTTGGCTTCTTCCGCTTGATAGTTTCCTGGTTCCAGCTGAATAAAGTAGTTTCCAAAAATAGAATCCATTGGTTCATTTTTTTCTTCGAACTGAGTAACATTGTGTTTCATGTGGGGTTCCCTCATAACTTTAATTTGATTTGGGCATCCTTTATATGGCAGCCACAGATGCGACCAGTCCGAGGAAAAATATCCGTTGAGCTTTGCCGACCAATCCCTGCTCAAAACAAGTCCATAAGCTTCCGGTATGTCATCCACCACAATATCGATGACTTGACACACCTTATCATTGGAAGATAAGCGAATGAGAACATCCTCCATTTCTCCAATTACCTTCACATTTGTTCTATCCAACTGAACGACCCTCCAGGTAGATGATTTAGGTTGTCCATTTATCTTTTTGCAGACCGACAACGGCATGACATTGACTAATGCCCCTGAGTCTACTAGGCATTTATGCATGTTATGGTTGAAAATTTCAAAAGTAAGGAGAAAATGTGGATTCTTGCTTTTAGGCTTACCTCCCATACTCGCTTCACCAATTTTCTTTTCTTCGGGCTGATTGTCAGTGGGCAACCTCTCCTTTGATACTTCAAGTGCTTTCAATAGCTTTTCTTTCTGTTGCGGCACATTGCACATTTCAAATAATGAGATGTTTGCCGTTACCTTCTTGATATCCTCCACAATGTCATAATCCATCTTATGTTCTATGAGATTCGATCTAACATTTTTTTTTCTTCATTGGGCTTAGTAGGCATGCTGGTCTGTCTATGATTTTGACTAGTGATGGTAAACTTCGGAATTTTATTAGCTGAGGAGGCATTTTGAAATTTCTTAACATTCTTTTGAAGTCTTTTGATCTTCGGGAGCATAAGACTGTTTTCCTTAATCAACCCCTAGCTTCTTGTCGTTACATTTGTTTCCAGGATGCCCTCGTGTCTCAGATCCCTTTCTTCCTCGGCATAAAAAAACGATACACAGTCCCATAAAACCATAGCTTCATCCTCCTGTTTTTCTGTTGATTTATTATTATCTTTCCCTTCTTCATCGTTGTCTTCTGTTAATTTGGAATCCAAAAGCTGATTCATGACCAATGTCATTGAATTTATCCATTGAGGACAATTCTTTTCAAAATGGGGTTGTTGGTGGAAAGTGCAAAAGTTATCCATTCCTACCTCCGTTAAGTTCATAGATGCAGGGCTGTGCGGAGGAGGTTGGGGTTGATTGTTATCTTCCATTTTCTTGTAATAAGGCTTGTAGAACTTTTGGGCCTCCTTTTCCTTTTCCAAGTCTATGATTCTATTAGAAAGCTTCTGCATCATCTTTGCCATTCCTTCGAAATTTGGTGATTGCTCCTCTTTAGGCTTAGTAAACAACAGAGCTTTCCTCCCGACATTTTTTTCTCCTGACCGTTCAGGATAATCTTCGATACTTTCCCTTTCAGCCTCTACTCTCTCCGCTTCCTCATAAGTCTTTGCTAGTGTAGGTTTGGCCTTCATTTTGGCAAACATGGCCAACTCGGGTCCTAGAGCTGAGGTATAACATTCAATCAGGACTTTATCTGAGGGTTTGTCAGCTTCAGAAAAATTCTTAAGATAGGCTGAGAATCTTTAGGTAAAACTATGCACCTTTTCTTTTCTTTCTTTCTTTAAGGCGCATAGTCCTTTCATGAGAGTTGCATGAGTTTTTTGGGTTGCATACTTACTTCTAAAAATCCTTTCAAAGGTATCCCAATCAGGGATAGAGTTTGCAGGCAAACCAAAGTACCACGATGCTACTGCTCCTTTAAGGGTGTGTGAAAAAAGTCTACAAACTACATCCTCATATTCCCCAGCCCTTAATCCTTCTATTGCCAAATAGAAACTTTGCAAATGGTCATCTACTAACATCTTCTCATTTGGGTCAAACTTGGGCAACATCTTTTCAAAAGATTGAGGTAAATCATGCAAAGGAGGTGTTAGGTTTAAAGGTGATCTGGCTTTCCAAGCAGGTGGTGGATTTCGTGGGTTGGGTGGCTGATTTGTGTTTACGCCTGCCATGAATCTGGGTGGAGAGTGAGGTGGTGAATAAATAGGAGTATGAACAGGAGAATCGTAAGGAGTATCTGGGCCTGCTTGATTCAAAGGCTGAACAACCTCCTGTAATGCTACTTCTAATAATTCTTCCCAATCTCCCACTAACACTGAACCTTCCAATATAGGATGATCTTTCCTTTTATATTCTCTTATGGGCAATTCAGGGATGATGGGTAATCCTCCAATCTTCTTCACCTATGCCCTAGTGTGTCTTCTTAGATCATTAACAACTTTGTTGTCTACAGAATATAAATGTTCTCTCCCTTTCTCTTCAAGAATTGGATTGGGAAACGGACTACCTTCTGAACTGTTACCGGTGGAATGATCTCGGGAAAACGGGTTTCCTCGGCCAGCCATGCACTGGTGGCCCTCCTTCTAGCGCCAGAAATTGTTGAGGCCTGGAAATTCGCAGGCAACAATAGCAAGGGATTCTCCCTAGTCAACGTTCCCAACTAGCCCATGACTGTTTGGTGTGGGGAATCCGTCCGGTTTGCTGTCCGGCTACCGTAGGTCAAGTAACAAAAATAAAAGGTTTTATCGGTTGCGGCCCGGTCCACTGTATATATTTTTGTATTTTTTGACTTTGAGTATGATATGCAAGTGCCTATCTAAAATGTAGGTTGATAAAGAATGCAAGGAGCGGTCAGAATGTGATGCACAGGTTCTTACCTCTCGTCTTAGACTCTCTCGCATTTAAATCATACAGAACTAGAAAATACATACTAACTAAGCTGCATCTAGAGAGCAAGATATTAATTCATGAGTAATGTAGTACTGTTCACATGTTAAGGTAAAACACAGATAGTTGTTCTTAGGATCAAAACACATAAACATGAATAAGATATACATGACAAGATAGCTCATCAATCGTTAAACTCTCCATTACTCATAGTGGAAATTATCACAGAATAAACCAGAGAACATTCAGATAAGAACATAGGTTCAGAAAGTTAGAACGCTCTAACAGTTAATGAAACACAGTTGAAAACGAAATAGTTCCCCTTCAACATTGTTCATTTTATCACATTCAAACATTCCACACATCACCTTCTCCAACAGGCAAAATTTGCAATTTTTTATTATAAAACGAAGTAGTTCCTCTTATAAACAAAGGCTCACAAGTTTTTCCAGGGGAAAAATCCCCCTATCCTCTCTCATTTTCCTCTCTTTATACAAAAACAACCAAAACCCCTTGGGCTTCCCCAACCGTCTAACCTTTGGACTTCCCCAAAAACCGTTTAATCTCCCAATTTTGTATTTTTCGTGAGTACTCATGATTCACATAATGTGTTACATTTCGGATTTCAACTTATGAGTACTTCATAAAACGGGATCGGCTCGGTAACTGACGAACCCCTTCCAAGCCTGGGCTTTTGTTGCCATTGATTCTTCCCTGTCTTTTATTTGTCCTTCTTTAGATCTCGTTGCTTTCAGAGCAAACTTTGCTTATCACTTTTCATCCAACTTTCCTCAGCTTTGTCCTTTAGCTACGTCTTCTCGCAGCAGTAATCTGAAGAATCTTTTGAGTCCGTCTGCAGTCAAACAAAAATTCATCATTAATTAGGACTGCATCTTTTCAATAAACTTAAACTATACTAGCAACAAAGCTGATCATCAAAATGAGGCCCAGTAATGCACCCTCGTCGCGAAATCCTTAACAAGAAATAAAAACCACCGCTGCCCACACAGGGGTTAGAAACTCACAAGACGACGGGAAAAACCTTATCGGTGGCTCGAACCATTAAAACATCGGCCGAATAGTCTTACTTACAGCCACAACGGCGGGTTTCAGGCAGACAATGGGTTCCGCAGGACCGTTAAGTCTATCGAAGTTGGAAGAATTAGATGCCAAAACATCGGGCGGTAAAGTTCCCTGTCGGCAAACAGAACAACATCAACGTCGGGATGTTAGCGCCTTACGCAGCCGCAATATCGGAAGATGAAAAGACTACGGGCCTCGCGGTCAAAGGACGAAAACGACAAAACCCAGACAAAGCATCGGCGAGCGGAGCGTTTATATGGCAGACACTTAGTTCGCTCGGGAGCCGCGATGGTGGAAAGCAAACAGACTACAGCCTTCTATCAAAACCAAAAAATTTTCGATAGGCGCGGAAATCACCATGAAACGTTAAGTGTTCGAAAAACCTAAGGTCGTGCAGCAGCCCAAAAAGCGACTTCACAAAATCAAACAACCTCGACCCAAAATTCGATCAACCTCCAAACAAGTCAAAACAATACAACATGACATCGGAGAAATCAAAGACTATCCTGCGGAATGCTCATCGTTCAGCTTCCGCAACGGAGGCTCCCTAAGGAAACATGGCTCTGATATGTTGTTTAAATGGCCTCTGAAACAGTGGCTAGAATGAGAAATATGCTTCCGAGAACAAAGAAAGAAAACGCAGCTCAAAGGGCAAAAACCAAACTCTAAATTCCACAACCCACAACAGTTTCAGACATAAGCAATTTTACGAAAAGCATGAAGAGAGTTAACCTCAAAATAGTCCAAAATTATAGCAAAAGGAAAACAAGAACAGAGTTCATGGATCGAAACGATTCTAGGCCATGCTAAAAATTATCAAGGGGGTCCAAAATTTTGAAAATTTGGGGAAACAGTTGCAGCTGCAACAGAAAGTCAAGTGAAAAAAAGCCAAAGAGGGTCAAATGAAGCCATAAACGAACATCCGGATGGGGGCTAATCTCAGAATGACGAGCCGTAGGAAACGTCAACAACACATTCGCTCTATATACTGAATTTTAGTTTAAAAAACCTGAAATGTGTGGCACAAAATTGGGAAAAGTGTCATAGAAACACAACCTGGGAGAAATAACTTTGGCGTAACAAGCGAGTGAGCTTCAGTTTCCAGGCCGTTGGACCAGACTACCTAATGCAATGACTCCTACCCTTGCTCGCCCATGAACCGCCACATCATGAATTTTTTTGGATGGTAAAAGAATACCTTGGAAACCCATGTCACGAAGGGCTAGCACGAACTGCCTAAAATATCGCTCATTCAAACCCTGAAACGTCCATCATGGGTCTCAAGAATGAATTTCTCCTTAGCGTTCCCGTACTAAAATGGCACGGACGTTCAAGCTTCATGACCTTGTGAACTTCATTGAAGCATTTTCTGTAGAATTGAATGGACCTACCAGTTCTCTGCTGGCCGCCAAATTATCCTTAATCAAATGACAATCTCACAGTCACTCGTCGATATAGAATGGAATGGAAGAAGCAAGGTTCGATCCAAGGCATTGAAAGAAGTACGAATCAGGTCACCTACCATCCTAGAATTGATCAGAAGAAAAATCACTGCCATTCCTTGTCTACAGACAATTGAATGGAGCAGGTAAGGATCTATCTGCAAAGAATTAATTAGAGCATGGGAGAGTCAGTTCAGGGCTGTAAGCATGTTACCTGTACTTTCCAATCGAGAGAACATCCAGTAATACCAAAAAAACTAGTGGACAATCAGAAACACGTGGTAGACCGAAAAAACCGGTGGATGATTCTTATTGGGCAGAGGGACGACCATGATTGGGAACTGTGTCGAAAACCCGACCTCGGAGAAAGATGTTTTCGACGTAAAAATAAAATTTGTAAATTTTAATTTTGGAACTGTTTCAATTGTATTTTTAAATTTATAAATAGATTTAATATTTTCAAATATCTTTTAATTATGCAATTTTTATAGCTAATATATATGAGTTTAATATTTTTTAAAGATTTTTAACTAGACTTAAAATAAAATCAGATGAAAAATATATTCAGAAAATAAATTGAAAACTTAGAATATTTAGATTACACCTTAATTTATAACCACTTTCAAAGTTTTAAATGAGATGAAGTTTAATTATTTGATTTAAATATAAATTAAGCAAGTTTAAAAACAATTCTTTGAAATTTTAATTTTTTATTTAATGTACTGGAAATTTTAAGCAGTGCCCCTAAATTAGGGTTGAATTTGGTGTTAGACACAATGGCTTACTGAGAGGGGGGCGAATCAGTAAGCCGAGACTTACTTCAATTTTCAGTTCTTCAAGCTCTAAAACTTAAGTCATCATTTCACATTCAATTCAACATCATATTCATGAATAGAATATGCATCAATAATCAATTCATTCATCAAATAAAAATCATAATCATCAACACATTGCACATGAGTCACAAGATATAAAATTTGTAATCTTATTGTATTTTGAACGGCTTCAACCGTGAGGTAAATCAACACCTACTGATATAAAAGCACCTACTTCTATCCAAGACTTTGCTTGGTCTTTTCTTAGATCCTACTAAGAAAACATGTACAAGACACAACTTGTAGTTAATACACACATTCATCACATTACATCACATACACCATCATGGCATCAACCACGTCATTACAGCTCTGTACACAATTCAACTTGTTTTGTCATTAACTCAATCTGTTGGAAGTCATAATCATCAATTGGTCGTGTCTTTACTTGTCTGCTTATGTCAAAAGTCAGTTCATACTTGTCACAATCATCTTGTCCACTGCAATCAATTTCATGTCACTTGTCATGTCATCATTTAGCTATCTCTCTCATCATTATCAACCATTCATCAGTTCATCAAACTAGTCCACTTCTGTGACTTTGTCATCATTATTTTCATGTCTGTCATCTGCTTAGTTGTTCACTATCAAGTCAGCGCATCACTGTCATACTCATGCATATCATATTTGTCAATTCCACCATTATTAAAGTAACACAGTCAACAATTCACTATGTCATCGTGGCAACCACTATCATCAACATCATTGTCTTCATGATAAGGGTTATCAACCTTTTTCAAGAGACCGTCAAACTTCAAGGTTCTTTCCTCATGCACTATTAGACTTTTCTTCAAGATTCAGATTGGGACTTCATCACAGAAGAAGGTCTAGGTTGTAGGATTGTCAAGCACTTCAAGTGTCATGGACTGTCATACCTTCACCGAACTCAGACTTTCAAAAACACTATGCTACTATTAATTCTAAACTTTAGAGCTTGATTAAATTTTCAGTCTATTGTTTGTCCTTGGTGATGTATGAAAAATTCCTCAGAGTACCATTTGTTGCATGCTCACACCTCAAAAATATATAATACTGTAATCCAAAAACAGACTTAAAAACCAGACAAAATAAATTCGGACTGCTGCTATGTTGCTACCTCAGAGACCCACGAATTTTCAGAGAAAAATATTAACAAAAACGCCTTTCATGCTTCTCATTAACAGTCCTGAAATCAGAGAGGAATGTAGACTTAAAACTTCAACTTTCTACTGCTGTTGGTTCAAATTTGGATGCCCTTGACTGTTGCTGTCAAAAAAATTCATCAGACTGTTGCCACTGTAAAATTCGGATGCCTGTCAAAATATCAGACTGTTTCCATCCAAAATTTCCCCAGTAAAGTTCGTTGCCTCAGAGCTGCTCTTTCACCCACGAATTTTACAAATCAAAACGAATTTCTATAGGGTATTAATATTGATTTTCCATGATAGTTTGCTGAGTCGGCATGTCATTTGATTTTTTATTTATTTATAAATTAATAATTAAATTGTTGGGCCGACCTTTTAAAGGGTAAAACACTTTATTTAAATTAATAATTAAGCCCATGTCTGTTGAGCCGACTTCTCATGCATTTTCAAAAATGTGTTTTAATTCTTTATACTTATTTTATTATGTCCATGTTGGAGACGTTTCCAAGGACACAAAGCTTCCACATCATGCATATCCATAATTGTCAATAAGCTTCAAGGGTTTCATCTTCAGGTGCGTGGGCTTCTAAGGACATCATCAAGATACCTCCACTTAGCTTGTGGGCACTAGATCAACAAGCAACCACGTGTGAGCTTTTGCCAATTTAGTCTTTGTTTGTTTGCCCTTGTCATCTTGTCAAGCTTTGCTTGATCTTTGCCACGTCTTCTTCAATTCCTCATCCTTCATGTCATTGTTTCTTTCTTTGTTTTCCTTTTCCAAGTCATCTTCAAATGACCACAGTATGGGTCATTTGACTCATTGGGTGTTTCAATGGCTTCAAAGTCCACGTCTAGTGTTCTTGCCATGCTTGTCTCCATGTCTTCATGTTACCTTTCCATGTCATCATGCTTAACCTTTGTCATTGATGGTTTGTCATCAATGACAACCATATTCATCATTTGGACATATAACTTTACAAAGTTTTGGAAAATTATAATCTTATCTAAAGGGTGTTGTTTTTTTGTTTTAAGTTTTGTGGATAGGTAAGATGAGTTTCATGGGGTTATAAATTTAATGGTATATAGTTAAAAGTTTAAATTTATTTAAGATTAACAAATATAAATTATCAACCAAATAATATATTTCCTTATTATGTTATAATTGGGATATAAATTATCAACCAAATAATAGATTTGGTTATTATGTTATAATTGGGATAAGTAGGCATGTAGTTTGCGTTTTGTGAATGAAATAACTATAAAGCTAAATCTTCCAAATAATACATCTTTAATTCTTTTTGTTTTTAAGAATAGTTTATAAGTATAAATGAAACATAATTATAATCATCATCATCTTTCTCATCTAATCTGAGGTTACGACCTAACCAAATATGAAATTGATGTATGAGACACCCTTATTTGTAGGACAAGGGACCTCATTTATGTAATGATTTGGTTACTTAGTATATGGAGATGTACATACCCTATCCCTCTCTCAATTCAAAATTGTATCGTCAAAGGAGGGATTACATGTTCAAAATCAAATCATTGATGGAGGTAGTCCCTAACTATTAATTTTGTGCTTAGCAAGTGAAAATGATCACTACCTCACTCTTTGAACTAAGTTAGATTGGATGTGTGCCAACTTCATCACAATTGATTAGTAACACATTCTCATATCGAGACAACTTTGATCTTCTAATTTTAGTGGCACCAATCCTTTAAATTGTCATGTATCGTCATTGCATTAATTAAGTTGTCACTCACATGGCTTGTTGAATTATCTTTTCATATATGTCCTTGTATGGAACCAAGTAGAATGAAGGTTGGTGTGCTCGATACTAAGCAATAGTTGCGCATAGAGGGGTTAGGTGTAATGGAAACAAATGCTACTCGCAAAGTACTGTAGCGCAATTGGCTTTGAAGCTCTATTACTAAACCATGGGATAATTGGCACTCAAACTACCCCCCTTTCAAATAGTGTTTTTAAGGACAATTTTGCCATGAATCTAGACAACTGCAATATCAACAAACTAAATATGCAATCCTACAAATTGTAGCTTGTGGTTTAAAGGTTTTATGTGGTACCTCAATCAACCTAGAGCATTAAAATTGCATTCTATAAATTGAATCAACCAATTTAAAATATATATATTTACCAAATTCAAATGAAGATCACTAAAAGTGGGGTGATTTGAGTGCCATTTATCAAACTCTTATTAGTAATGATCAAAACAAGTCAATATGACAGAGAAAAGGCAAGGTTATGCATGCAAGTTCAAGTGAGACGAATAACAAGCAGTAACATAAGAAGGTACTACAACTAGCACGAGGAGTTAGGAGAAGAACAAATACTTGTCACAAAGGAATGTAGTGCAATGTTGAATGTTAGCAAAGGTTTAGTTGAACTTGTAACCAAGTTTGGAACATTGAAGCTGGGAACATTAAAGTATCCCATAGTATTTGTCTATAAGTTATCTTTTACACATATTAACACTTAAATCATTTTTTAAATTAATACTCAAATTTTAAAGAATTATAAATTATTCTCGGTTATAACATTAATTATATGATCCCCGGATGTGGGTGATCCATCTGAGATGACGTGTGGATAGCTCACGGAGCAGTCCCTGATGCAGACACTTGGTCAGCACACTTTGCATGAGGAGGCAGACAACGCGTGTGGCTCTCGGTTCACGTAGGGGTTAAATGCATAGGATGTCGGGCATTAAATCAACACCTCTTGTAGCTGGAATGTCATTTTGTCAGGGCTGGTTGTAGGGACGAGGTATGATGGAACATGTGCAAGATTTAATGAGCGGAACCCTCTCGTGTGTGACCGTGGTTAACTTAGGAAGGATAACTACCAAGGAGATGGAGCCTCTCAACCTCAAGGAAGCCAGACTGTTAGTTATCTTGGTGTTGTTGGTTTACTCCTCTGTCAATGAAGTTGTTAACCAGGCTTGCGACATGCCAAGGCAGAGAGGCACCCCGAGGCGGGGAAGCATGGGACGTGAGGTACCAGGAGAAAGGTCGACTTGGGTGCAACAGATGGTTATGCGATGTATGATTGATGATTGGGAATCGTGCTGGGAATCCCGTGTGGTCTCTAAGCATTTGGCGTTTAGAAGGAACGGGAGTAGGATAAGCCGTTACTGGATGGTGAAAAACATGATGGGCATGTTAATGGAAGACTTGACAAACAAATGGAGCGGGGCCAAAGAGACAGTGCAGGGTATCAAGGAAACCTGATACAAAATGACAAGAAGTTGAACAGTCTGGAAGCACTATGCCATTGCTCGTTGTGTTGGGGAGAGTGAAGGTGGTGGGAATACTGATAGACAGGGTGTGGTGGGCGAGACTTCTGGTGCGGCCTAGAGGTTTGCTACTCTTGATGGGCAGGGCCTGGAGAACACTTAGTTCATGAATTGGTGACGGTTGGCCCCTAGCTTGCAAAAAGAGTATGTGAGGAATCTGAGGGCAACACGGCTTTGATGCCTCTTCCAGAGCCTCAACCGGTTAACCAACCCTCTCAAGTGTGGGAAGATGAATATGGTGCCTGCCCAATTATGAAGGAAGCATCGGATTCGACACATGCAAACGCAACCACCTAAGATGGCCAAGGAGGCCTCAGGTTCTCTTTGTGTCTATCAACATTTTTGGTCTTCACTGCTCAACAATGTCTATATTTTCATGTCAATTAGTAGTTTAATTTGTCAAAAATGTAATATGTTAGTCAGGTGGCACAATTTTGGATAGGGTTTCCTGATAGTTTTGAACAGAAGTTTTGGTTTTTTTAAACCACTGGGCGGGTGGCTAATTAGTCTCAAGCCCTGTAGAATGTCGACAATGCTTTTCTTTATATTTTGTTACCTCTGTTAATAGAAAAATAAAAGAAAATACAACTTTATAAAAACAAAACATAAATTATATAATACGTGGAAATAAATTTACTTTCTTAAAAAAAAAACTTAAAACATTAAACCTATGTTATACACTCATATGAAACTAACAAAATTGATCTAATTTTAATGATTTTTATTAAAAGGCTTGTATCTATGGAGTTTCTAACCTAAGACATTACTTAAAGAGTTTCTTTGGAGTTTGTATACAGTGGAAAATATTTTTATTAAATTCACCTCAATTATTTAAAAAATTAAATCATTATCCTTTCTATATATAAAATTTAGAATTAAAGCACCAACAAGGTGCTCGGTCATTGCCATTCACATGATTGAAAAAATAAAAATAAAAACTGAAACATTTTCCATTTTCTTTTGGGGGCAACTCACTAACTCACAAGGCATTGAGCTATATAGGCCCCTTTGTTTTTACATATAAACCCTACAATATCCCCGTGCCCTCTTCTAATAGCCTTTCCACTCAGTGTTATGTCAATATTAGAGAGCGCAGGAAAGAGTGATTGCTAATGTTAGTTTTAGTTTTGGTGCTTAATGTGATAAAGTTTTTAAGTAAAAATGGTTTAAGATTATTAAAAAGAATTGCAACTAAGTTGCACACTGAATTTGTTCACACGAAAGACAAACATATACTTCCACATGTGTTGCCAATTCCAAAGGGTAAACAAAGCTATTTATGATTTGAGTTTCTCCATAAACAAAAACACATATTCATAACTAGTAGGTTGAAGGACATATCGGAGCCCTTTCAAAGGGTTCTAGCCCTTCCCAGAAGTGTAAAGTTAAAATTGCTCTTCAAAAAAAATTTAAAATCTGAATTTTACTCTTCTTAATTGGAAGGGCATAATTTATATCAACTTTTTAAAAGAAGGGCAACATTTGAAATCACCCATCCATATAAATTTATCAAAATGTTGAAATTCCTATGTTATAAAGTTCAACTAATCATTCAAAATATTTGAAATATGATAAATTATAATCACTCACTCACTCATGTGATGCACTCAGTGCTTAGCTGTGCAAGATGACCAGTAATCATTGATGACTACGAGACACTAGCCATCGAGATGTGACTCTGACTCCTGAGTCACTTTTAGCTACCATCTAAAGTGTGACAATGTGTCAACAACTACGACTATAACAAAAAAGAAGAACTACTAGTCTACTACTAGGCCCGAAATGAGCTCAAAAAATTGTGCTTACTACCAATGTGAACCTCGCTACCAATGTTCACTCTTTTTTTGTCAAAATGAAATTCAAAAGGCCGGTTTGATGAGTCCTCCTCTACAAGACTTCATTTCTTGCATGAATATCATGGACTCATGACAACTATAAACAACACTCGATGTCATGCAAGTACAAAAATGGCATGTAGCTAGGATCACAAATTGTATAGAGGTCGATTTATGCATTGCTATAGAGAGGTGTCATTAGGCACACGATATGGATAAACAATGGTTATTAATAAAATTAAAAGAACAATTGTTGGCTCAAGAATAGTCTTCAATTTGATGGGTGGCATGATCGTGATGCAATCTCCCTCCGTCCTTCCAAACATTTGTGGTTTCTCACAACATTTGTCCTCAACGCCACCAAAATACATATGAAAATTACTCGTCTTTACATCCTCTTCCCTTTAAATCCTCATCGCATAGTCATAACTAAGGATTATTATGCATGCACATCCTCTCCTTATAATACGAATTGGATCAAGGCGCAGAGACAACCATAAAATATTAAATGTGTCAAGATGCAAAGAGTAAGAGACAACTATAAGTAAGTCATATATTTTTTTAGACAATAACAATGGGAAGATTAATTAAAACCGGTGAATCAGCCACCGGGTGCTGAGAACATCAAGCTGGAGAAGTTCCTGAGTATTTGGAAAATCTCAAGAAGTCCATATAGAGCTGAAATTGACTAGACAACTAAGCTGAAGGAGAACATTGCAGAATTAAAAACTGTGTCTAACAGAACAACAAGAGAGGTTAAAGCGCTGGAAGAGTAGAGAGGGATTATTTGAGCTTCTCCAAGATCTTTTGGACTGCTGATTCCAGAGCAGCGATTCGGGTACCAAAATTGCCAGTGACGTTTGCCGCATCTTTGAACTCAGTAAAGATCACATCCTTGTAGTAGTTTACATCTCCTTTGGTGTCTTTGAGACCGTCCTTGAGAGTCTGCAGCTCAGTGGCGAAGAGCCTCCACTGATTTCGTGCATCAGCAGCGTTGGCATTGATTGAGGTTCCTTGATCATCCGTCTTAAGCTTGAGGGCGTCCAGTGAGGCTTGGATGCTTGCAATTCTATCTTCATCAGATTTTGGATTGGAGGACGAACCAACAGAGGCCATGGATTGATGCTGGTGTTGGGAGCTGGCTCGAGGACGGCGCAGTCAGGAGCTGTCGAATGAGCTTGAGGAAGCAGTCGAGGGAGCTTTGGAGGAAG
>LPNX011105957.1:232863-263195 GCA_001517045.1 Pseudotsuga menziesii
ATTCCCTCTTCGTTGCTCTGGCAGCTCGTATGAATAGCCTCTTGGACAAGGAGGATATTGTCTTGGATCTTTCTTCCCTTAATAAACCCCCCTTGGTTTTCCGGGATGACTTTGGGGAGGATTTTTTTGAGTCTATTGGCCATTATTTTGGTTATTATTTTGTAGCTGAGATTGCACAGGGAGATTGGCCGGAAACGGGAGAAGGAATTAGCTCCTTTTTCTTTCGGGATTAAAGTAAGAAAGGCGGAGTTAGTGCTTCCTCCGACCTTGCAGGTGACTTGGGAGTGCCTTACCATCCTTAGCAGATCTAATTTGATAATGTCCCAACAGCTTGTAAAGAAGTTGGCCGTAAAGCCATCCGGGCCTGGGGCGCTGTCTGGCTTCATTCTGAAAAGGGCCATTTTAAGATATTTGAGGGAGATGGGGGCGGTGAGGAGAAGGTTGTCTGCTTCTTGAATCAGGGGAGGGATGAGGTCAAAAGGGTGATCCGAAGGGTTTAAAGGGGCGTCCTCCGGAGCCGAGAAGAGATCTTTAAAGGTGAGATAGGCAGCTTTCTTGATTTCTTCAGGCTCTTTTATCAGTGACCCCTGAAAGTTGATTTCATTTACCGCTTTGTAGCTTTTGCGGTATTCAGCTTGTTTGTGGAAGTAGCTTGTGTTTTTATCTCCGCTCTTTAGCCACATGCTTCTGGACTTCTGGCGCCAAAACTCTTCTTAGACCCTACAGGCTTTGAAATAGACTTTTTGGAGCTCTGATTCCTTTGAGATGGTGGTGCTGGTGATGGGGATTGAGTCCATCGCATGCTGGTGGCTTTCGAGTTCTTTTTGGGCTGCTATTCTGCTGGCGGTGGGGGAGGTTAAGTGCTTAGCCCAGTTCTTTAGAGTAGCTTTCAGCCTCTTTAATTTTTGTTCCCAAGAGTAAGAGGGGGAACCCGGTAAAGGGATAGACCAGGAGTCCGAGACTACTTGCTGGAAGTTCTCTTGAAGCAGCCAAAATAAGTAAGTCATATATTAAACTTACCATATAAGTCTTTAATTAACAATATCAACTGAGATTTGGCACGTTGGATTGTTGTGATATTCTTTTCACTCCTCACCAATGTGATTGCAAGGCATTCTTTGAAGGTGAAGTCCATAATTTTAGGTCTTCTTCCTCATTATCATGCCTTTTGGTAAGACAATAAAGATGGTAGTGGCCTGCATCAGCATGGAAAATGGTTTCGACATAGAGGTATACACATTAATTGTTTTCATTAAATAACAAAAATTACTACGTGTGACTGTGGATTCATTAAATCGTGGACTGGTACAAAACACAACAAATTTTAGAGCCCCGAGCCCTTAATTACTCACACCTAGAACTTTCTCAAATCTAGCCATTAATAAACTTCCTTTGGTATTTTGGTTCAATTTAAAAGGCAGATTGTTGAGACTCATACATGCAGTGAGTTGCAAGGATTCAATTGACTTAGGCTTGATTACATTTTCCCTCCATCCCATACATGTATGCTTTCACGACAAGTGTTGAACAAAAAAATTTGACCCGATCGTGGTTATACTAGCTTTGCTAACTTGCTTGGTATGTAGGTAATTTTGCTTTTAATGTTTTCAGAGTTGTGTTATTTTTTCTTAGGTGCCCAATCCTTATCATTCTTACATTTCTCAAGCTTGGATTGCACGTGGATGCCCCAATATGGTTATGACATAATTTAAGTAGCTTTTTTGTATAATGAAATGTATTCTAACTGGAAAAAATACAATAGAATAGTTGTTATGTTACTGAATTGTAAAATTAATGATACACATATGACAACTTAATGTGTTCAAAATAAGTTTTATTAAAAATATATCATTTTTTCATATAAATATTAAGGGATGCTCAATTATTAAAAATTTGAAAAACTATTTTTTTTTTGCATTTTTTTTAAAGAGTTCAGTTCATTTATAATTGTCAATTGAAGGACAATTATTTATATTGCCCTTCATCTATGAAGGGCTCCAAGAATAAATGCCCTTCCAATTTAAATTAAGACCCACCCTTCAAATTTGATCACTGCATATGTCCATTGGATGTAGCTTGGGTGGTTGGGAGGAATGAATATTACCCTCCCCACCTATGTTCTATTATTGTACGTGACATGATGCTCTTGTGAGCCCCTATGTAATTCTTGATATGCTCTTGTGGAGCCCATTGTAATAAATGTGTTGATGATGATATATGGCCATACCTTGATTCAATTTGAATATCAGGTGTTAGGATTTTCCGCGGATTAGCCCTCTAACAAATGGTGAACCACATTTTAAAAAAGGTTAAAGGACATCAACTTAAATATATTTTAATTTAAAATATTTGAAATAACAATAAAAAATTAATCTTGTAAAATTAGAGTCAAAGTAAAGATCATTTTTATTAGTTATATAAAATAAATATTAAATGTAAGCCGAATTAATATTATTTTGACATTTGGTTGTAACCTAACCCTTTGGTTTTTCTTTCAAAGTTTAAGTATGAGTGAAACAAGGCACTCCCAAAAAAAATCTCTTGCTTCATTTGGTTGGCTCTCAGAAACAAAATTCTCACTTGGGAGAATCTACAGAAAAGGGGCAAAATTGGTCCTGGAATGTGTGCTCTCTGCTGTTCGGATAGGGAGACTGTTGATCACTTATTCACAAATTGTTCTGTCTGGAAATTTGTTGCTGTCCAAATATGTGAACAATATCACCTTCCTGCCATTCCTCCAAATGATTCTCTCGCGAATTTGCTAAGAACTTGGACTGGCAATTTTCCTAGGTCCTCGCATCTCTGTCAGTTACCTTTGCATATGATGTGGATTATATGGAAAGCTCGGAATCAGGCTATATTCGAGGGGAAAAGAAGGAATATTTTTAGTATTGTCCAGCAGATTACATTCTCAGCTCAAGCTCTTTCTTCTTCGACTGTCAATGTTTTAAAAAAAAGCAGAGTGTATGGCAAGCCTCCTTGTAAGTATTTTCCCTGTGGATTTATTGATGGTGCCTCTAACCGTAAGATTGCTGGAGTTGGATATTGCTTATACTTAAATGAGTCCCATCATTATGAGTTCGCGCTGGGGGTAGGATATGGCACAAACACAAAAGATGAATTGCTCAGTTTATGGGCTCCTCTTCTTTCTTCCCAAATGATGGGGATCCCCCTATCCCACGTATATGGTGACTCTCAAGTCATCATTAACTGGGCGAAGGGATCGACTGCTCTCTCCCCTCCAAATATCCTTCACTGGTGCAAGGAGACAAAAAAACTAATCCTTAGCTTCCAGGATTTGTTGTTCACCCACATTTACCAAGAGCACAATCGGACTGCTGACCGTCTCTCTAAAACTACACTCTCATATCCCCAGGGTACAAGCAGTTTTATGGAATATTTCGAGAACCAATTGGTCTCTCATGATACTTTTCAGCTCTTTTGAGCATGGTTAGGGGATTATACTCTCCTCTTTATTTTATGTCTTGATATTCAAGGAGTGATCACTTTTAGATTGTTGATCAGAGCCCTTTGGCACTCGGTAGATGTGGTTGAAGAGACAGTCCACTTATATGATGAGACAGTTTTCTGATGGGAATCTTCTTTTTTACTATTCTGCCTTTCCCCCTGACAACGCACTCGAGGTGTCACATGGATTTGTTTCTCCATCTACTGTAACCCACTTATGGGAAGATTGTACTGATGACCTTTGATTCTTATTGAGAATAACAAGGACAGGCTTTTTTCTTTCTGAAAAAAAAAAGTATGAGTGAATGATCACCTCCATTTTGACAAGAAGGAATAGCAATTTCACCTTAAACGTTTGGTACATTAACATTGGGCTTATGGCAATTGGTTTCTTCCATTTTTATATTAAGAAAATAAAATATAATTTTATAGAATTAGTTTTGAATGTTAAGTTTAATTTTAACTAAATATTTAAAAAAAAAGTAAAAATAATAATTATAATTAAATTTATAAAATATAATTTAAAAGTTTAACTAAAAAGGCAAATCGACGGCTAGGGTGAAGGCCACAAAGATCTGATGGCTAGGAAAATTTCGGGGGAAGAATTGCGGGGAGGCAATTTCGATAAAGTCAGTTGACCATCTCGAAACCCGCTTGCGGGAAGGAAGTTTCGGAGCCAAAGTTGCGGGGAGGCAACTTCAGAGAGTTAGTTGGCCATCCCGAAACCCGCTTGCGAGAACAAAGTTTCGCAGCCAAATTTGCGGGGAGGCAAGTTCGAAAAAGTCGGTTGACCATCCTGGAACCCGCATCCCGAAACCCGATTGCGAAGGAAAAGTGGCGGAAGGAAAATTGCAGGAAGGAAATTGTAGTGTGGAATTTGGCGTTTAAAGCTAAGTTTGGAGATCCTGTAAAGTGTAGGAAGCTGAAGATCCTAGAGGTGCTGGTTGGGTTGGTTTTGGTCCGAACCCCTGCACCATTGTTTCTTAGAAAAAATCATCATGTGTTATTATTCCACCTTGGGACAAGAGGGATTAGTTGACATTGGTAGGTTTTGAAATTAGTTGTGTGGTGTCTTCCTTGTTGATTAAGTCCAATCTAGTAAGGTAATGGTTCTGTCAATTGGGTAGAGGACATTGTGAAGAACTAACTAAAATTAAAATGGGTTAAATAGTTGTTGTGTGAGCTTTTAATATCATCATCCACTATTGATGCTAGTGTGGTGTGACCCTATTGTTGTGTGGTGTATGCAAGCTTTGTAGTGTGTTTTCCTGAGTGCCGCGTTTAAAATATTTTGTGAATCATAGAGGGAAACATTATGATGCATAAACAATGCTAGATATTTTTTCTCCGCTTCTATTGTGCTTGCATGGTGCACTTAATGTAATGCCCCACACTATGGTTTCCTTACTATGATGAACATGATTTTGATATACATCCAAAAAGAGTAAAATTACATTATAATTATTAACATATGTATGAGGTATATGCATGCTAGTTACATGCCCACACCTCGCACACGTGCACTAGTATGTGTTAGATTTTTATCATTCAAGCTAGCATTATCTTAGGATCTTTAACTGAGAGAATAAAAACCACAACAATCAAACACAGGAGACAATAGACACAAAGATTTTCCTCATGGAAACCATAAAGGAGAAAACCCCGCAACTTCCTCAGAGATAGAATCAACACCAAAAGTAAAACCCAAAAATAGTAAGATGATCTCCCGACAGCAGTAGTCTCTCTCTCTCTTGTCCCAGCAACTTCTTCTCTCTCAGTTATGCACTACAACTGAGTTTGAGTGAATGTGTGATAAATAGAGAGGCTCACTCTCTATTTATACTAATTCCCGACTTGACAATAACTCACTAGGGTCGACTTCTCTAGGAGAGTCTAACAACCCTAGGGCCCCACAACTGCGAGGACTTTAACCCGTGATTAATAAGGAGGGTTACTCATTATGACTTTACATGACTTGTTTACATTATTGAATCTCCCGATAGGAATATCGGGGCATGACATGACTCAATTACATTACAAATACTTCCTGGAATAAACATCAGGGTACAATACATAAAATATACAAGTGAATACATTCAAAAGTTACAAATACATCAACACTCCCTCTTAACTAGGAAGGTATTCTCTTGACACAATTTATCAGCATGGGTCTTCTTCTCTGTATCATCTGGATCAAGTTATCTTCATCTTTAAGTCATCTTCATCTTCAAGTCATCTTCATCATTGGATCTGGATCATCTCTGGATCTGGAACATCACTGGATCTGGATCATTTATGTTGGATCATCATCACAGGTGCTATCTCTTGATTCTTCTCGTCATAGGAAGTTCTATAGAGCCAACCTTCTTTCATGATGGTTGTAGGCCTAGCTTCCATGTGGGTCTTCATCTTCTTCAGTGCTTATATCTGACCTAGTCAAAAAGGCCCGTCCAACGCTTATATCTGACCATGGGAGGGCCCAGCCTGCCCCCATGTCAGAATGGCACGCCCAACACTCACATCTGACCATGGGAGGAACACATCCACCACCATGTCAGAATGGCCCAACCCTTACATCTAACCATGGGAGGGCCCAAACTACCCTCATGTCAGAATGGCTCAGCCCTTACATCTGACCATGTGAGGGCCCAACCTGCCCCCATGTTAGAATGGCTCAACCCTTACATCTGAACATGGGAGGGCCCAGCCTGCCCACATGTCAGAATGGCTCAGCCCTTACATCTGACCATGGGAGGGCCCAGCCTGCCCCCATGTCAGAATGGCTCTGCCCTTACATCTGACCATGGGAGGGCCCAGCTTGCCCCCATGTCAGAATGGCACTGCCCTTACATCTGATCATGTGGGAGCCAATCCCACAGTCATATCAGAATGGCTTTTCCCTTACGTCTGATCATGTGGGAGCCAATCCCACAGTCATATCAGAATGGCTCTCAGTTCTTGACTGAGTATTCCTGGTAACTGACCATGTGCCTCAATTCTCCCAGAGAATGGCCTTCAACACTTATATCTGATCATGGAAGGAGCCAATCCTCTCACCATGTCAGAAGGGCTCATGGACTCATGACTTCCCCTTGGAAGGAACCTCGATCTGGAGAACACCAAGCTTCTCCCTGAAGTACTCAAACTTCACTCTGGATAATGCCTTGGTGAACACATCGGCTATCTGCTTGTCCATCGCAACATATTGGAGCTTCACTACTCCTCTCTGCACCATATCCCTGATATAGTGATATTTGATCTCGATATGCTTCGACTTGTCATGGAACACCGGGTTCTCTGACAACTTCACACAACTCTGGTTGTCGCAATATATACAAGTAGCATCCAACTCGAGATCAAAGAAATTAGATAGTAGCTTCCTCAGCCACACTGCTTCACAACTAGCCGAACAAGCTTCGACTGCACTTAGTGCCACACAGGATTGTTTCCTGCTAAACCAAGAGATCACACATGATCCCATACTAAAGCAACACCCCGAAGTTCTCTTCCTATCAATGGCACTGCCTCCCCAATCAGAATCCACATAACCCTCCAGGTTAATCTTCTGATCCACCTCATAATTGAGCCCATAATCAACTGTACCCTTCAGGTACCTCAGAATATGATTTGCAACAATCAAGTGAACATGTCTAGGATCTGTCAGGAACTAGCTCAATGTGTTCACAACAAAGCAAATATTTGGTGTTGTATTCTTCAGGTACATCAATGATCCAATCATCTAACGATACATCGTAGCATCAACCGATTCTGATGAAGCATCACTCAATAGCTTCAGATTCAATGCCATAGGTGTGGTCATGGCCTTGCAGTCCATCATCCTGAATCTCTTCAGGATATCTACCACATACTTCCCTTGTCCCAGGGAGATTCCATATGTATTATGCCACACCTCCATGCCTAGAAAGTAATGCATCATACCCAAGTCCTTCATTTCAAACTCGGCAGCAAGCTTCCTCTTTGTATCAGCAATCAACCCATCCATACCTGTTACAAACAAATCATCTACATACAGTAGGAGTATCACTGGGTTCCTTTCTTCAATCTTGTAGTAAATATTGGAATTTGCTTTACTCTTGGTAAAGCCCAAACTGGATAGGAAGCTATCAATTCTGCCATACCATGTCCTGTGTGCCTGTTTCAAACCATACATGGCTTTCCCTGTCATGTGTCTCAAAACCAAGTGGTTGCTCCACATACACTTCCTCCTCTACTACACCATTTAAGAAAGCAGTCTTGACATCCATCTAGTGTGTCTTCCATTTCATCACTACAACCAGAGCAAATACTAATTTGATGGAAGTGTATCTGGCTACAGGTGCAAAAGTTTCTTCATAATCTATTCCTTCTTTCTGGGAGAAGCCACGAGCCACAAATCTTTCTTTATATTTCTCTTTGCTAACATATACAGCATGCTTGATCTTGTAGATCCACTTGGAATTCATGACAGACTTCCCCTTTGGTCTAGGGACAACATCCCAAACATAATTATTCATGATCGACTAGTACTCCTCAATCATGGCATCCTTCCAATATTTCTTCTCTGCCGCTTCTTCATAGTTGGAAGGTTCTTTATCGATGATGTCACATAACATGGCTACATAACCGGAGTACAACCTAGTTCTTTTCCTCTTTTTTTTCTTTTTCTTCTGGAGCCCCATATCTTTCTGCACCTTGGATAGCCTCTCGTACCCATGCAGGTTTCCTCTTCTGAGGATTCTTCTCTTGGGGTGGATCTACAAGTTCCTGGGGTTCTATTATTTCTCGATCTTCATCTTGAATTGCATCGTTCATAGTTGTATCTTGAATTCTGGGTACTTCTATTTCTTTAGTGTCTTCAACTGGTCTCTTTTTAGATTTGTTGTAAGTTGAATCTTCGTTGAATGTTACGTCTCTGCTTATGTCGATATTCTTGAATCCTGGGAAGTATATTCTGTAAGCTTTCGAGCTTTCACTGTATCCCACAAATATACCCTTCTTTCCAAAAGGATCTAACTTTGTTCTCTTTTCTTTTGGAATGTGTATGTATACAGGACAACCGAATATTCTGAGATGGCTAACTTCTGGTTTCTTACCGAAAAAGACTTCTTCAGGTGTCTTGTTCTTGAGTACTCTGTGTGGAGTACGGTTATGTACATACACCGCTGTTCTGACAACTTCTGCCCATAGATGCATAGGAAGATCTTGATCATGAAGAATGGCCCTTGCAGCTCCCATGATCGTTCTATTCTTCCTTTCTGCAACCCCATTCTGTTGTGGATTATATGGAGTGGTTAACTCCCTCTTAATCCCTAAATCTTTGCATAACTCTTTGAATTCATTTAATGTGAATTCTCTGCCATTATCTGATCGAAAAGTATTGATCTTCTTTTCTCTGTGGTTCTCGATCAAGGCTTTGAATTCCTTGAACTTGCTGAATACTTCATCTTTGTTCTTTAAGAAGTATATCCATGTCTTCCTAGAAAAATCATCAATGAAAGAAACATAGTATAGATACCCGCTTAATGAACTGGATGACATCGTATCGCATACATCGGAATGAATGATTTCCAAGATTTCGTTTGCCTTGCTCTCGCTACTTGGAAATGTCTTCTTTGTGTTCTTTCCTTTTGCACATCCTTTGCAGACACCGTCATGTTTTGTATGTATTTCTGGAAGACCTTCAACAACTTTGCTTGCAAGTGGTTGTGCCCTATAGTGCACATGTGCAAGCCTTTTGTGCCAAAGTTCATTTGGCTCTATTGAGTCATGGACCAAAGCTTGTTCTGGTTGGCCCTTCAATTTGTATAGTCCTCCCTCTTGCTCTCCAATTAATACTGCATCATCTATATTCTTTCCCTTTGGCCACGTAAGGACTTGGCCATCTACAAATGCAACCCTCGTGCCTTTTGCATCTAATGCAGATATGGAGAGGAGGTTCGTCTTTAGTCCTAGTACAAATAAGACATCCTTCATCTTCATAGACTTTCCAAAGTCTAGTTTATAGGAGGATTCACCACTACCTTTTATTGGATATTGGTAGTCATCCCCAAGTTTCACCTTGTGGGGTGACTCATGTTCTGATAGTTTCAAAAATGATTCTTTAAATCTCGTCATATGTTTGGAGGCCCCACTGTCTATAAGCCAATCATTGCTTCCATGTGAGATAGTTCCCGTGAGAGAAAAAATCAAAACATATTCTTCATCACTTGAAGAATCATCACTTTCTTGTCTGACTTTCTTCTTGGAAGGTTCATCATCCTCTGCAGCATGAGCATGATGTCTTCTCTTGTTGTTCTTCTTCTTCTGGGAGTTTCTTTTGTTTCTAAGACAATTTCTGGCATAGTGTCCTATCTCATCACAAGTATAACATCTGAGTTTAGTTTTTCTCGAGGGAGAATGCTTACCTTTAGAATGATGATAGTCCCTTCGATTTTTCTTGGAGTGTACTGTGAGAGCTTGATCTTCACTTCCCATATTTTATTCTCGGGCTGTTATTCGAGCTTCTTCTTATGAGCATTCCTCCCACAGTCTACTGAAGCTGACTAGCTTTCTTCTAGCACAGAACCCTTGAATAAAGGAGTCCCATGATCTAGGGTGACCATTCAAGGTGGTCATTACAATCTCTGCATTCTCCACTTCTTCATCCACTACTTCAAGTTGTTCTTTGATCTGGGAGACCCTTCTGAAGTATGATTGTATGGTCTCCGCATTCTGGATCTTCACATTCTTCAACTGGTTCCTTAAAGTCAAACAGTTTGGTCAGGGCATCAAACATAGCTTTAGGTGTCTTTAGGGAGTACATCTGTGGTATGAGATGATCCTTGATTGAATAAGCAATAATCCTCTTAGCCATGGCCAATTTCTTCTTGTGTAAGGCTTTAGCCTCATCTCCCTCTAGAACTGGAACGTCTTCCGTGATGTAAGAGTCCAACTCATTTTCTTCCAGAACCAGGGAGATCCTATACTTCCAGGTTCGGAAGTTATCAACTCCCTCAATATTTTCATCAAGCTTGGTATGATGAGACATTTTAACTGAGAACCTCAAACAGAAATACAAAAGATTTAGATCTTACCAGGTTAAGATGTCGGATCTGGATCTGGAGCTGAATTTTTGCAGAGCTGGTTCAGGAGCAGATTAGGTTTGACTTTCCCATAGTTTTGTCCTACCAAAAACTTTGATCTTGATTTCTAAACTTCGATTTTGGAGAGGAGATCAATCTAAGCCTGGGCTCACCCAAAATTTCCACTTCTGTGGAAAGCCCTAATTTTCGGCAGTAGTGTCGGGTAAAAAACTGAAAATGCTCAGAATCATATTCTGCTTTGACAGAAAGATGTGCCCTAGAGAGGAGAGTCAGCCCAAACTCCTTTTGCTGAAAATCTGTGGATAGAGATCCAAAAAGTAGGAAGCCCTAGTTTCCACAGCTGCACAATGTCTTCTTCTCAGGTTAGCTTTGATACCATGTTAGATTTTTATCATTCAAGCTAGCATTATCTTAGGATCTTTAACTGAGAGAATAACAAGCACATCAATCAAACACAAGAGACAATAGACACAAAAATTTTCCTCGGGGAAACCATAAAGGAGAAAACCCCACAACTTCCTTAGAGATAGAATCAACACCAAAAGTAAAACCCAAAAACAGTAAGATGATCTCCCGATAGCAGTAGTCTCTCTCTCTCTCTTGTCCCAACAACTTCTTCTCTCTAATTTATGCGCTACAACTGAGTGTGAGTGAATGTGTGATAAATAGAGAGGCTCACTCTCTATTTATACTAATTCCCGACTTGACAATAACTCACTAGGGCCGACTTCTCTGGGAGAGTCGAATAACCCTAGGGCCCCACAACTGCGGGGACTTTAACCCTTGATTAATAAGGAGGGTTATCCACTATGACTTTACATGACTTGTTTACATTATAGAATCTCCTGATAGGAACATCGGGGCATGACATGACTCAATTACATTACAGATACTTCCCGGAATAAACATCGGGGTACAATACATAAAATATACAAGTGAATACATTCCGAAGTTACAAATACATCAACAACATGCTTGTTGGTTTGTGTGTGTGTCTGTGATGCTTATGTGGATTGACTGATCAAGTGGATTATAATTAAACTTAGTCAATTAATGTTAACTATAATAATATTGTTAAATGTATTAAGAGCAATAAATAAATTATAGGTGAGAGATTTAAGGTTTAAGAAAATTATGTTCATTATTTGATTGTGTATTTCCTCGAGGGTTATTTCTTCCCGACTTGAGTTGGTATCATTAATTTATGATAATTGACCTTTGAATGTTGTTTCATGAGGGGGATAGTGCAATTTAATGAGTATTGGAGTGTGTGGAAAGTGGAGTATGTGGAGGAGACTTTGGGATTTAGGGAAAGGACTTAAGGGAAAGAAACCTCGAGAGAGACGCAAAGATTTGATGTTGGGAAAACTTTGGATGAAATTGGAAGAGGCTGTGCTAATATTGTGTTTTGCTACTATTCTGATCTAGGATTTATGCGCACAGGGGCTAGAAAACTCTAAGGAGTTTTTTGGACGAGGGAACTAGAGAGTTTGATCCTAATGGCTGGGCGGTTAGACTCAATTGTGAAACTGTGAGCTACAACAAATCTATAACAAATATGAAGTTGTTCAAAAGCCTACCTTGGACTAATCAATTAGGAGAATAATGTATTCTTCTTGTAAATTTCAATTAAGTTATGGTAAATTTGTATCCTAAGTTGTAGTAAATTGCTTGGAATTTCTTTGGAACTGTAGTTTGAAGTTCAAATTGTATGTAGATTAAATTGTATGAAAGTTTACTGCATAGAATTGTGAAATAAAATAAATGAAAGGAAATTACCTGGCATAGAATTACGAATGGAAAATACCTTACCTTTTATTAGATGTTAAAGACCAGGAAACAATAAGAAGGACAAAATCATAACTACTAAACAAAACAAAACAAAACATACATACAATTTGGTTATACACATATCATGTATAGAATTTGTCATTTTTGTTTGATTTCACTAAAAGTTGTGTATTTGAATGTGATGTGTATAGATGAGGCCTTGGAGCAATATTAATGCAAGAAAAATTCCCTTTAGCCTCCACTAGTAACTAGCTATGTTATTGGAATTTGGGAAAATCCACATATGAAAAACCGATGATGACCTTCCTTCACGCAATTGAGACATGGGCCCCATATTTAATAGGGAGGTGTTTCCAAATCAAAATTGGCCATTATGGTTTAAAATATTTCTTGGAACACAGGTTGTCCTTACTAGAACAAAATAAGTAGGTTACAAAGATGTTGTGGTATGACTATGAGATTATATATAAGAAGGCCACCAAAAATGTGGTGGTTGATGCACTATCTAGGAAATTTGAGGAGGAGGGCTCCCTATTCACATTATCCTTACCATTTCCATGATGTCTTAAGTAAGTATGTCAATAATTGATGATGAACACAACCATAAGGACCCATATCCAAAGGTTTTAATATGACCCAAACCCTCCACCTGAGTATACATGGGTCTAGGATACATTACAGTATAAGGAGAAATATTGTCTAACACCCAATTTAGCCTTAAAGCACCGCATCTTAGAGTAGTTACATTCATCACAACAAGTCACTGAATTTTTCATTAAACCTATGAAAAATTTAGGAGCATCTTCTTTTGGGAAGGCATGGAACAAACATCCAAAACTTTGCCATGACCTGTGACACTTGTAAACAACACAAAGGTGAGACGAGGAAGTCACTAATATCCTTGCAACCACTTCAGGTTCCCACCCATATATGGATTGATATCTTTATGGATTCTATAGTGGGGCTTCCTAGAGTTGGTAATAAATAAATCATCATGGTGGTAGTATATCTCCTTTCCAAATCAACTTACTTTTGTGCATTAGAACACCCTTTTACACTATCCATCATGGCCAAATCAACTTACTTTTGTGCATTAGCACACCCTTTTACACTATCCATCATGGCCTAAGTGTTCATGGATCATATTTTTAAGTTACATGGAATGCCCATTTCCATTTTTTATGATAGAGACCCTATATTGATGAGCAACTTTTGGCATGGGCTATTTAAAGATCATGTTACCTATTTGAGAATCAACAAAAACTTCATCCCCAAATATATGGTCAAATGGAAGTGGTGAAAAGGTGTTTGGAAGCCTATTTAAGATCCTTCGCATCAGAAAGGGCACATTAGTGGTCACAATGGATTCCTCTTGCTGAAAGGCGATATAATGCTACTTATCATGGAGCTACCAAAATGACCCCATATGAAGTAGTGTATGTCTAGAAACCCTTGTACGTGGTTTCCTAATAGCCACGCACCTCTAAGATCCATGCAGTAGATAACACACTTTTACCAGAGAAACGATTCTCCACACACTTAAGGACAACTTAGCCATGGATCATAATAGAACAAAACAACATCCCGATAAATATCGCTTAGAGTGTTTGTTTGGAGAAGGGGAGCAACAATTTCTTCGCCTTCAACCTTATAAATAGACATTACTTAAAAGTCATCTACCTCGTAAATTGGCCTTGAAGTTCTATGGAACTTACAATATCATACAAGATATTGGAAATGTGGCCTACAAGCTAGCTTTGATACATCAATCCAAGGTTCACCTAGTCATTCACGTATCTTACGTAAAAAACGTGTCGGGTTCCAATTGTAAAGTGCAAACAAAGTTACCAAAACTTGATAAGGAAGGTTCCATTTGGCTTGGATAGCTGGTAGAAGTATTGGATACCAGGGAACAACAATTGAGTAATTATACAATCAAATAATTATTAATCTAGTGAAATATTTACAACCAAAAGATGCCACACAAGAACCATAAGGCATTCGACAACAATTTCATCACCTTCAGCCTTGAGGGCAAGGTTACTCTTATAGCGGGGGAGGGGGTAGGTTAGGGTACTACATTAACCCACCTTACTTTAAACTACACATGAGTTAGCCAAAGTAATGTATTTGAACATTCCCTTTGAATAACACCAAGTAGTTAGTAACATAATAATTAATGTAAAAAGTGTCTGTGTTAATCAAGGTCCACTAAGTACTTAGGTTATATGTCCACTAAGTAGTTAGGGTTTTTTCTATTGAAATCCTATTTAAGGAGTTCAAAGGATATGGATTGTTTTGTTAAGCATTGTTGTATTTGAGCTCTACTCAAGCAAAAGGTCACCGAACCTTAAGAGGCAAGTGAACATTGTTTCCTATATTAATTTTCATAACACAAGAGTTAATTGTGTCTCATCTTTCTTATCTATTTTTTGTTTATTAAGTTATTTTGCAATATAATTTATAGTATTTCATATCATTTTAATTTGTGTATCGTTTGAATGATTCTCAATTTCAAGGTTAACTACACCATAAACAAAACCATATATATATGTATTTGGTAATGTGTCCTTAAAATAACTAAAAACACTTTCAAAAATGCTTTTATTTTTACAAATGCACCATCTACATGGGAAATATGTATTTTAAAAACATTAATGGTGCACTTCATATGTAACAAGGCATCATTTACAATGCCTACTTACATTTTCACGAGTACAAAATAGTGCATTTGTTATATCTAGAAGCATCATACATATGTGGTTCCTCGAATATTGTACATTGCACTGATTTAGTGAGGAATTTTTGATAGGATGTTTGTTTTACCAACGTGTTTCAAATGGACAAGAGGACGAATGCCATTGCGATTGACCATTAACTATGGTGGGACAATTGTTAGTTAAAAATGTTTATCAATGCTTGTGGAATGATGTGACACACAACACATGGTCCCCCAATAAATTTTTTAATGTAGGCATCGACCAATTCAAGATAATTTAATAAATTGGGTGCAAATGGTGTATTCTGAATATTAATATGCACCGATAATGGTGCTACGTATGTCAATGAAGCACAATTGCACATCATTTTAATCATATTATTTGTATCATAGCGCACTTGAAGTAGATAGGTGCATTGGCGACACAGTTTATTACTATTTACAAACACCTAGGATATAGTGGGAATATTCGAAATCAGAGCTTTTGTGGTGCTCATCTAATGTATAGTGGGAATATTTACAAACACCTTCTCTATAAACTTATTGCTAAAATCATTGTTGGAAGGCTTAAGCCCTACTTAGATTTGGGTATCTCCCAGGAACAATTTGGCTTCCTCAAAGATCGGCAAATTTCTGAGCCAATTGGTATTGTTTAGGAGGTTCTTCACTCTATAAAGTCTAAAAATCTTTGTGCCTTTGTCCTTAAGCTTGACCTTACCAAGGCCTTTGACCGTGTGGACTGGTCCTATGTCAGATTCATCCTAATCCAAATTGGTACTCCTCTTCTTACTGTAAAATGCATTATGGCCTGTATCACTTCTGTTAATTTTGCGGTCTTGGTTAATGGTACTCCCTCGTCTTTCTTCACCGCTTCTCGAGGTATCCGTCAGGGTTGTCCTTTATCTCCCATCCTTTTTATTCTTGTCATAGAGGGGCTGAGTCTTCTTATTTGGGATCCCAGAAACCATGGTCTCATTAAAGGTATTCAAATTTCTTCCTCCCTGGCACTATCCCACCTCCTTTTTGTGGACGATGTTATCTTGATGGGCTCTGGCACTCTCTGGGATTGGTTGGCCTTTGAAGTGATTCTTGAAACATTCTGTAAGGCCTCTGGTATGAAAATTAATGTTGATAAGTCATGCTTTCTCTTCTATAATTTGGATTCTACTTGTCAAAACTCCTTTGCGAGATCTTTGCCATATAGAATGCTTCCTCTTCACACGGGTTTCACCTACCTGGGTTTCTTTCTTAAACCTCTGGGGTGTCGGGTTAATGATTGGTTCTGGCTTCTCCAAAAATTTGAAAAGCGCATTAGTAACTGGTCTTTTCAGTATCTTTCTCTGGGTGGTAGACTCATCCTTGTTCAGTCTGTCCTTTCCAGCATTCCTGTCTATTGGATGGGACTTGCTCCTATTCCTGCCACCATCTTGCAGAAACTTCGTTGTATCATGTTCAACTTTCTTTGGGGGTCCTCTGATAAAAGCAATAAGTTTCACTTGGCTTGTTGGAATGATCTGTCTTGGCCTAAGGATTGTGGGGGATGGGGCATCAAAAACCTGCACTGGTTCAGTATAGCCCTTCGTCTTAAATTTTTTTGGAGAGTACTTCATTCCAATGGTTTGTGGTCACAGGTTCTTTTCACGAAATATCTAAAGTGCTCCATTGTGGTCGATTGGCTTAGAAATAAGCATTTTTGCACGCGGGGTGCCTCTGCTATATGGAGGGGCTTTGTACAAGCTCTCCCTTGGATGGGGTCACATTTGGCATGGCAGGTGGGTAATGGTGCTGATGTTCTGTTGGGTATTGATCCTATAGTGGGTTTACAGTCCTCCTTCAGTCTCCCCGAAGATCTGAGGTCCTACTTGGAGGACCTGAACATTTGTTCCCTTGCGCAGGCTCATAACTCGCTGTCATCGGATTGCTATTGGTATACTGCAGGTGATCTGGATCTTGGTGGCTCATACACCACTATCTGGAATAACTATATTGACAGTCTGATTGGAGCAGGTATAAGACTCACTGATAGTTCAGATGAACTTGTATGGATCTATAAAAAGAACTCTGGTTCTATCACAGCAAAGGCTGTTTATGATTGTATTGTCTCGGCCCATTCGACTTCAGCACCATGTCTTGTTGTTTCTTCTCTTTGGAATAGAGCCCTCCCCAGCAAAATTTCTTGCTTTATCTGGCTGTCTATTCGGAATAGGATTCTCACTTGGGAGAATCTCCAGAAAAGGGGCTTTCATGGTCCTGGGTATTGTGTTCTATGCTGTGATGATGAAGAGACTGTTGAGCACTTATTCATTAAGTGCAGAATATGGAGAACGGTTGTTACTCATGTATGTGATATCTTTAATCTCACTGTTATTGCTCTAGCGCCCTCTATTGGAGAGATGATCAGCATTTGGATTGATATGATGCCAAAAGACTTGCCCTTTCTCTTGCTCGCTTACCACATGATGTGGATTTTCTGGAAAGCTCGCAACATGGCATTATTCGAGGGGGTTAAAAGGAATACCTACAGTCTAATCAAACAGTCCATTAGCACTATCAAGGCTCTCCCATCGTCGAAGTTATCAAAGAAAGGTCGTAACAGAGTTTTGGGAAATGCACCATGCTTGCTTTTTCCATGTGGCTTTATGGATGGTGCCTCTAGATGTATGAATGCTGGTGTGGGCTTCTGTATCTTCATTAATGAGACACATCACCTAGAATTCTCCCTGGGGGTCGGACAAGGCACTGACACAAAGGCTGAATTGCTCAGTTTATGGGCTCTTCTCCTTGCTGCCCATATGATGGGGATCCCACTCGTCCAGGTTTTTGGTGATTCCACAGTCATCATCAATTGAGCGATTGGATCGACTGTGCTCTCCCCACCAGACCTCAAACATTGGGGTTGGGAGACAAAAAAGCTCATTGGGAGCTTTATGGGCCTGGCTTTCTCCCACATCTATCGAGAGCACAATCGGTTGGCTGACCGTCTCTCGAAATCAGCGCTCTCCTATCCTCGGGGTAAAGGTTTCTATAAGGAATTTTTCGAGAATCATTTGATTTCTCAAGATTCTATTCAGCTCTTTTGATTATGGTTGAGGGTTGTTTCTCTTACCCTCATTGAATTATGTGAAGAGCGGTCTCTTTTGGACAGCTGTTTAGTACCCTTTTGGTGTTCGATAGATGTGGTTGTGAGGTCGGGACCCTCTTTATGATGAGACAGTTTACTGATGGGTCATTTATTTTGTTGTTATGCCTTTCCCCCCGGCGTGTATCTTCGGTGTTGATGTGATCGTCATATGTTTGTTATGATCTGATAGAACCAGCTTTTGGGTGATTGTTATGATGTCCTTTGATTCACTATATGAATATCAAGGCAGGCTTTTTTCTTCTTGAAAAAGAAGAAGCATTGAACACAATATCCAAATTCAATTTTTGAAGTACTAACCAATTAGATTAAGTTTAAGTATAACACATAGCTAGTGAGTTGATTATATCGAGACACTATTACCAATGCCACTTTCAACAATCAAGTGCATCATCCAAATGTTTTGTTTCTAACAAAATTCCTTTTTTCCTTTTTTCATTTTACCCTACTTTGATGCACTTAATAGAAAGATGCATTGGTACATTTTATTTTCCAAGAACATTGTTAAACAATGCAGCTTATTTTTGCTGCACTAAGGCATCTCGTTTAAATTAAATGCATTTTTTTGACTTATTAGTACGTAGTTTGGCTCCAAGAAGATTCTAGTTTTCTTTGGCTCAATTTTCCTTGCTCAGAGAGGCTTCTTTGTTGCTCGTTGCTCCTAGGGTCTGCTTGAAGTCGATTGGTGGAGGATTTCTGCAAGATCTTCTTGCCGGTTTGCTTTCTGTAGATCACCTGCTCGGTTTCTTTGTTGGTTCAGCTCTGGTCTCCTTCCTCAGTTGGAGGGGCTCGTTCGCTGGACCATCTTGGCCTTGTTAGTTTGTGGCAGAGGAATTTCTTTTTGGATTTGGTACCGGGGGATCTGGTGGAGTTCTTTGGTAGGCTTCATCCTGGTCTTCCCTTTTGGAGACTCTTCCTGTGTGTGTCTTGCTCAGTTGGCTTGTTGATTGGGAGTTAGAGCTTTGCTCCGCTTCTCTGGTTTGTTTGTCTTTCTTTGTATGGGATTAATTGAATTTTGATTCTGCCATGGAGTCTACTTGATCCAGCAGAACTTTTATCTAGATTTGGCGTAGTAGTGAAACTTGCTAATCTGCAGGGTTCTTGGAGTCTGTGAGATTTCTCCGCCTGAGGTTCTCATGGATTTTGGCAATCCTCCTCCCCTTCCTCCGGAATTGTTAGCTTTCAAAATATTGATAGCTTCCAGTGGTAAGAGAAAGGGTAGTTCTCTAGTGCAATAGTTTGTGAAGAAAGAGGACATCCCATCGGTAGAACTGCCAGCCGAGAGACCTTGCCGGACAACCTTGAATCTTTCTGAACGTGGTTTAATTGGTCAATTCACGGGGCTCTGGCCTTCTCCTAAGGCAATTGACGGTTGGGTTCAGCGCAATTGGAGGCCTCTAATTACTGAAGATATCCGCAGTCACTTGGTTGGCAGGGGGTTTTTTGTCTTTGTTTTTGACTCAGCTGAAGACAGAAATCTCATTTTCTAAAATGGGCCCTATTTTATGGGACCTCAGGGACTACATTTGAACAAATGGACTCCTGATTTCGATCCCACTCAGGATGTTCGTTTAGCTGTTCCGGTTTGGGTTCGCCTTCCTCACCTGCTGCTTCACTGTTGGAATTCAAAATCCTTGGAAACCATTGGGAACAAATTAGGAAAATATACTGACAGGTCTGAACGTAAAGACCAATACTCATGTGCAAGAATTTGCGTAGAATTTGATTTGGAGATTGGGTTACCTGAAGCGATCAATATAACCGTGGCAGATTGGTTGTCACATACCCCAATTTTGTAAAATAATGTTATTTGTTTTAAATTGATTCTTAAGACATTATGTTAAATTTAATGCTAAGTTGAAACTGATGACTCAGCAGAGTCAAAAGATGTGGAATGTATTTCTGAATATTTTATTTTTAATAAATAAAAAGTGGAGACAACAGCTTGGGAGAGCTGTTAATAAGAGTGTTATTGGTCAAACTGGTGGAAGGAACTAGGTGGAGAGCAAAAGGACAAGTGGCAGCATCCTCAAACACTTCCTATGTTGCAGGTGGCAACTTCCCTACATTTGGGGTCATGATCCTCCAAGAAAGTGGGATTAGAGCAGGTGGTTCAATTAATGACAACTAACCCAAAAAGACCTAGGCAATCTTATAAAAATGCCCAATGTAGAGAGCTGAGGCTGCTCATATATTTTCCAGGAGAATAATCATTCAGGGGGAATGCACTTCAAGGAATTCATTGGGAAAAAGGGAAACTGTAAGGAAGGTGTTTTGAAGGATAAACTGCAGGAACTTGATCTAATATAGCTTTTTAGCTGAGAGATCTGACTGACGGGTTCATGATTGGTATTGAGTCTCAAGACTAGTACTTGGTTATTTGCTTCACCTAGTTCCAGCCAGGGAGACCAGAGCAGGCTCGGGGGTCCCGAGGAGTCGCTGTTTGAGCGCTCTCCAAGAGTTGGTAGGGAGGAATTACCTCCCATTGCTGTTGTCGACCAGCTTTAAGAATAGGTTCTGCCGTCTATTAATTTCTATGTTAATATCTGTGTGTGAGAGAATGATGCATTTTCAGGTTATGATGTAAACTTAGAGGATAGAATATCTTAGCTTGTTTAGTAATGAAATTATTCTTGATGAAAAAAAAATCCTACCTGTGTTTTTCCCCATTCGGAGTAATCCAGATCGTACTCTAGCACAGGTGGCGTATTTAAATGAAGAAAATATGATGTAAATTTAGAATAAGATGTTAGCTTGAATACTAGAATGTTTTCTTTTATTAAGATATTGTTATCAGAAGAAATATTATTCTGTACATAGAGTAGTGTTAGACCTAGACTGTGAATGCCAGATTATTAGAAAAGGAATGGAAGTTATATCATTATACTAACAGTAGTATGTTTTGGTAGATAAAATAGTTCTCTATACAGTATTCACTTCCGTAATCCTTATATCTATTTTGAAACAAAAAGGAAAAGAAGATAATAGTTAAAATGTGTAGTGTTAGGTTAAATAAAAATGCCTTTCAGCTCTATAGTTCATTTCTTTTCCTATTCAGAATAAATAACTACTGTAATTATAGCAACCAAACTGTGAGTAAGGATAGAAAAACCTTGATTTAATTCTAAAGATAAAACTAGTTGGTTTAAGATTTTATTTATGACTGATAATGTAAATAATTCATTCATCTTATCTAGCTGAACTTAAGCAAGTTCTACAGCTACTAACCTGTCTCTTATAGAATTAAAACAAACACTATTATTTATTTTAGAGAAAAGAACACAGTTAATTTGTTATTTTCCCTTATTTTATAAATCCTAATGTTATAATCTAAATAGGGTAATATAGATAAAGAAGGAAATTCTTTATAAATTATTTAGTATAGAAAACATAAGAGTATAACAATAAAATATTTTCCCATCTATACACTTCATAAATAGACTAAGTATAAAGATAATCTATATAATTATAGGAACAATATTTACTTGTAAGTAAAATAACGATTCTTATAACATTATAATAAGTATCAAGTAAACATAAACTTTGTACTTAAAGATGTAACTATACAGTTACATAAGTACAACTCAAAAACTTTAAATTACTTGTTTTCTTTCTGAAAGTTAACCAATATGAAATAATATTTAAAACCTTATTAAAACAGAGGAAAATTAAGGTAAAGATAACATAAAAATAATATACAGTCATTTTAAACAGATAATGTTTAAAATAATTTACAGGGTAAATTCAAATGTATTAGCTTGCAAAAAAATAAATTAACAATACATAAACATGCTCGAAAAACCGAGCTTAATAACCCATCATACAATATAAGAAATAACAGAATAATTATATTATTATGTTGTAGTAGAAAGATAATTTAAAAACAGTAAATACATCTTCATATCGCTGAGTTAGGGTAAAAACCCTAATGTATCAAAATTACAACAAAGGTATCAAACAAGAGAGTTTAAGCTCCTTTTTAATGCCTCTCGGCTTCTAAGAGTTAATAGAGAATGGCTTAACAGGCCTTCTATCTCTTTTTACAGTCTATATACAAAACAAGAAGCAAAATCAAAATTTACAGGTCACGGCCTAAGCCAGAAGCCCTGCATAAAGCAAGGGTTTATCATTAACAAAAGTAATGAACCAAGTTAACCCAGGTAAACCAAAACCACGAGGGTTTTGCAGGCCATGACGACCAACCATCAAATGTCCCATAAGGAATTGAACAAGGACGAACTGCCATGGGATATCCAAGGCTTACCCGTAAGCAAGTGGTAGTCCCAGCTTTGCACCAACCACGTAGAAGGACAAGCCGTCACCTGTAAGAACAACCACAATATTGTAAGACTTTGCACTTATATAAACAGAGATGTAACGAAACAGAAGTGTAAAGAAACAAAGATACCAATAATAGTTCTTGCCTAAAACTTCATTGAAACGTAACCACCAACAAACAGAAGTGCCGCCACCAACGCAAGGAGAAACAAATCCTTCATCTGTCACAAGAAAGAGGGAGGTTACCAACGCAGCAACGACCAGCGACAGCCAAGAGTTGGAGCCACAAGCCAAGCAAATATAAATGCTTGGGCCGCCACTACTCCCCAACCAAATTGTTCACTCTGCTGAGAAACCCTAGGACTCAACAATCATAGGATGCGAAGCCACGACTCTTACTACCGGGCCAAAGAAGATTGAGACTTTTACAGTCTGTTAAATACTGAAATGAGCAAGCCGCGAAGGTTAAACCCTGGAGGAAAACAACCAACCCAGTCCAAGCAGTGAAGGATTCTTGTTACAGCTCTTCTCTATCAGTGTTCAGGGCGAGCTCACGAGGTGCGAGAGGCAAGAAACAAACTGGGAGACTATCAGCAAACTAGTTGCAGAGCGACAGGGCGGCCAAAAAAACAAAGTAGCAGAGCGGTCGGAGGCCCGAAAGTGAAGGGAATAACAAGTCTAGGGTTCGTAGTTGCCTTTTAACTTCACAACGCTTAGCTACAATGAGTCCACGTACATAATCAAATTATTTGCATGCAGTGGGTAAACTATATAGTTCCAGGGTATAATCATCGAAATGATTTTTCATTCCAATCATAGGGTGGGTGAAGGTTCTATAAGGTTCGATAATCCCGAAGTCAACCAAGCCTCCACGCTGTAATGTTAAACAAAAAGAACATTAGTATAAAGGTTAGGTCATAAACTTATCAAGGGCATGGTCAATACTATGACCCCTTCACTTATGCAAGTAAGGCATTCGTTCAACCAAACGATTGTAACTTAGTAAGGGTTATGCCACTTATTATTTAACAAAAGAAATTCTTAAAACCTATGTAAGTTAAGATACCCTTCTTGCTAGTTTTATTCTCATTTTTCGTTTGAATATTTAATTTAAACTTTTAAGGTTTGCAAATGAGAATGTTAAGCCCTATAGTAATTATCGGGCTTGTCATTGGAATTTTGATGAATTAATAACAATAACTGGACAATATCTTCCAAGTAAGTTAGGTGTAAAAGAACTTAGTTCATCAACACTAACTTACTCCTTTTGATAGCAGTATGTAATAATGATATAATTCCTTTTAAGCTTCAAAGCTTTAGAAGATAGAATAATAGTATAAAAACTCATTAACTATTGCACATTACTTTCATGTCACAAGAAGTAACTAAAATTTGTCATGAAGTAAATTGTTTATGATCACCGTTGAGATAAACCCTTAAACATAAAACCCCGCCATCTTTAATCTGTGTGTAAGGAAAGATTTAAGGCGTTACACATGACGACTTTGGTAAACGTTGATAAAGATTGAAGAGGTTAGTACGTAATAAAATTTATAAATTATAAACTAAAGAGAGAGAGCAACTGTCACCACTACTGTTGAGACTGAATCTCTTTTTTATGGCATTTAAAAAAAAGAAGAATAACAATCCAATTGTTTTACCTCATAAAAGCATTTGAAATTGAAACAACATTTATATTCTTTTACTGAGCTATTATTTTTGCAACGAACATATATCTGCATGCTTTATGATTATTGACAAGCAGCACCAGATCTTTCTTACCTGTAAATCTGTAAGATCAGGTAAACTTTCTGCGTTAGCTCAAAAGCTAAGTAAGCCTCAGAATACCAAGACAGTCCACCTTATTGTCGCAAAGAAAAATAAATCATTAAACTGAAAAAGAATTATTCTATAAGATAAACACAATCAAGTAGATAATTCAGATGGGCCAAAGATCTCTTTCGATCATCACCCCATTTCATTGTTGATAAAATAGGAAGAAGACTACGGGCCAATTCCTTTTCGCTTCAGCCCATTATGGATTGAGCGTGAGGGTTTCTAGGAAATTATGACTGAAGTTTGGAATCAATATGTGATTGGATTTCCCAGTTTCGTGTGGGAGCAAAAACTCAATAAAATTAAGTATGCATTGAAATCCTGGATTAAGAAACCTATTTTGAATCCAACCAGTTGTAGAAAAGAAAGTGAGAAAGTTTTAGCAGAAATTCAGTTCAGCATGGAAGATTCTGACATTTCAAACTCACTTTTGTTATCAGAGAGGCTTGCTCAAGCTAATTCTTTCCATTCTTTCTGGAGAGAAGAAGAAAATTTGCATCTCAAGTTGAGAAGCGTATGGTTACAAGCCGGTGATAAAAATTCAACATATTTCCACAGACAATGTTGGTTAAAAATTTCTCGCAATCATATTTCAGATCTTATATCTAGTGAGGGAGCAGTTATTAAAGGTCAAGTATAACTTAAACATGCAGCTGACTCACATTTTCATCAGCTATTTTTTGAGGACGGTGTTTCAAATAATGTAGCCAAACATGAATTTCTATCTTATATTCCTCCTATGGTTTTTGCTAAGACAAATGCTCGTCTTATAAAACATTTTTTCTAAACAAGATGTTGTGGAGGTAATCTGGGGTATGGAGCTAGATAAATCTCTTGGTCTTGATGGTTTTTCCATACACTTTTATAGAATATGTTGGCCAATTATCAAAATTGATTTGCTTCGTATGATTTCCTCCTTCCTCAGGAAAGGAAAAATCAGTGGCTGTACCAATTCAACCTTTTTAGCCTTAATTCCCAAGGAGGTCAACCCTGCATCCTTTGATAGGTTCCGACCTATCTCTCTTTGCAATGCTTCTTATAAAATTCTGGCTAAACTTTTAGCTAACAGGTTAAATCATTTGTTGGCATCTTTAATTTCTCCTCAGCAGGGGGGATTCGTTAAAGGACGCCACTTAGTAGACAATGTTATTCAAGTGCAAGAGGCTATTCATTCAAGTTTTATAAGGAAAGAGAAAGGTATGATCATTAAACTTGATATGAAGAATGCTTTTGATCGTGTCAAGCTCTCTTTTCTCTACCAAGTTCTACTTACCTTTGGTTTTATTTTGGAGTTTGTCAGTTTGATTAAAGCTTGTGCAGAGAAACCTTGGATTGCTCCTCTCATCAACGATAAACCTACAAATTTTTTTCAGGCCTCTAGAGGTTTGCGTCAAGGTTGTCCTCTGTCACCCTTCCTATATATTTTGATGGCTGAAGCTTTAAGCAGAATGTTGTCTGCTGAAATGGCAGTTGGTACTATTCCTAGAATTAGGGCAGCGAGAGGAGTGGAGCCCATCAACCATGTGCTCTTTGCAGATGACTCCCTTCTCCTCGGTGGGGCCTCGTTAATTATTGCTCATTCCATCAATAGAATTCTTCTTAAGTTCTGTTCAGTCTCTGGAGCCTTGATTAACAAGGAAAAAAGTGTCGTCTATGGGTGGAATGTGGATCATTTGAAAATGATGCAAATTGCTAATTCTTTGGGCTTCCATGGATATGATCAGTGGGATAAGATCAAATACTTGGGTCTTCCTTTAACCTTGGGTGCTAGTTCACCTTCACTTTGGTTGGAATTTTTGTGCAAAATAAAAGCCAAAATTGTCTCTTTGGGAGGACATTGGTTGACGAAAGCCAGAAAGTTGGTCTTCATAAAGTGAGTATTCTCATCCCTTCCTATTTTTCAGTCTTCACTCCTTCTTGCCACCAAGTCCATCTCAATCCAGATAGCCAAGATTATCAGGGATTTCCTATGGAATGGTGGAAAAGGTAATCAAAATAAAATTCATTTGGTCAAATGGGAGACTATTAAAAGACCTCTTTCTGAAGATGGCCTGAATGTACGAGATCCTGAATCAACTAATCTAGCCTTGGGAGGCAAGCTAGTCTGGCAGCTCTTTGCTGATAAGCATCATTAGGTCAGCAAGCTCTTTTTGATGAAATATTTTAAAGGTGGATCCTTGAGAAATATAAACCCAGAAAAGCTTCCAAAAGGAACTGCAATATGGAATTTGTGTAGGAAAAGTTTAAATTTTATTCAGCAGCAAATTTATAGAATTCTTGGTAATGGGAAAGGAATTTTTCTTTGGGAAGACAAGATTCTTGGGCATCCTCCTCTTTCCTCGATTAACTTGCTTTCTGAGATAAAATTATGGTTGTCTAATAAAGTCTTTCTCCGATTAGCATACATTTGCTCCTGGGATTGCGCAGGGAATTGGGATGTCTAGAAGTTCCCGGATTTGCCAGATCGGTATCTTCATGATTAGACTTTATTAATAGATGCTTTGATCGGTCTCGCTCCTGTCCACTGCTCCTCGAATGATAAATGGGGATGGGGCTCAACTGGTGTATATACAGTTGCTCATGGAATGTCAGCAATTCATTCTCCCCATGCCTCCTTGCTTTCTCCAGCACTGTGGAAATCGATTTGGTCCCCATTTGGTTTGCCAAAGGTAAATTTTTTTTCATGGTTACTTATGCATCAAAAGGTTTTGACAGGTGAAAATCTGCTGCGTCGTGGGTTCCTTGGTCCTTTTCGTTGCTGTCTCTGTAAAGTTGAGTCAGAATCATCTAATCACCTATTCGTTGAGTGTGTGTTTATCCATTCGGTTTGGAAATTGACTCTCAAATATCTTCAGATCGCTCCCCCATCTGGATTGACAGTCACAACATTGTATTCTACCTGGAAGGATCGAGTCTCAACGTCCAATCTGACCCAAGCTGGGTGGTCGAATGTCTGGTATTTGTTCCCAAAGACCATTTGGTGGCTGGTTTGGTTGGCAAGAAATGATAGTCTATTTAATAACAGAACGTGGCCCTCTGCTGAAGTTGCCATTAAAATTAAATTGCAAATATTGGAAACTGTCAGGCATTGCAATTCTAAAATTCCTCAAGAATTCTCTGATTGGTTGGGGTGCACATCGAATTGCAGATTTTTAAAAGTCTCCAAACCAATTTTGTTTCCTTCTTGGCGAGTGAGACTTTCTGCTAATAATTTTTCTCTTTGGTGGTAGAGTAAGGCAGTTGCTACTATTTTCTTTGATGGTGCGTCTAAGGGGAATCCAGGCATAGCAGGTGCTGGCGGATTGATCTTCTCTTCAGGAAATGAGATAGTATCTTGCTTCTGCTAGGGCCTTGGAATTTGTTCCAATAATCAAGCTGAGAGTTATAGCCTTCTTATGGCTTGTCAAGTTGCCAGGAAGATTGGTATTAAGGATATTCAATTTTTTTGGGATTCTGAGGTCTTGATAAAATTGCTAAACTCTGGCTCTCAGTTCAACAAGCCGTCTCTGGATAAAACCTTGCAGCGAATTCGTAATATTTTGAAAGATTTTGAAAGTGTATCTTCTTTTCATATTTTAAGAGCGCTGAACAATCAAGCTGATACTTTGGCGGATAAAGCTTGTCTTCTTTCTCTAGGAAGCTTCAGTCCTAATGGAGAATCTTGTTTTATTCAGCCTCTGCCGTAATTGTTTATATGTGTGAAAGCTGACGCTGAAGTTTACAACTTGTATCCTTCTAGAATTTTGTTTTATTCTTGGTCCTTTAGAAGATATCTTTTGACCTTATTGTAAATAGTTGATCTAGTAATTGTTATTTCATTCCAGGAATTCTTCAAAATCCAAAAAAAAAAAAAAAATTTACCCGTTTGAGTTAAAAAAAATAAAAATAAATTTAATGTAGTTTTTTTCTTTTCAATGCTTTATTATAAAATATAAAATATATATATTTTATAATAAAGCATTGAAAACTTTTGTAGTGTTCTTATATGTTCTAGGTGAACCATTGGACGTTATGTTTTCAATGGGGACGTACCTAAGTGTCAATGTTTCAATAAATGTATCATAAATGTTTTTTCAAGATTTTTTTGTGAAAAAACATGTATTTATAATTAAATATCGAGCCCTTAGTCAATTTTCTTAATGTGGAAAGTACATCAAAGCATATGACTAAGAGCGGTTACATAGTGTGTTTGTCTTCATGATGCACCGGGGTGTCAATATTTAGTTAAACACACTAGTGTGTGTTTTTGAAAATTTTAATATAACAATTATATAATAGAATTAGACATTGTATCCATTTTGATGCACTTTATCTTTCAAGCACACTAGGGTATATGTACTATAGGGCACCACCATATTAGGCATCAAATAAGATGGCAAACTAGGGTGGTTCATGCAAGAATTTATTTATATGCACCGTAAAGCTTATTTATTTATTTAATATAAAGAAACTTGAAATGCACTATAGATTTCCAGTGCAATAACTTATAATGTGTCTTATATGTGTGCACTAGGGCATCAACATTTTATTAAAAAATTATGTAGAACTCTACTCCAAAAGTTTGCAATAGTTTATTTATCACGCGTGCACATCTCTCCCATGGCTTTTCTATGAACCAAATCCTTAAGATAGCATAGTAACATTGTAAACACCATGTACAACAAATGTAAAGGTGGACACTGTGTACATCAAATATGTTAGGAAAACGAATAATACAATAATACAATAATAATAATAATAATAATAATAATAATTAAACTTAAGAGGATGCAACTCCTCAAAATATGTGGCCAAACCATATAAATAGGTGCCCACTTCAAGGTTTGAAGAATGGTTTGAAAAAATCATGAAGTTCATGAGGGATAGAGAAGCCTCTATCAATATCGATTCACCAAAAATAAACTAGTTAGATACAACTAATTTCTTCAAAGTGGAAATTCCACAAAACCATACAAATCACAATCACTTTTCAGGTTGTAACCCCAACCAACTGTACTTGAGTTCAATGCAACCAATGAGTGGATATTCAATGAGGCCTAAGCTAGAGTTACCAAAGTTCGATGGTGAGACAAAACCGACTGTGGCATGGATCAATAAGGCCAAAGAATTATTTTGCATAACTAAAATCCTATCCGATGATGAGAAGGTAAAATATGGTTCAATGCAACTTGAAGGCGAGGCATATAACTGGTATATGTGGTGGAAGATTACAACAAAAGTATGCTCCTACAATTGGAACACATTTAAAAATGTGACTGAGATATTTTTTTTACAAAAATCACTAAATTATAGCAAAAGGGGGATGTGGAGGAGTACACCTATGAATGGGAATCCCTAGCAACACGAGTGCTAGGGTTAAGAGCGATCAATGACTCTAGACATATGTACATAGGCTAAAACCATACATAAAAGATGAGTTAGAATTACATAATATCTGAAAGTTGGATAAGGCCAGGCGTTAAGCAAAGATTATTTAAGAAAAGTTTAAAAAAGTCATGACAATAAAGCCTTGGCAAGCGTTATTTACGACAAAAAAAGACACAATGCAAATATTGCAGAGATAATTGGTCACTAGGATATAAGTGCAACAATTCCCAATCATATGGATATCAAGCTGAAAAGGAATAAAAAACATCCATCATTCGTTCCAACAATGATAGAAAAAAAGGAAAAAAAATACCTCATGCCGATGCGGCGAAAAATGGATCTAAGGTCATAATTAATTTATATCCAAGCATACAACCCATTGGAAAATTATAGATTGGAAAGAAGTGCAGGTTTTTGCCGAAGAAGATACATCCAATTTTGATTTGGATACAAGCTCACTTGAAGTAGCAATAATGATAATCACATGCATCCAATAAACTTGCAAAGAAAAAGGTTCAACAACGCCCAATAAAGTTGCCACCAAAAAGAAAAGAAACTCAGTTACTTACTGATAAATATATCCCCCCCACCCCATTTAAGAAATAATGTTAACATTAAGGATGAACAACGCTTATTATAGGCAATCTAATAT
>LPNX011105957.1:272697-296778 GCA_001517045.1 Pseudotsuga menziesii
CAACAAATTTTTCATTTGTTTGAATGTGGGCTAAGTCTATTTTCTTAAGCCCTCGACCGAGGTATTTAAATACCTCGGTCGAGGTCTTAACGAAACCTCGATCGAGGGTTTGTAAAGCGCTCGACCGAACAAAACCTTGACCGAGGTATTTAAATACCTTGGTCGAGGGCTAAACAAAACCTCGGTTGAGGGCTTGATAAAACCTTGGTCGAGATATTAAGACCTCGGTCGAGGGTTTAACAAGCCCTCGACCGAGGTGCGTTTTTTTGTTTTTGCCGAAATGCGCTTGCCAAAAAGTGTTACCCAGGTCCGCGGATTAATTGACACAGGCTGTTAAGAACCTCAACAAATCAATATCTTATTATGTAGATGAGTGTTACATATAAAGGAAATCAAAACCGTTATCTACAGTTAGATAACAAGATTATTAACTAGATTTTACTAATTAATAACTGAAATAGTATTTACAATGTAATCCCGAAGGATTATTCAAAATTCCCCCCTTAATTCGAAGGGACATCTGACATGACAAGCTGCATTCTAAATTTTTCAAACTTTTTACGGCCCAATTATTAAGTAAAAATATCTGCAATTTTCTCTGAAGTAGGACAACGTGTTAGATGAATGGTTTTGGCCTCAACATGATGCCGAATCAAGTGATATTTGGTGTTGATATGTTTGGTTCGATCATGGAATTTTGGATTCTTGGGCAATTGAATTGCAGAAGTGTTGTCAACAAAGAGAGGCGTTGAAGTCATTTGTTTCTCCTGCAAGTTTTCAAGTATTTTACGAAGCCAAATGATTTCTTTTGTGGCTTGAGCTGCTGCAACATATTCAGCTTCAGTTGTAGAATCAGCAGGAACATATTGCTTTCGTCATCTCCATGTGATAGTTGCTGATCCAATGTTCATCAAATAACGTGAAGTAGAGACCCCATGTTCTTTATCTCCATCAAAATCAGAATCTGAATAACCAGTGAGATGAAAGTTTGAAACTTTAGAATATTTGATGCCATAAGATTGAGTGCCTTTTAAATATTTGAGCACTCGCTTTGCTGCATTCCAATAACCTTCACAAGGCTGATGCACAAACCTGGAAAGTATTCCTACAACAAAAGTTATGTCAGGACGAGTAGTAGTAAGATAAATTAAACTTCCAACAAGTTGCTTGTACTTTGTTGGATGTTCAAATGTGATACCTTCATTTGAAGTAAGCTTTAGATTATGCTCTATTAGTGTAGAAACAAGATTACAATCCTGCATACCAAATTTGTTTAATAACTCTCCAACATATTTTTTCTGAGAAATGAAAATCTGCTTTGGTTTTTTATCTACTTCAATTCGTAAATAACAATGTAATAATCCCAAATCTGTCATATCAAAAACCTTTTTCAACTCTCTTTTGATAGATACTATATAATCATCATTATTTCCTATGATAAGCAAATCATCCACATAGACAACTAGATATACAACCGATATTCCAACTTTCTTGACAAATAAAGTTGCATCATCTAGATTGAAGTGCTTATAATTCAATTTGAGAAGATGTTCAATTAACTTTTCATACCAAGCTCGGGGTGCTTGCTTCAAACCATATAAAGATTTGACTAATTTGCATACCTTCTGTTCTTGATCTTTGATAGCAAAGCCTTCAAGCTGATCCATATACACATCTTCTTTTAAGTCTCCATTCAAAAAGGCGGTTTTAACATCCATATGATGTATCTTCCATGATTTTTGTACTGCTAATGAAAACAAAGTTCGAATGGTGTCCCATTTACCTGTAGGAGCAAATGTTTCGGTGTAATCAACACCTTCCTTCTGTGCATACCCTTTAGCTACATGTCTCACTTTGTGTTTGTCAAGTGAGCCATCCACTTTATACTTATTCTTATATATCCACTTGCATCCAATCGGTTTGGTTCCAATTGGAGGGTTCACTAACCTCCAAGTTCCATTTTTTATGAGAGAATCATACTCTCTTTGCATTGCACTTTTCCATACATCACTATTTACTGCTTCTTGAAAAGATGCAGGTTCATCAAATGCATGAAAGTTTAATTCACAATCTAATGTTACAAAATCATCATACCTTTTTGGAAATGTCTTAGTCCGTATCGATCTACGAACTTCTTCTTGTTGTGGTGTTTGCTTTGTTTCTTCTTTAATAGCAGGTTCTGCAGTATCTATGATACTTAATTTATCCATTCCATTAACAATATCATCAACTGTCTCATCTTCTATTTCATCAACTTGTGCATTAGAAGAACTTGTTGCTATAGAAGGAAATTCCAAAACTTGACTTAGAACAGGAATCCCCCCTTCAAAATTTGGAAGTTCATTATCCATTTCATGATAGATTTTTTTAGAATGAAATCTATCAAGCTGACCAAGTTGTTTATCAATAGTGAGTGCATCTTTCTCAAATTCAAGAAATATAACATCTCTAGAAACAATAAACTTCATGTTATCTTCATCGTACAACCTATAAGCTTTAGAAGTATTAGAATATCCCAAAAAAATACACTTCTGACTTCTTGCTCCCAATTTATGTCTTTGTTGCTCAGGAATCAAAGCATAACATGTGGAACCGAAAATTCTAAAATGCTTGACAGCTGAAAGATGATCATGCCACATTTCATAAGGTGTTTTGTTTTGTAGTGCAGCAGAAGGACATCTATTCTTAATGTAGACAGCACAAAGAACTGCTTCTCCCCAAAACATTAGCTTGACATTCTTAAAAAACATCATTGATCTTAACAAATTCAACAATGTCCTATTCATACGTTCTGCCACACCATTTTGTTGTGGATTATAAGGAACAGTTGTTTGATGTTTAATACCATTCACCTGCAAATATTTTTCAAAATCTTGAGATGTATATCCACCACTGTTATCAGTTTGAATGGTTCCAATATTGAGTTGAGCTTCATTTTTAATCCATAAATGAAAATTTCTAAATGTATCAAAAGCTTGAGATTTTGCTTTTAATAAATAAACCCAACACATCCTTGTAAAGTCATCAATGAAAGTCATGATATATTTGTTACCATTTGCTGATGGAACGAGCATCGGCCCACATAAATCTGAGTGAACAAGACCAAGCTTTCTTGAAGCTCGAAACATAGAATCATTTATAGGTTGTTTACCGTGCTTGCCTAAGATACAAGCATCACATGGGGAAAGTTGTCTTGGAATAGTAGGAAGCCCTTGAAATCCTTTTTGTTTCATAATCCTGAGATTGTCATCATTAATATGACCAAATCTAGCATGCCATAACAAGCTGGAAGATAAATTACTATTATGCTGAACCAAATTTGCAGAATTCTGTGAATTGGATCATGTACCATTCAAATTTAAAAGTTTGTTATCTTCCACTCCATTCATTACAATCACATTATCATAAGCTCTTCTAATTTCAATGATACCATCAAACATATGTATCGAGTGATTTTTTTTGTCTAATTTGCACAAGAGATATTAGATTTCTCTTCAATTATGGAACACAAAGAACGTCAGAAAATATATAATCAGCAAGTCCTGATAATTTCAATCTAACAGAACCAATTCCTGAAGGTTTTAAGTGAGACTTATCGGCCAAATGTACTACCCCATCAATTTGATCACTAAAAGTTTCAAAGAAGTCTTTTCTAAATGTCATATGACATGTGGCTCCAATATCCAATAACGAAATGTCATTCCATGAAAACGAAGTATTGAAAGCTTCTTCAATTCCTAGATTACAATGTGCAACAACATAATGTGTAGATTCAGGAGGGTTACCTTTATCATTTCCTTTATCTTGTACTTGCTCTTTCTTGTTAACAATTTTATCCCAAGAAGTTCTACAATAATTGGTAGTTTGACCAGTTTTTCCACATCTATAACATTGTTTCTCTCCTTGATTAAATCTCCCCCCCCCTTCCTCTGTACTGTCCTCTTTGTCCTCTACCTCGACCTCTGCTTCTATTTTCATCCTTTGCAAATTCTTTTTTTGATTTGTGTCCTTTCTGTGCAAGACACAAAGTTTCTTCATTGGGTTTAGACTCCTTCTTCCCTCAACCTCTGCTTCTATTTTCATCCTTTGCAAATTCTTCTTTTGATTTGTGTCCTTTCTGTGCAAGACACAAAGTTTCTTCATTGGGTTTAGACTCCTTCCCAAATGCTTTCTCTCTTTCTGCAATTTTCTCAACAAGTGTTTCAAAGGTCATAGCTTTCATTTGGCCACTAGCTTGAAGTGATTCTAAATAATGAGTATAGGTAGGATATAGAGCTTTAATAAATGCAGCAAGTTGAATGTCAACTTTTACACCAGTTGCATCAATATCACGGAAAATGGCTCTAATTTCAGAAGCAAGTTTCATTGGATCATTATCTTTTAATTCTAAGTTAAATAACTTCATCAACAATTGTATGATTTCAAGCTCAGAATGTGAATCATACAAATCTTTTAGTTTCTTTAATGCTTCCCAAGCACTATTGCTAGAAACTAAATGTCTACTTACTTCTTCGCTTACAGAGGCAATAATCAAGGCATAAGCCTTCTTGTCCTTGCTTTTCCATAATGCTAACTCTTTGGCATTAGTAGGTGGTACTGGTGCACTTTTATCTACTTCATTCTTGCTTCTTCATCTTTCTTATCTTCTAAATTCTCATTTTCACAAATTCCATCCCACATATCATTAAAAATAAGGGTATTTTTAACTTTACGAAACCATTCGTGATAATTTTCTTTTCGAGACAAAATAACTCCAACAATTGAAATTTACTGTGTAGTAAATTTTTGTGTACAAAATACAATCTAATATATTCTTTTCCTCTTAGCCAATGTTCTTTAAAAACTTTTTATCTTCTAAAAATATTTCCCCAAAGGTTTAATATTTCAATTTAAAAGACCTTGCACTCAAATATAAATGGTTGTTTAAAAACTTTTATTTTGTGAAAAGAACTCCCCAAATATTTGATAATTAATTTAAAGAAACCATTGCAAGAAAATATAAATGGCATCTCTCTTCTTTTTAAAAAAGAAAATATTTCTTCAAAACAATTACTCGAACAATTTAAGTGCAGTCTCCTCTTAATGTGCAGTCTTTGTCTTTCTTCCACAATCTTTACTAAGCAACTCTCCTTTCTTGGTGATAGCTCCTTTGCTAGCTCCTCCTTCACGGGCTCTTTCTTTCTCACCAAGTCTTTCTCACCAATGCTTCGCTGCTTTGCTCTGATACCACTGACACAGGTCGTGAAGAACCTTAGCAAATCAATATCTTATTACGTAGATGAGTGTTACATATAAAGGAAATCAAAACCGTTATCTACAGTTAGATAACGAGATTATTAACTAGATTTTACTAACTAATAATTGAAATAGTATTTACAATGTAATCACGAAGGATTATTCAACATAAATTTTTAATATTAATTAATAGTATAGTAAAGAGATATTAAGAATTGCATTTTAATTATACTACAATAATAACTATTAGTTTTTAATCAAGAAGGTGGCTGAAAACATGCCACAAAGGCCAGCCAGAGGCAAACAGATCAAAATAGATCTTGAAAAAGATCCAGAAGGAACAATCACCAAAGGTCACATGAAGTCCCTGCAAGGTAACAAGTCATACACAACCAGGAGCACAATGAGCGACCATAGAGCTTATACCAGAGAATTCCCGCCCCGAATGACAAGAACGATCTCAAAGAGATATAAAAGTGCCCAAGAAGGATACAAGGAGACTAGCTCTAGCACTCAGCTCTAAAAGAGCTGAAAATCATCACTCGTGCTAATATTGTCATCAAAAATTTCAAAAAAAGAACCAAAACGAGGAGCCAAATCAAGGGCCTCTTTGGATAAGCCGTCTACTCTCTGCAACCACTTTCTACTTAGGACTAGGCGATCATCTCTATTGAATGGGTGAGTGTTTTTAGTAATTTCAATGGCTTCCCTAATTCTTTTTTTTTAACCATTGGTGAGTTGTTGCTAAGACTTTTGTTTCTTCAATTTTGATGTAGTGTTTACTATTATGAACATGTTGAGCAAGGACTAACTTTGTGTTCTTTGATTCTTGTATTTATTAACCTCCAAGTTTCACCCATATAAACTTTATCCCGTACACACGGGATTTGATACACAAAAGTCCAGGCTTTTTCTTAAATTATCAACCAACTATTCTCTTTATTGTGCTTTTAATGTAAGAGAAGATTACTTTATGATCTAGTCCATTATTTTTCTTTTTTATTTTCTTTTTTATTGTGTTTAGGGCTCTCTTATGTTCTCTCTCCTCAGATTAGATTTCTTGAATGTAAGCTCAATTTCCTTTGATAAAGAGATAAATTTTGGAAAAAATGTTTACAACATTAAAAAAAATTCTCCTTTGATAAAGAGATAAATTTTGGAAAAAATACTTGCAACATTAAAAAAAATATTGAATTATTTAAAGATGTGATCATACCAATATTAAAATAGATTTGTTTGAAAAGTCAATGAAAACTCTAAAAGGAATTGAAAACTTCATAACTAACTCGAAGTTTATCCAAGCTCGGTCAACATTATTAAGCAGGATGATTGTATGATTTCCAAAAGATCATTATACAAAGTATATTCACAAACATGAAATCTATCTTTACATATTTTCACATAAAAATTTTAAATTATAAATATTTGCTGAACAAAGTAACAATTATCCAAGCTCGGTTAACATTATTAAGCAGAATGATTGTATGATTTCCAAAAGATCATTATACAAAGTATATTCACAAACATGAAATCTTCTTTACATATTTTCACATAAAAATTTTAAATTATAAATATTTGTTGAACAAAGTAACAATTAATCTTTTTTATCATGTTAAAAATAAATTATCATTGCATCAAACACTGGTCTCAACCAGCTGAAAACAGAACATGACATATGTTTTTGATGAAAACATTTTGAATTTTCAAAGCGTGGTAAAATATATATGAATGAGTTGTTCTAAAGAAGGGATTTTTTTTTGGTTTTTATCAGTTTTTTTTGCCATAAATCTTCATAGAATTTTCAAAAACTTTCAAAAATATGGCTAAATCTTATAATCTTGCTGTCACCTGATTAATCTTATAATCTTGCTGTCACCTGATTTTAGTTTTGAGCTTAGCCCAATAAACAACAGAAATTACAGATTAAATTTACAAGTTGAAAATATACGAAAAATTCAAAAGTCTCTTAGTTAGACCACTTATATATCACAACAGATGTTTTTTAAATTTTAAGAAAAGAAAGTAAGTTAAGAACCAAGTCGCCACGGTAAGCAAGAATCAGAATATCATGGACGAGGTCTGCATAAATAAACAACATCAGAATTACATACTGGAGAAGCCCTGTCATAGCAGTGCTCTCCATTATTCTTATGCACATATAATCTTTAGCTTACTGGTATATGTGTCTATATATATTATAACACTTCATAATAATATTATTGCTAAGTCTCCCTTCTTATGCACATATAATCTTTAGCTTACTGGTATATATGTCTATATATATTATAACACTTCATAATAATATTATTGCCAAGTCTCCCTCCATCTGCTTTACTTGGGGCAGTCATGGAGGCCGCGGTTTCCCAAGTGTTTGCATGCGCTGCCATGCGGAGCCTCAGAAGACCCTGAACCAAACCCCGACCCAGAACCTGAACCGAAGCCCGAACCGGAGCCGGAGCCGGAACCAGAACCAGACCCAGAGCCAGAGCCGTAGCCGAATCCAAAGGCGCTACCGCCGCCTGAAGTAGATCTGCCAGAGCCGGAACCGAAACCCCAGCCGGCACCGGGGGCGGAACCAGAACCCCATTTATACCCCCAGCTGCCTTGCGGCCCTGAGCCATGACCTGAACCTGAAGAAAAAGAAGCACCGCCTGAGCCGGAGCTGCCCCCTCCTCCTCCGCCTCCGCCCGCTCCGAAGTTGGACGCCATTTCCGCAAACAATTTATCGTCCTCTATAAAGGCAGCAGTAGCAAGAACCAAAGAAAATATCGCAAATGCTGTAAATACCGGTTTCCACATTTTAGAAGCCTGAGTCATGTATCGTTCGTTACAGCCTTTCAGGTTACCATAAGCAATAGGAAAATCTGTGATTCGCGACTTAATGAAGAGCACGCGTGCGCTGATCCCATTTATTGCAGAGTGTCAGTAAGGTGTGTATATCGTGTCGGCATGAGAGCGCACCGTCGGCGCACTGAGTTGCAGCGCCTGCACCGAATTGCGAATCGTCTGTCACCACGCGGAAGGAATGTAATGAAAGGTCTCCATATTCGTTCCCTTTTCGACAGAAGTAATGGATTGATGAGTCTACAGTTCCGATGTCGTAGTTATCGTCACGGGAATCAATCACGAGAGAGATAGCTGGCCACTGCGATCAATTATATTCCACTCAGCGTCTCGAGTGGATTAGATTTACGAGGACCACAGGTTCGACTCTTTCTGTCTGCCATTATTAGGGTTTCTCTACTATCAATTTTGATCCTTGAAGATATAGTAGAAAGATGTTAGAAGAGGTGGCGTGGATTCTGTGTCCAGCGTGGAGACGAGTTTTGGGCGTAGGTGCGGGAGGGATCTTGAGGATTTTAAAGGAAAACAAGTATTTTCTTATAAGGGGTTTGGAAGAGCCCTAAACAATATTGCGGAGTAATATGCTTTCTTTTGGGTTTGGACCTTGCAATATGCTTTGTGTTTTGGGTTTGGACCTTGCTAAACAATATTGGGGAGTAATATGCTTTGTTTTGGGTTTGGAACTTGCAATATGCTTTGTGTTTTGGGTTTGGATCTTGCTATATATTTCTTTGGGCATTGTGAGTCTTTTTTGTTTTCGGAGATTCCTGCATGACAACACGCGCTGGCATTTCAAATTTCAAAGTCTCTTCATCAAAGACTTGTGCATGGGAGAAGTCCCTTTAAGCGTTGGCTTGACTCAAAATGTTTCCCCTTTGGTTAACTCAAAATGTTTCCCCTTTGGTTAATATGGTGTTTCTGAATTATTTCTTCAACAAATTTGGGATTAAATTTAGGCTCTGGTCTACATGCAAATACAATTACTTTGGTGTTTGGTGAATTGTTTGTTTCTCCAGTGATTCTCAAGTTTTAGATTAATTTGGTCGGGCATTGTTTGTGTTTCTTGCTTGTGTTTCTGTTAGCCCTCCGTATAGTCGAGAAGGGGTTTTAGTGCGGTGTCTGTTTGGATGGCTCGAGATTGTAACCAGCATGAAAGCTGAGGACAAAGTGATGATGGAGCCATTGGTCCTGGTGGAGGGGCTTCGGGATGCGAAGGTTGACATCAAAGACCTCCAATCCACCCTGCAGTGAGCCAATTTGTAGCTGGAAGGCATCTTGGTTGCGATTAGGGAGGTAACTGCACATGTGTCTATGCTGGATCATCGTTTTGATGACTTAGAACATCATGTGTCGGTTTAGGGTGTTCAATTGGAAAAGCTGACCATTCTTATGGATCTTGACCACAAAATTGTGATGAATGATGTTTTGGGATCTTTGTTCTAGTTGCTTTTTGCTTATGTTTTGTTTTTGTTCTACTCGAACAATTTATAAACACTTATAGCAATATAGGTGTTTATGTTTATATATACGATTATAGTAACCTCAGGTTTAAGAAAGTCAAACACTTTGGTGTGCTCATTGACACATCTTTTTTTGGTAAGCAAGTACTAAAAGGGGATTTAAACTCTTGACCTTCCATTTACACCTTCTCATCACAATTAATCATTACCAACTTTTCTAACTCCATGGATAAAAAATTCTTGCACATCTTAATTATTTTTATTTTTTATTTTTTTTAATATTCAATCATTTTTAAAATAATTTTTTAGAAAATATAAAAATTTATAAATATTTTATTTAAGAAAATTGTAAACTTTATTATTATTATTATTATTTTACTTTTAAATTTGTTTATTAAAAATAGATTAATTAATGTTTTTTCTAAATTTTTCAATGAGTGAGATTTTATTCTCCCTAATAAATTTGCTTTAAAATGAAATGATTTTCATTGGGTTTGTATATTACATTACAACAATACATGAGGGTTGATCCATTTTAACTCACCTTATGTGAAAATATTTCTCAACCTTTTCTTTTTGTTCATTGTTGTTACTCTATGCCATCTTATAATAAAGTATAAAATAAATAACAATTGCTATTTGCTATAGATAGGTATGGTGTGTGTTCGTGGTAGGCTAGTGAAAGTTGTTAAGGTCTTTGTGCTCTTAATTTGCATATGATACCATTTTATCACAATTTTATAGAATGGCACGTGTAGCATGAGATTTGTGAAAGAAGTTAATCTTTTAATATTTGTTTATATTAAACAATAAATTACAGAAATGTTGTGTGTCTCTGCGTTTCTGTGTGTCTCTAAATTCATTGAATAATAATTTCTCCAAGTATTGATAAGAATTCGTGGGTCTTTTTTTATGGTGTCATTTAAGGCTATTCCCCTTTAGGAGGTGCATGAGGAGTTCATTTTTTAACAAGGAGACTAACATAATAATCAAATATGTTATAGGACGTTGCACCAACAACAAGGTCGAGCTCGTTGTAATATAGGTCGTCTTCAAGATCACTCATATTAGAGGTATAAAGCGATTGTAGCTTTATGGATATTCAAAGACGGTAGTGGATTAGGCAAGGAAGTAAATTAATATTGCAACACCTCATCTACAATATCTCTTGTTAACAATTTGTGAATTGTAGAATGCCTTTGAAAGCGTAACTTTTTCACACATATACAAGGAATTAAATGCAAAAATGGAAGGGCTATAAAAAATGGTTTTAGCCTTAGAACCAAGCCTTACAGAGGTTCAGGAATACATAAATGGACAAGTCAAAGAACAATACATGATGAATTATATCACTGTTTTTTAATGTAATTTATGGATATATGCGTAGGGGAATGAAAAACATTGTTTTTTTATGTAATAATTGAATGAATGTAAAGAAAGATAAGACGACAAATCAGATCTTGCTACTTAGAAGACTTATGTAAGTCCGATTGGATAGTCTTATGTAAGTCCCTTTGGATAGTCAATGTTGTTCTAATAGAATAAAATATATTTTCCTTAGAATATATATATACACGCCCAAAGAACGACAAGCAAGAAGGTGGCCGGGTTTGTATTAACATGGAGACCTAAGTTCAAATCCCTTGAATGGGAGTGGTTGTAAATATTTCCTTGTAAATACATGTAGTATTTCTTTAAACAAATATGTGTGTGTGTGTGTAATATGAAGTATTTTTGAAAAAATACATACATACATGTGTATGTGTGTATACATACAAATAGAGGGCAAGGGCAAGCATGGGGTGTTGTTCCAAGGGTTTAAAGATCCACTTGTTATATCTAGGTTGAAAACGGGCATAATTAGACATCTCCCTCATATTGGATTGTAGAAAGTGCCACTTGGCACATCCATTCATAAAGAGGATGTGTCAAGAAGTCTCTCATTTGGAGGGTGGATGTCCCAAGGCCAAGATTTCATAATGGATAAAAGGGAAAACTTTGAAACAAAGAAGTTGGAATCCGAGTCTTGCAATAATGGGCAATTCGAGCCTAGTGCATCATCCAATTATTGCTTTGTGAAAAAGGGTGGACATGAATTTCAGTCTTGTGAATTGAACACAACCATACTATGTAGATTATTCAAACATACAACATTCAAAAATAAATATGTTGTAACATCTAAGGGTGGGATCTTAATTGTGATAAAGTCCAATTTAGATCCATCTTAATCTTAAGTCTATCAAATCCCTTTGAAATGGAAACCTTTTTGACAATTTAAAAATTGAGGAAATGTTTGTATCTCAAAGACTATGATACCTCTAGAAACTTGATAAATTCAATATATATTCTATATGTTTGTCTAATAATTATTTTATTGTTTTATAGACATACATTATAATCCACCTCTAGTGTAGAGTTCACAATAGATTTGTTTACAACACTACACTATATATGTAAAAAAATATGTTTATTAATCTCTTTTTGTTTATACTGGAGATAGTTTATATAACAACAACAACAACAACAATAATAATATTTTTAAGGTCACAACCAAGCCATACACAGATTTGGTGTTTGATACCCCCTTGTTTTTGGAACAAGGGACACCTTCCATGCAACAATATAATTGTTAAAGTCGAAAGAAACTTGTCCTCGCGTCATCTGCATGCACCTTCAGAAAAAACGATTGGACAGGCGACTGCTTCGAAGTGGATTGGATCTTATCTCTGGTGGGGCATTTCGATGGTGGGTGAGGTGGGCGGAGATCCGCTGCCTAATCTGCGCTCAGATGCCTTCGACAGGTTAATAGCCTCTCACAACAGGAGATCTAGTAAAGGACCCCTGCCCCCCCACACCCCTCGAAGTTTGTTAAAAGAATTGAAGATGTGCCGAAAGTTGCCCTTCCTCTGGAAGAAACTATTCGGGTTGCTCTTTCCCTGTCAGATCGAGCTCTAATAGGGAAACTCACTGGGCTCTGGCCCTCGCCAAAAACTACTGATAGCTGGGTTCAAAGAAACTAGAGACCCCTAATCTCAAAAAATGTAGCCTCATATTCAGTCGGATGGGGTTACTTTTTGTTCAACTTTGAATCCAAGGAAGATAAAGATCTAATTTTCAGGAATGGGCCCTACTTCATGGGGCCGCAAGGTCTCTACCTTAACAGGTGGACTCCGGACTTCGACCCCGAGGTTGACACCCCCAAAGTTGTGCTAGTTTGGGTCAGGCTTCCCAGCCTTCCTATCCATTGCTGGAACCCTAAATCTCTCCATGCTATAGGGAACGTCCCGGGGAAATACATTGACATGGCTAGTCCAAAGGACCAATACGCTTGTGCCCGTATCTGTGTGGAGGTTGATCTCGAAGCTGGATTACTAGAAGCCATAAAATTAACGATGGGAAAACGGTTCCATTTCCAAAATCTTGACTATGAACAACTTCCTTTCAAGTGTAGAGGATGCCACAAATACGGGCACTTCCTCCGTAACTGTCCTAAAAATCTCGAGATCCAACAAGACAAGGAGGAAGGATGGCATATGGTGAACAAATCTAAATCTAAAAATCAAGCCGGAGTGGTTCCAAAGAAGGGTGAGGGGAATAAAGAAGCAAGAGTAATCTCCTTGGAAGGAACTCAAGAAACCACAAAGTCTAAAGAGACTAATGAGATAAGGGATGACTCCAATGACATAGAAGAGAAATCCAGCAATGGAGAGAGCAAGGACTCGGAAGAAATCCTTTCAGATCATCATGTGAAAGATTAAGATGAAGAAGCAACAGTGATAAAAGAAGGAGAAAGCATGGGGAAATCAGAGGAGGATACTGATTCGGAAGAAGAAGAAGAGGAGGAAGGGGAAATAGAACTGACTACCCCAAGAAAGAAAAAAACCAAAGGAAGGAAATCCAAAAAAGAAGTAAGTGAGCAAGCTACCTATAAGGATAAGCTGCAAGGATCCTAGTTAACCCTGGAAAAGTTGCTGAAAAACATAAGAAACACCCTCCAGCATGGACATGCCCAGAAAGGGTGCCTATGGCCTCCGAAAGTAAGTAATGAAGGTCCTCTCCTGGAACTGCAGAGGTCTCGGTATCAAAATCAAGGAAGAAGCTATGAAAGATTTAACTTCTTTATATCAGCGGGACATCTTTCTGATCTAGAAGACCAAGATGGATGAAGACACATTTCTCCAAGTTAGTATACAATTTTGGAAAAAAAGTGGAAGGGCTGCAATCAGCTCAAGGGGTGCCTCTGGAGGCATTGGAACACTATGGGATGATGAGAAATTTGAGGCTGTTGACATCAAGTACAACTCAAGCTGGATCCTCACCCTGCTGAGGCAAAAAGACACTAATACACTGGTAAGAATTTTCAACATTTATGCTCCTAACTCTTATGTTGAAAAAAAAATATGTTGGAATCTCCTTCGTGATGAAAGGAGTAATCTGCAAGGAATGTCATCCTTGTGGGGGATCTCAATATCACCCTTAGCCAAGATGAAAAAAGAGGGGGATCTCTGGTTAGAGACCCCATCAGAGAAACTGTTGACGAGATCATATTGGACTGGGATCTCTCTGATGTTAAACCTTCTAAAGGAAAATATACCTGGAATAACAAGAGGCTCGGCCTCGCGCATATTGCTGCTAGACTTGATCGATTCCTGGTCCAGGACACTTTCCTCCTGCTGGGTCTGAATTCGTCGTCTAAAATCTTACCATTCGGGGGATCAGACCACAAACCTATTCTTCTTGAGATGTGGAATGATAAGAAACTTGGCCCTATACCTTTTAGATTCAATCCAATGTGGGCCAATCACAATATGAGTTTTAAGGATTGTAGCTGATACATGGTCTTCCCTGGTTACTGGGTCTCCCTTCTTTGTATGGGAGGAGAAACTTAGACGGCTTAAGAAGGTTCTTAAGTCTTGGGCTAAGTCGATTCCCACTCCAAATCATAAAATAACTCAAGCTGCCCTAGCATTGGAGGTTCACCAGGCCGGCATGGAGGACAAAAATGTTGATCACGTTGACATTCAAAAGGAGGTTAAGCTGCAATCTGACCTTCATGAAGCATGCAGGCAAGAAGCCGAGTGGTGGAGGCAAAAATCTAGGTGCAAATGGCTCAATGATGGTAATAGGAACACTGGTTTCTTCCACAAGTAGGTCGAGGCCAGGAAAATTTTCAACCAAGTGCTCAAGATCCATGCTCATGACAGGGTTATTAATAACTTCAAAGACATTAAGTCTGAAGCTTCCAGGCACTTTGGTGAACTGTTCACTGCTCATCCTATCATCGATGACACTGAGCTATTGGATCTTGTTCCTGGGTTTGTCAAAAATAATGATAATGCCATTCTGAACCATAAAATCGCTTTGGAAGAAATTATGGAGGCCGTAGATGACATGGAGGACGATAGAGCTCTTGGACCCAATGGGTATAACGCCAACTTCATCAAAATTTGTTGGAATATCAGAAAAAAATGACTTATTCAAAATGGTTAGCAAATCTCAGAGGTGTGACAAAATTGGAGGCAGCACAAATTCTGCCTTTCTGGCTCTCATCCCCAAAGAGAAGGATGCCAAATCATTTGACAGGTTCCGTCCTATGTCCTTGTGCAACATTGGTTATAAAATTATTACTAAGATTATGGCAAGCAAATTAAAACATATCCTTCCTTATCTTATTCCGGAGAACCAAGGTGGCTTCGTTAAAGGCAAGAAGATTTGGGATAATATCATTTTAGTTCAAGAGGCAATCCACTCTAGTTTGAAGAATGACGATAAAGGAATGGTGGTGAAAATTGACTTAGCAAATGCATTTGATAGAGTCAGCCATTCCTTTCTCTTTCAAGTAATGCGGAGATTTGGATTCGATCTAGACTTTATCAAATGGGTCAAGGCCTGTATCAGCAAGCCGTGGATCGCCCCGCTCATCAATGGAAGGGCTGCCCCCTTCTTTCAAGCCTCGAGAGGACTGAGGCAAGGATGCTCGTTCTCTCCACTGCTTTATGCAATCCAAGCTTCGGTCCTTAGCCTTCAGCTGGAACAGGCTAGGCATGACCAGGATCTCTCAGGCATTAGGATATCTAGAGGCACGAAAGATATCAATCACGCGCAATTTGCCGATGACACTATCTTGCTTGGAGGAGCCAGTCAAATCATAGCTCGTAGATTCAAGAATGAAATGGACTGTTACTACCATGCCTCAGGTAGCAAAATCAACTTGAGGAAGAGTCAGATCTATGGCTGGAATATAAACCCTAGGGGAATGTTAGAAATTTCTCGGGTCCTTAATATTGATGGAGTGGTCAGCTGTGATTCCTTTAAATATCTTGGGGTCCCTATTTTCAAATCCAAACCCAAGAGCTCGGCTTGGAATCCTATTGTGGAAAAAATCAAAAAGAAAATCCTTGGATGGGGGACAGCCTGGCTAAATCTGGCTGGGAAGGTAGTGTTAATAAAAGCTGTTTTGAACAGCTATCTTCTTTACCAATGCTCCCTTCTTCTTGCTCCTGTCAAAATTATTGCCATGATCGAAGGCCTGTTGAGATCTTTCCTCTGGCAAGGTGGGAATAATGGGGGGGGGTAAAAAGTTTGCTTTGGTCAGTTGGAAAAAAATCAAGATGCCAAGGACGGAGACTGGTCTGCAAATCAGAGACTTAAGGATTCAAAACCTGGCAATGGGAGCCAAGTTGCTATGGAATATGCTTGACTCCAATCCATCCTGGTGAAGTCAAGTGATAAAATGAAAATACTTTCTAGGGCCAAGGCTCAGATGCCTTGAAATTGAGCATGAGAATAAGAATGGCTCTCCTATATACGACCTCTGCAAAAAAGTGCTACCTATGTTCAAATACGAGCTGCACTGGATACCGGACAATGGGAAATTGATAAACATTTGGTAGGACATGATCCTTGGGAAGCCTCCTCCATTTCTTCTAAGACTAAATCAATGGCTGGCTGCGATGGGTATTAATACAATTTTGGGATATCTTTGAATGGGATATCGGTGCTCCTAATTGATGGGCTGGGTAGGCCATTCCGGAGTGCCCTGAAGAGATAAATGATGAAAGAAATATTTTGATGAACCATTTGTCTAGGCTTGCTTCGGTGGCCAAGTTCAGAAAGGACCGACGTGGTTGGGGAAGACATTTCGGCAGCTATTCGGCGTCTGAGGGATATTAGAAATTTGCCGCTACTTATAACGTGCCTGCAAACCTTGCAATTTGGAATTATTTATGGAATTGTAATACGTTGCCAAAGATCAATATGTTCATTTGGACGTTGCTGCATGAGAGAGTGCTTACAGGCGAGAATCTGGAGAAATGTGGGTTCGTCGGTCCCTTTCGTTGTCCCCTCTGTGTTGAAGCATCTGAAAATATCAGTCATCTCTTTTTAAACTGTCCTTATGCCATCTCAGTCTGGAGGGAAGTGCTGAAGCGTTGGGGAGATGGGATCCACTTGCCGGACAAAATTCATATCTGTTTTTTCAATTGGGATAAATTGTATCAGGGTGAGCTGATTCAGAAAAAAGGACCGAGAGCTTGTTGGATGAAACTTTCCAAAATAATATGCTGGTGCATTTGGAATGAAAGAAACCACAGAATCTTTCAGGACAAGACCCAACCAGCGTGGAAGATTGCTATCAAAGTAAATGCATTACTCGGTGAGGTTGTTAGTGTTTTAAAGATTCCAATTAATAAAGGAAATTTGACAGACAATGAAAAAAATTGGATGCAAAGTCTTAATATCTATGCTGCAAATAATTTGGTTACTAAACATTTGGAAAATTGGGAAGTTAGATTGGACAAATCTCAGTTTGAGAACTGGCTAAGAGAAAGGAAGATTTTTAAATTGTTTTTTGATGGAGCCTCCAAAGGGAATCCTGGAAGAGCGGGAGGAGGAAGAGTTGTTATTGATCCAAACGGGAAAGTTGAGATAGAATACTATTGCAATATTGGATATGATTCTAACAATATGGCCGAGGCATATGGGCTCTAGCAAGGTCTCAAGCAGCTGAAGAAGAAAGGAGTGGATGAGGTAATGGTTTTTGGAGACTCCAGGTTAATTATTCATGCATTGAATGGGGGAAGACGGGGTAAGAATGAGTGAATAGCAAGGTTGATTAATAGAATCAGGTCCAAGGCCAAAATGTTTAGGAGGTTAAATTTTTTTCATATTCTTAGGGAGCTAAATGCTATGGCGGATCTTGCAGCTAATAAATCTATAGCTGTAGGTCATAATGAACTTATTGTAAACTCGGTTGTTAGCATTGATAACACCCCGTAGATCGATTATTTGATTACTCGACTGGAGGAAGTAGAATTTATTTGTAACTAGTTGTAACCAGTTTCCTTATCAGTGATTTCTATGCTGAGTTCTTATTTATAACATAACCGTTTTTATTAAAAATATATATATAATTGTTAAAGTCTATAAAGATGTATATAACCTATCCCTCTCTAGATTTGGACTTATAACCTCTAAAAAAAAACACATATTCTTAACTGTTATACCCACTCACATTACACATATATCTATATTTTTTATATATTTTAAAACTAAAATAAAAATATCTAAATTTTTATTTATATTTTTTATTAATATTTTATTATTTTTAAATATTACTCATATTACAGCATAAACCATCACTTAGATTCACAATGCAATGAAACATACATTACCATAAACAAATTCACCAAAGCCACTCACTTGAGATGGAAAACATGTCCAAAATAACCAATTTACGCAAGCTTCTCAAAAGAAAGTTCATGGATAACTTAATTTTCATGTGATTTCCAAGTAGTACGAGCAAGATAAACATCACTTAAGTATAAATTTGAGACGGTGTTACGTGAAAAAATAATTATATTAAAGGCTATTTGTTGGGGATTGTGAAAATAGGCTGCTGTTACTTCTTTCATGAAATTTGCTTCTTTAAAAGCATTTTCATTAAACTAAGTTGCCATGGTTGTTAGGTCAAGTCAAAGATGATATATTATTAAGGGTAACACAATGTCCCCCTTCTTAGTAAGTGGTAATGTTCGACACTTTATCTATATTAAGATTCAATTCTCCATAACTAGGGTAGAACCATTTTAACATTAGGTGTTTTAAACATTGTAAACTTTAAAAAATAAATAGAGATATAAATTCTTTAAAATATACTAAGTTAAGATGGATCTATCCATACTTATATTGTGATTGTTTTAATATGCACATATGTTACATAATTAATCTATAATGATTTATTATTTTACATTATATATTGGGTTAACTTATACTATGTATTATGTTAAAATTAGATATGGATGTTATACATCTCCTTCACATCGCATTGTTGAATCCACTTTAGATTAATGTGGTATGTTTTGTTTAATGATAAAATAGTGAAGTCGTCATAATTATTAAATCAAAATATACTACATGAAACTATACTATCATGGCTTAAGATTTGAGGACTAGTCCCCTCCATCAACCCAACCATTATTTATGCACATAATGTGGCATATGAAGTGGAACATTAAATTATTTCCAAGAACAATGAAAATTAATGAAGTATATGATCAAGGAAATGACCAACTCATATTCACTTTTCCCTTTGCAATTTGGAGCATCGGTTTGGTTTCTATACCTTTGGACATACCCAAATTAAGGTCCATAATACTAAAACCACTACAAACCAGCTATCTAATCATAATATTTTAAGCATGTAGCCACACCATCTTATTATTTAGCCACGTCAATGTGGATATCAACCTTCCACTCTATACGGTATCTAACTCAATCTTCTCAAACACAATTATACATACAATTCTTCCTAATCCAAGGTTCTCACAACTGTAATGAAAGTAAAATTAAGGAGGCAACTATGCAGCGAAATGGTTTACTCTAAAGGTGTTTACACCATGCTTGGGGGTGCTTCATGTGATATGGGGAGCATGTTGTATGGACGACACTTGTTTTTTATGTGATGGACATACACATGGATGTGGCAAATGTTAGTTCCTCTCTCTTGTATGCCCATCTTTGTATTATATCTCTTTTTTTTGGTGTGTTAGGGTTATTATAGAAGTTCAAGGGATATTCTAGGGTTAGGGTTTGGGTTATTAGCTTTCGGGGTTAATTCGAAGTGTTTACAATATGCTTGGGGGTGCTTCATGAGATGTGGGTTGCATGGTTTATTGGGGGTGCTTCATGAGATGTGGGTTGCATGGTTTATGGTTGAGCCTTGGTGCTCTGCGATGGACTTGCAAATTAGTGGTGGCTTACTCTTGGTTGCTAGACCTTGTAAGGATGCTTCCACGGGTTGTTCCTTGGAACAATGGACACCTATGGAATTTGGTGGCTTCTTCATGTAGCTAGCATATAAAGAGAGGTTGATTTCTTGGAGGGTGACTTGCATTAGAGGAGGATCATTGGGAATTCTAGAGGTGAGCATTCAACCATAGACATCAATAGTTTGTTTCATTTCTTGCATGGAGGCTTAGACTTGATTTGAAGATGATTGGGTTGAGGGAGTAGACATGCAGGTGTGGTGGTACCTAAGGAAGCAATTGACCTTGGAGTTACATTGGAGCTTTAGAGTCTTAGAGTTGGACCTTAGGGATTGGTGCTCCTGCCTTGGAACCTTTCTTGTTGATCATCATCACCTTGAATCTTGACATGTGTCACTTGGAGTAGAGCACTTCACATGTGTGGACCTACTTGTGTCTAGTAGGTTTCTTGTAGTGGGCTAGGCCCACTTGTAATTGTAGATCTCCCTTACCTTTCATATAACTAAAGGGAGGAGATAGTCATTATCATCACTAGTCATGCGCTTATGCTTATTCTTCTTTACATTTGGGTTAGAGATGTAAGCGGAGAAACACTCGCTTGAGAAGAAGCTCTAGTCTCTCTCCCTTTTGTTCTATCTTCTTTGAACTTTATCTCTTTGTCTTAAGATGCCAAGGTTTCTTGGAGCATTCTTGACATCTAGGCCCATGGTTTGATTAATGAGGAGGCATTGGAGTTAAGGTTTGGTGATATACCCTAAGTTGTATTTGTTGAGGAGGAAGGGATCAATAGGAGATACTTTACATGAGGCCAAGGAGGACTTACTAGTGGTGCTTCTAGCTTGTTGGAGTTAGGGTTTTCTTAGTTTTCCATAGCTAGGGTTTTGAAGAGCTTAGAAGGTCGTACCATATTGTGATAAGTTGAGAGTATATAATTAGAATTCATCTCTCATCTATATATATTTGAAATTTTCAACTATACAAAATTATCTTATTATAGTTTTGATTTTCGATTATCACTATTTTCATGGTTTAGTAGTGTTCAACACTTATTTGTCTTGTTGATTTGAATAAGTGAAGGTTGAAATTGTAAGGGATTTAACATTTATATTGAAGATAATAGGAAAAATTTACTACTATAAATCTACATTAATTGTGGTGATTTCAATTATGGTTTATGCATGAAAATATTACTCTAAAGGGCCAAAACGTGTTGGCATATATTTGATATCTTATCTCGTGAGTTGCCTAGTGTATTAGGGTTGATGTGAGTTGGAATAATATTTGATGTTTGTTGTTGTAGTTTATATTTTAGATCATCCATATTACCTCAAATTCTAGCATTATTTTCATAATAAAAGATAAGTATAGACGCAATTCAAGTATGTGGGCCCAAGTAAGGTATGTGGATCAAGTTGAAATATGTGGACTTAGTGCTATGATTGGAAACTCTTCAAGGAGGTACACCCACTTTCACCTCGATGTAACTCCGTTCCTCTTTAGACCATGCTCCTTGGGCCATAGGAGGCTCCCCGAATGAGGTGAGGATAGTCTAGTAATAACATGAAAAAAGACAATTATATCCCTACAAAACCTTCCCACCATGAGTAGAATAGCGCTTAACGGAGTCAATGAAAGATAAGTACAATGAACCCTTAGACTTGGAAGGCTAGGATCACTTATGAATATGTAACTTAATGTTGCATTTTTTGCAATAAAAAATAGAGATATCTCTCAAACCAATCGCCAAGGAGGGGCGCAGCTTATGGTAACCAGGAAGGAGGGGCGCACCTAATCCCTGTAGGACCCCTAATTTTGGTGGATGAAAGATATGCTTTAGCATTGGTTTAATCTAAAAGTATGCATTTTACCACCATAGCCAAAGCAAATCAGAAAATTCCTGGCCTCACATCCCCCAAGGGTCGTCTCGGGTGACCTAAAATTTGACCCAAGCTTCCTCAAACCCCTAGGGTTCAAGATGGACCTGCAATATCTCAATAGCCAAATTTGAAATAAGCCCTTGGGACTTTCATCACCTAACCCTAGGATGATGACACCTCCTTTAAGGTACTTTAGCAAATAAAATTCACCTTTTTGCAATATTTTTCAACTTTTTTTGGTGTGTTTTATCTATATCCAAAATTGATTGCCACAATTAAAGTAATCTACAACATGAAATATTTTTTTTTTGGAAATTTTGCAAACATATACAATTTTTAGGATTTTCACAATATATGATTTTTTTGGTATCTTTAACATTATATAATAGATAAATTTGATAAAAGGATTCCAAGTGAAGATGAGGGAAATGAATACTCAAGTATTTTCCCTTCAATTGCATTAAGGAATCATGGTTAGGATACCTCTCAACAATTGTCAATCATATTTTGATGAATTAGGGCAAAACAAAGAAACCCTAGGTTGTGTTGGTCTCAACCTATTTAGGGAAAGGACTAACAAGAGATGCCATCTAGAGAGGGACATCTCACTTACAATATAGAACTTTTATGCATAAAAAACCTTAATTTATTATTACCTTGGATGTCTCCAACAATGCAAGAGAAAGAGAACTAGAGATCTTACCACAGACAAAGAAAGAGGGAGAAAAGAGTAACCGCTTAAGAATCCATTTTCTTAAACAAGCCTTGCAATATTTAAGTATCAGCCTCAAACCAATGTTATCGGAACCAGACCGGTCATCAAACCAGCGAAGCCCAAAATGTGAACCGGACCGGAACCAGCAAAAAACCGGGTAAAAAATCGGCTGACTAAAAAATACATAAAATATTCATATTTTGTAAAAAACATATATATTCATGTGCATAATATGAATCCAAACCATTAATACAGAAATATGCAAAGTTTCTCATATATATAGCGAATATGGGTGCAAATATCCAAAATAGCACCTAGTGCAATACATCTCTGAGGTTCTGAACCAAAGTACATTAACAAAGAGGCTCCAAAGTACATCAACAAAGTTTTATTTTCTGGTTTTTTAAAAACAATTGAGTTTTGTGAGTCCCCAGTCCAGACCAGTCGGTTCTGTACCCGGTTTGGAAAAAAATCCGGTTTTATGAATTTTTTTTGCTGACTGGACCGGCCAACCCTGTAAACCGGTCAAACCGGTCGGTTTTGCCGGTTCCGATAACACTGCCTCAAACACTAAAAAAATGCCACATTGAAGCTTCAAGAGTGCCAAGAAGAGAGTGCACACCACTACAAGTAGATAAGAAGAAATAAGAAAAGAACTTTATTTGATTCCATGTTCTTGAGTTAAAATGAGGAGTTGTCTTAGTTATATGTGACTTAGGCCAACTTAACTTCCTTTACAAGCCGACCAACCTAAAATTGTCTAAAATAACTTAAAATGAATTTTCATTGAGTTTTTTTAGCTTTTAGGGTTTGTCACCCAAAAGCGGGGGACTAAACTCCATACAACATAAAATAACGATAAAATATGATGAATTGTTGCAACTTAGATGAAATGTTGAGCATTGGAGGAGGGCGTCATGCCCCATCTAACCCCAAAATTGTGCTTTCGTCCTCAACACTCTCCTCCGTTAGGTGGTACGACCTCTTCAATTTGGCTTGCTTGATACAAGAGGAGAGTCAATACATATAAAATAGGTCTAAGTGGGCATAATGAGGTGTGCTAAGGGTATGACAAACCTTACACGCACAATAAATTCTGCAAAGCATAAAAAAACAAGTGTGCATAGGGGCCCCTAATCCATGTGTCCCAATGAAATCATACCAAGAAGCATCGAACACCAACCTTGGGCATAAATGCACTGCATGATGGGGGACGTCCACCATATCAAGGGGCAATTAGCTATGCTACTAAATCAACACTCCCGGAATGAAAACCAAGAGGACCTTCCATGACCAGACCATTAGTCATGAGCCCCAAAGGACCATCACATGAAATAAGCCCAAAATTGGTCTTTACATAGAAAAAAGAACCCATCCTCTATGGCAATATGATATGGCACACTATAGAAAATCTCAAGGGTAAAAATTGGCTCCAATTGCGGGACATGCCCTTCCAAAAGTGTGTGAGAACCTCTGAATCTTCTGAGAGATGTAGACCTACACACTTTAAGTGCCATGAACAAGTTATGTATTACTTGTTCTCCATCCATAGTTGTAATCACCCATTGTCTATGCCCTACATGTTATGACTCGCCTTCTTCTAGTTAAAGATGTTTTCTTCCACAAACTACTGTTATCAATGCATCAACTACCAGGTATTCATGGGTCTACTACCATTTATTTTA
>LPNX011105957.1:297386-308272 GCA_001517045.1 Pseudotsuga menziesii
GTCCACACCAAATTATAAAATATAAACACCTATCGGTGTAAATATGATATTATACTTTTTAGATAGTAACTTGAAAATAATTATAACAATGATTTAAACACTAGCCAGTAAATGGGACAGCTCTAATTCATTAAAATGGCATACCTCAGTTTCATTCCGCTTTGCAACTTTCAAAAGATACTTCCCAATTGGGGTATTTCGGGTGGTCTAACAACAACATGGATACAGAGCATTTCTGTCTAGTAAGGGCAACTGCAATTTTGAAATGGTACCTTACAGCTATTGAACAAATCTTGCTTTACATATAGTAATGTTTTTAGTACAAAAATCTGCTGAGTAGACAGCAAACTAACTGAGACTATCTCGTTGAATAACCAATCATATACACTGTAGTTATCCTTTTCCATACACCAGGAATATACAACTTACAAACTGAAATGCACCAGGAATTCCACCTATGTGGCCTTGAGCTTTATCACAGGCAACACTATGAACAATTTCCTCGCCATTGCAGCCACATAGCAGAAATATTAAAAAAATAAAAATTTAACAGCTTTCTTTATTCCATCTGCAGCATTGACAAGAACTTTACAAGAAGACCAATACGGATATAATAGCCAAAGACAAAACAACTAAACCAGAGTAATTGCTTGCAGGGGTACTGTTTGGCAGGGTAGGATAAGCATCTGGCGGGGGCAATACACAATCATCACCGTTGAAATAGATTCTCCGAGGGAACGCCCACCCTTGTTTTAGAGTGAATGTTTGCTTATCCTTCTGGAGCAGCAATTCCGACTGGACATTGCCCATTGGTCCAGCTTCTATAAGCATATCGTTGTAGTATTTGATTCCCCAAAATACTGCAGTATCATCTGCAAAGGCACCATAAACGAGACTGACTAATTCTTGAGTCTTAACTTATTAACATTTAAATGCAAAATTTATAAGGTGTCTTAAGAAACAGAGAAGGGTGAAAACATTGGGGAAAAGGGTTGAGTCACTTACTCACAGATGCATATGTATCAAGAGACTTGGAGTTGAAGCTGAAAATTTGGGTCAAGTTGTTGAAGTTTGGATGCTGAGCAACGATATTCCAGTCACTGTAATTCATTCTGTAATTAAAGTTTGTGATGGTGATTTTCACTCTCCAATACTCCTTGTAGTTGAGCTTAACATGCCAATGTATTCTAACTGGGCACATGTGAGATGTGCACTGTATGAAAGGAGATGCATCGTTATTAACGGGTGTTTGTACACCCGGACTCTTCAGATGTAGGGAATCTCTCCTACAATGAATTTAAAATGCATGAGCTCTGTGTATCCTGTTAATCAATTCAATTCAAGCATATAAAATTAAGAACACTCTGGCAAAGTAAGTTTGATAAGGTTGACTTACTTAATACAAGAGCTGGGAGAAGAGAGATCGCTAGGGCAGCCACAAGAACATGCAGGGCAAGGGACAATTGTGTCGCTATAGAAGGATGAGAAGGAGACACAACAGCTTGGAGCCTTCTGAGCAAGAAATTGTGAATATGTACAGATCACATTCCAGGTCACTGCAACAGAACATAATTCACCAAATTAAACTGATTTCGTAGTAACTCTAAATTCAAATTGATCTGATCTTCTCTGAATTAATCTTACTAATTATATTAACTACTAAGACATAAAAACAGGTTATGGTTAGTGGGTCAATATTGGGCTTTGCTCAAATCTTTCAACTACACATTGGGTTAGGGTCTGTCTTTTTTTCAAGGCATGTAGAGATAAAATACTGGGTTCATACGGTTTACTACACATTGAGTTAGGGTCTGTCTATTTTTCAAGACATGTAGAGATAAAATGCTGGGTTTATCGTTTACTGTTATTGGAAATACTAGTTTGGAGTGTGTTCAACATCACCATTAGAATGCTATAAGCAAAATCATCAGCTGCTAGTTCAAACCTTCCAAACCCCAGTGAAAATGTGGGTGTGAGTTGGTTTGGGCACTGATCATGACTAATTCAAAATCAAAACAGAACAGTCATTTTCTTTTGAGAGGAAGGTAATCACTTACTTAAAGCTTGAGTTTGGCGGCGACCATCTGGACTGAGAAATTTAGTAGGTTTGTCTTTCATAGCAGGGCTGCAAGTATACCCAAGGCCAGGTGCCATGAGATTGAAATTCTTCGGCAAGCGGACAGTAGTATTGGACGTCCCAGCGCTGCCGACGCTGACCTGAAAGGCAGACACTGCACTGGAAGGATCCTGTGCATATGAGGATATCACTCCTCCACTGCAGCAATTGGCAATCTGCTGGTTGTAAGGAACTCCTGGCAACAAGTCAACTATCGTAGGATTCTTCAGACAACAATGGGGAATGTTGGATTTAAAGAAAGAGCAGTCTCCTTGCTCGGTTGCCTGCGCACCAACCATCGACCAAATCACTTCCTTCTTCGCCCAAGTCCACTCCAAACTCCACCCAGGGCTCTGAATATGTCTGTACTGCTGATAATTCAAAAGTTTCACCACTGCCTAAAGAGGAAGAAAAATAAAACACCACCATTATCACATTGATCAATGTTAAAGGCTTTCAGAAAAAAACAAGGTGCGTTCTATATCCTAAGAACCTAAGGAACAACTCAATATAGGCATATTTTATTCATGTAAATTTTCAATTCAATGGAGGCATATTTTATTCAAGTAAATTTTCAATTCAATGGAGGCATATTTTATTCACGTAAATTTCCCTGCATCCTAAAGAGGCAAGCCTGAACAAGTAAACTGAATCACTATACAGCTAATCAACTTTTATGTTAATAAACATAGTAGATTCTTAAATACTATGATAAGATAAAGATCAATCAAGTTAATAAATAGAATAGATTTTTCCATGATAACATAAAGATCATAGTATATTTTTCCAGAAGAAAAAAAACAGTTTTTTTGTTATTCATTATTGAATCCGAAAGGTAACTAGTTACATCACCATGATATTGAGATATCATTTCAATACAGAGTCAAAAGTCTGATCTTAAAGGCATACAATGCCAATAATGGGAATATGAAGGATCACAGAAGACACTATCCAACAACCAACTTTATACAAAAAGAACTATCCAAATATGTCCATAAAAAAGACATAAAAAGCCCAGATCATTTTATCCAAAAAAGTGCTCCAAAAAAAATACTAATATCAAATGACATAGAAAGCCCAAATCATTTTATCCAAAAAAGTGCTCCAAAAAAATACTAATATCAAACCTTCAAAAATGAACAGTGTCAATCATAAGTATCCAAAATGATACTCTAAATAACTCAAGCATCCATACTCTAACATCATCCTAGTATATTGAACATTGAACATGTGTCGTGAATTTTTTGAGTTTCCATATGTGAATTGGAAAACAAATAGACCTTCAGGTTGGCATCTTTGAAGTGCATATCATATCACACCTGGTTTTAAATGTGTTTTAAATGTGTAGGTCTTGAATGGAGTTTGAACCTGCACCGTGTGAAAGTGCAGAACAAATGGATTCTTATTTAACAGAAAGTATAGATAACTTTGGGCTTTCTTAGCAAGCTTGAATGGATCAGTGCATATGAAAACTGGGTTTAAATGGATTTATACTCACAACATAGCCATCTAGGGTCCAGGACAAAACGTCCCATTTGATGGTGATATTTCCGTTGGGGTCGAGAGGATCATAACCATCTGCACAACATACGCCATAGGCAATATGATCGTTAGACATGACAGAATGAAAGAGATCCAGGCATTAACACAAGCTTTCAACGGATTTGCATGCATGGTGGTGGGAATAGACAAAACCTGCTGCTGTGATTGATAAAACTGCAAGAACTAAGCACAAAAGAAAACGATAACAGTTGTCCCGTGTCTTGGTTCGCCATGACGCGTCCATGATATTTTACAATCATTCCCAACCCGCCTGCAACCGAGCAAGTAGACGGTTTTATATAAATTGGTAAAGCCAGCTTTCTAGCCGTAAACGCAAAAGCTACCAAACTAGGGGGAAGGCATTAAAGCAGCTGACATAATGGAATTTAGATCTCAGTAGTTTAAATATTCTAAGTTCTCCACTATTTTTAATTAGTTTTGTTTGAAATATTCAATTTTTTTTATATTATTGATATCATTTATAGAAATTGCATAATGTTCATACTACATAGGTTTTTGATATCTTTAAAAATGTTAATCTGTTTATACATTTCAAAACATAATTTAAACTTCACAATTTAAATTTAAAACAAAAAAATACAATATTATTAAACTGTTTATACATTCCAAAACATAATTTAAACTTCACAATTTAAATTAAAAAAAAAAAGAATATTATTAAAAATAAAATAGACATAGACAGCTCGATTTAAATCATGAAAACCGCCTGAAGTTAGGGAGGAGTGGCGGTTCTTGGTGGATCCGTGAACTACAGATTAGAACGGCGGGCATCTCTTACCGCCGAGTGAAGCTCCTTTCAGTTTACGGCAACTTCCACTAGACTTTGCTTTGGTTGTCCGTCGCATTTACAGCAAACCACTAAACGTTTACAGTTTGAAACATATCGGCGTGCTTTAGAGCTATACGAAATATTCGGATTTGCTAAATTACAATGTACTCCAAAAGATGAAACACAATGTGCGTTGCAAGATATATGTGTTAAGATTAAATACAATGGTATGATATATGGTATAAGTCGTCACCATGAATATCAAGGGTATAGTATTTTTTCTCCTGAAAAAAAAGTGATTTTATTTATGTTTATTTTGAATTTGGAAAGATAATTATAAAATGAATTTTAATAGTATATTTGTCTTATTTTTATTAAATTTAGGAAAAACATATTCTTAAATCCAGCTTAAATATAAAAATATAAATACCTATCAATGTATAGATTTTGTACCAACTTCGTATGCAGCGTGAGCGTCCTTGTGAGTGATGGCGTCACGCCAGGGTTGCATGCGTGTGCTAAGGTGCGCCCTGGTTCACCATGGCTCCGGGAGGGGTCCCGAGGTCCTTCCTCCTCCACCGTCAAAGGTTTTGGCTTTCCGGAAGCTGGTGGCAGCCAATAGTAAAAGACATGCTTCTGATTCCCAGCAGGAAATCGTCAAGAAACTAGACAGTATACCTACGGTAGCTCTCCCTATAGAGGAATCCTGCCGGTCTGTGTTGAATCTAGTAGAAAGGGGGCTTATTGGGCAATTCATAGGCTTATGGCCCTCCCCCAAAGTCATGGAAGCATGGGTCCAGAGGAACTGACGTCCTCTAGTTTCAGAAGGCATCAAAAGTCATCTTGTTGGCAAGGGTTTCTTCGTTTTCGTCTTCGACAATGTTGAAGATAGAAGTCTTATCTTCAGGAATGGTCTGTAATTTATGGGCCCCCAGGGTCTGAATTTAAATAGATGGACACCTAATTTTGACCTGACACAAGATGTGCTGTTGGCTGTACCAATTTGGGAGTGCCTTCCCCATCTACCCCTGCATTGTTGGAACCTAAAGTCATTAGAATCCATCGGCAACGCCCTTGGGAAATATATCAATCAAGCTGAGAGAAAGGATCAATATTCATGTGCAAGAATATGCATCGAAGTCGATATGGAAGTTGGGTTACCGAGGCTATAAAACTCACAGTCGTAGACTGGTCTCACATCCAATAATTGGATTACGAACAACTCCCGTTTAAATGCAAACATTGCCACAGCTATGGGCATTTTGCAAGGCATTGCAAAAAGAAAGTTGAGGAACACGGGGAGAAATCGAAAGGAGAACAATGGACATAGGTACAGAAAGCAGCTCTATCAAAACAAAACAATAGATCCAAAGAAAAAGGGACAACAATGGGGACTAACACTCCCTCATAAGGGCCGATCGAAGGGGAAGAGAGCTCAACCCGTCTTTTGGTAGATGCTTCTGAAAACCCGTTTGAAATTCTTAGCACACCTCCGTTAATATCCGAGCAAACAAACGAGGAGATCGAGAATCTGAACCTTCCCCCAGTAGGAGAGAAAGACACCATAGAGGCAGGCCATCCTGGTTCTCCTTTAGGAATCTCCTCTCCTCCTTCCTCTGTGGATATGACAAGAAAGAAGCCACCCAAAAACTCTGGCTCCTCTGAGGATGAGACATTTGAGAGGCCTTCAAAAAGAATAAGGAGGAAATCCAAAAAAGAAACTAGAGAAGAGGAAGCGGAGAGGCAAAAAATCCAAGGGAGTAAAGCCACTATTGAGATGTCCATTGGGAGAAATACCAGAACCAGGCACCTCAAGGGCGGTTCTAACTCTATCCTCGGTAAATAATGCGCTAAGGTTCTTGGAATTGTAGAGGCTTGGGGAATCCATTGAAAGCCAAAGCAGTCAAAGACCTATTGAAAGTTGAATCCCTCGAGATCCTCATGCTCCAAGAAACAAAAATTGAAGGGGATACCCTTCTTGAAATCAACAAACATAAATGGAAGAAGAATGTAGGGAAGGCCATCAGCGTAAGGGGATCCTCTAGCGGACATTCAACTCTGTGGTCGAAAGACAAGTTTCATTTAGAAATTTCCTTGAGACACAACACTGGATCTTCACCGAGCTTCGACATTAATCAAGTAAACTTTCTTTCTCACTCTTCAATCTCTATGTTCATGTCCTCTTCTTAGAGAAGAAATATTGTTGGAAAAATCTATCAGATTTCCTAGAAATAAACTCCCCCAGGTACATCATTTTAGCTAGAGACTTTAACATAATTTTTTATTTGAAATAAAAGAGAGGAGGAAACTATGGCAGGGACCAATTTCTCTCCTTTGTGGAGGAGATAGTCCACCAATGGGATCTCCTAGACTTCAAACCAACGAAATGCCTCTACACGTGGGAAAATAATAGAGTTGGGACTTGTCATATCTTAGCACGCCTAGACAGGTTCTCGGTTTAAGGGTCGCTCCTGCTGGAAAAGACACTAATTTCCTCCAAATTCCTTCCAAAGTTGACCTTTGATCATAATCCCATTCTCTTACTCTTGGAAGAAGAAGAAAACTTGGATCCACTACCATTTTGATATATCCCTCTTTGGACAAAGATAGACGGGTTTATGGAATTTGTGCAAATGGTCTGGTCCACTCATATTACAAGATCACCTAGTTATGTGTGGGAGCAAAAACTCAAGTTAACAAAACTCACTTTGAAAAGTTGGATTAAAAAGCACAATAATTCTCCCTCTAGTCACCGAGAAGAGATTGTCCAGTTGTTAGCAGATTTGCAATCGAAAATGGAAAACAAAGAGATTGCCATTTCAGAAATAGAATAGGAACAAATCACCCAAATAAACTCCTTTCGGTCCTTTCGACTTGAAGAAGAGCATTGGAGGCTCAAGTCTCGCAACTTGTGGCTCAAAGCTGGAGATCGAAACACTTCATATTTCCACCGGCAATACAGAGCACGCCTATCATGAAACCATATCCAGCTCAAAGAGGCAGCAAAATCTCATTATCAGAACCTTTACATTAGAGGAAATTTGGGGTCTAAAATGGGCCTTACAAGAAAACGCGCTAGCAATAAATTTTGTGAGTTGGAATTCAAGAACCAATAGAATTTCAATAAAACAATTCAACCATAATGGTTGAATTAACATATTTGTCATAAAAGAAAACTACTTTTTTTGTTCGTATTTTCGACATATCTCCCTGTGTTTTTACTCAAATTCCGAGCGGGAGAGCTTGTTGGATGCAGAATTTAATTCCACATCCAACGAGTACCCACACTGCATACTTTTTTCAGGTATTTGACGGACCCCGCATCATCATCACATTTTTTCAGGTATTTATTGTTTTTGGGGTAGCGGGGTCTGTCAAAAGTAGGCAGTGTGGGTACTCGTTGGATGTGGAATTAAATTATGCATCCAACAAGGTCTCCCACTCGGAATTTGAGTAAAAACACCGGGATATATGTCGAAAATACGAACAAAAAAGGTAGTTTTTTTCATTCTTCCTCCAAAATTAATAACTATTATTTTATTATTTTCCTTAGGAGGCACATTTTAGACCTCAAATTTCCTCTAATCAAAGAAGATGGCGAGGGTAGTGAGGAGGTCACCTCTGATTTCCTCTCACATACACCCTACCTCGTAAGCTGTGAAGATAACTTAGCTCTTATGAAGACTTTTTCAGAAGAGAAATATGCAATGTTATATGGGGCATGGATCCTGGAAAAGCTCCAGGGCCAGACGGTTTCTCAATCCATTTTTATAAAGCATGTTGGGAAATAATCAAAGGGGATCTCCTTAGAATGATTAAAGCCTCCCAACAAAAAACCAAAGTGGGAGGCAACACAAATTCCACGATCTTAGATTTAATCCCCAAAGAAGTGAACCTGGGCTCCTTCGATAGATTCAGGCCCATATCTCTGTGCAATGCTTCGTACAAAATTCTTTCCAAGCTAATGGCTAACAGAATTAAGCCATTGCTAGGGAAACTCATTTTTCCCAGCCAAAGTGGATTTGTTAAAGGGAGAAATATCGTGGGAAATGTTATACAGGTGGAAGAAGCTATGCATTCCAGTCATCAACAAAAGGAGCAAGGGATGCTCATAAAGCTAGAAATGAAAAATGCATTCGAGCGGGTAAGGCTCTCCTTTCTTTATAGAGTCCTTAACTCCTTTAAATTCAAATTTGATTTTTTTAATTTGATTAAAGCTTGCACTAGAAATCCCTGGATAGCTCCACTTGTAAATGGAAGGCCAACTAATTATTTTCATGCCTCGAGGGTAATAACGAAAGGTTTCCCTCTTCCCCCTTTCCTGTTCATCTTGATTGTTGACTTCTTGAGCAAAAAAATGATGGCATAAAAGATAGCAGGGTCAATCCCAAGTATACGGATAACGTAAGGTCTAAAACCAATCAACCATGCCTTATTTTCCCATGACTCCCTTCTGCTGGGAAGAGCCTCTATTATGATTTCAAAAGTGTTTTATGGAATTCTTCAAAAAAATTGCAAAATCTCTGGAGCTCTCATCAATAAAAGGAAAAGTGTTGTGTATCGTTGGACTGTAGGCCAACAAGCTATTCAGAAAATAGCTCAATTCTTGGGATTCTCAAGATATGCCTCATGGGAAAAAATCAAATATTTCGGGATCCCCTCAAAGGATTCGTCGATAGGCAGGCCTGCGCTTTAGGCTGGATTTATCATGTAGACCTGTCCGCGCAAAGGATCTAGCTTGCAGTGTTGAGTGGTTGTTGTGAATGCAACACTTTGCATGCGAGTCACATGCTGTGGTTTGTGATCCATTTGGGGATTGCGTATGTAACAGGTGAGATTGGTTCGTGCATGTTTGGGCTGAAGAGTGATCGGTTGTTGTCTTGAGGGGACAAGGATCTGGGGTAGAAAGGAGGGCGCAAGCCCAATGGGGACTGAAGAGGGTGGACTCCAGCCGTCCTCTACCCCTCTATCGGAAGTGTTCGAGAATCTAGTAGCTAAGCAAAGTAAGAAGATCTCTAAGGGAGCCCCTCCAAAATCTATTAAACAGATTGAGGATGTTCCTGTTGTTTCTATGCTGCTAGAGGACACTATCCGTGTGGAACTCTCGCTAGCAGATCGGGCGTTGATTGGAAAATTCACTGGACTCTGGCCATCACCAAAAGCCATTAAGAGCTGGGTCCAGAGGAACTAGAGACCTTTGATCTCGAAAAATGTTACATCTTACTGAGTGGGTCGAGGATATTTCTTATTTGAATTTGAATCTAAGGATGAAAAAGATCTAATCTTCCGAAATGGACCTTATTTCATGGAACCACAAGGACTTTACCTAAATGGTTGGAAGTCGGACTTCGATCCCGAGGCATATATTCTCAAGGCCATCCTAGTTTGAGTTAGGCTCCCAAACCTACCAATGCATTGTTGGAACCCGAAATCGCTCAAAGCAATTGGAAATGCCCTGGGAAGGTATATAGATATGGAAATCCCAAAAGATCAATATGCCTGTGCCCGCATTTATGTGGAGGTGGATCTAGAAGCTGGATTATCGGAGGCAATCAAGCTCACAGTAGGAAACCGAAATCACTACCAAAAGCTGGACTACGAACAATTACCATTCAAATGCAGAGCGTGTCATGAATACGGGCACTTCTACCGTAACTGTCCGCAAAAGGAAGAGGACCAATAAGAAAAGGAGGAACGATGGCAAATAGTAAAGAAGAGTAAGACAAAAGCAAAAAGTGGAGAATTCAAAGGAAAGAAGGGGGGGAATGAATAAAGGAAACCCAACCCTGCCCTCGGAAGGTAAGGCCAACAAGACTAGGAGTGGACCTATTGTTATAGGGGAGAAATCCAACAATGAGGAGAATAAGGATCCAAAAGAAAAAAAAGTTGTATTATCAGACCAGTCTGAGAAAGTGTTGTTCAGGAATAAACACCCTTGTAACCTAGGGTCTGGGGTTACCAACTTACTTCTAAAACTTGCAGACAATCAACTTTAAAGTATAGAAACGAAATAGGAAGAGATGTTGGACTCACCCGATTATGGACGGTTGATCCAAGCTATGTCTTCTCCAGCTCTGCTTCTCTCCAAAGCTTTCAGGGATGCACCTCCTTCACTTGCAAAGAGCGAATTCTCCAAATACAATCTTATACATGTATATATGACAGGTTAGATAAACAACATATATAGTGCTTAATAAAATATATTCATCAACCATAATACATGTGTTGGTAATAACTCCCGATTCAATATTATTCATAGGCTACAGCATATATTTATATATTACATGTGACGGTTGATCTTCATCAACCTTTTCTCCTTCCTACGAAACTGTTCAACTAACTATTTATCTATTTATTTACAATATTATAATCCTGACGGATTATATTCTAACAATCCCCCTCTTAATCCGAAGGGGTGTTCGTAAGTCCGAGCATGTT
>LPNX011105957.1:311485-347125 GCA_001517045.1 Pseudotsuga menziesii
GGGTCTTTGAACCGATTCTTTGTTTTCTGAACAAAGTCAAGTGATTCTTCGACAGGCTCGCTTGATTTCTTGATCTTTCTAGACCATTTTGGATATGTTTCCTTGCCATTGAGGACATCACCAACAATAGGTGCTATAGATTGCATTTTTACAACTATTAGTGTAATTTACAATATTGATCTTAATATGAAAAAGAGAAAAACAATAACCTTGCAGGTCTACAGTGTCTGCCAAGGTGTACAATGCAAGTTTCAGGTGAGCATACACAAGCTTCTTCAGTATACAAAATATACGAGCTTCAAATACACAGCAACATTCCTTGTTATACAATATATACTCTACAGAATACCAGAAGCTAATATATTAGTGTGCAAAGGATATAAGTGCACAAAAATTCAAGCACCAAACTATGTAAGCAATTATCAAGCACCAAACTTGATTTTGCAGAAGAAATTATCAGCAGCAATTGTCTTCAACCAAGTAGTCTTCAACACAGTCTTCAGCAGTCTTCAAAGCTTTCACGCAGGCAGCTCTACGCAGGCAAAGAACGCAGACAGTAGCAGTCTTCTTAGCTCTCTGGTTCAAGCTCCAACAGTATGCAGCTCCAAATTCAAAAGTCTCTTTACGCAGGCAGTCTCTTCACAACGTACCGACAATCTTCACACAACAGTCTCCAACGCTTCAGTGGCAGCGAGAATACACTCATCAAGAATTAGGTCAAGCATGTATTTGCTGTGTATTGTGATTTTTCATCAATCGGAGAAGGCAAGGATTGTTCAGCTCACAACATTCTAGCAATATACATTGCACCGTGTTGTGTAGGAGTCAGGCAGCATATATCAACGCAATCACCATCTCTTAGCTCCACGCAGCTCTTAGCTCCAGTCTCGGTCTTCAAAGAGGCACAGCATACTTTCACAGAAGTAATAACTCTCCAACGCAAATATTATTCCTCCAGCACATCAAATATTATATTTTGCAGTCAACAAAACAAGGTTTACCTTCGTTCAATATTAACGCAGCCTCAATCTCAACGCAGCCCAGTCTCCAGCATAAAACATAGGTATACCACTTCAATGCACAGCTTCACCACTTACAGGCTCAGGTTAAGACCGGCTTCCTTAAACTCAAATTGGAATTGGAATTTGGAGACGGCATTGTCTCTCTCTCACTCCTCAACACGAAACCCTAAAAAGTGTGCTGAAAAAACACTCTCAACAATAGAACAAAAAACACAATAGCATACCATTGCGCTTCAATTTCATTTTCTTGGTTCAGCGATCACCAGTCGCCAGTCGCCCTGCAACTACAAGGCTCATGACGCTCGAAACCTCCGATGAACAATGACTGGTGGTGAACGAGAGCGTTATAACCGCTTACAGTATGTCTCCGAGGAGCCTGGCAGAAGACGTGAAATTACAGAAAAAAACAGTACCTCTTTCACGCCAAACTTTGAAAAAGGTCGTCGAATATCATCACAACGTAGATATTCGTAGACGCAATGACCTTTTCATCTCAACGCCAGAATTAGGGTAGGTCACGTACATCTCAACGCCATATTCTGATTATGTGCGAATTGGGTTGATATTGATCTTGGATTTGCACGTACTCTCGTGAATCAATAATACAATAAATATTGCAGAAAAGAAATAGACTCAGATGGCTAAGGAAATTGATTTTAAGAGGTATTTATCTTCCAATGTGCAGTCTGTGAGAAAGGCTCTACGCGAACTGATAGTAGAGAATTGTGCATATGAAATAACACAGGTTACGCACGTCACTGACACTGATTTTGAGCGTAGAAACTTCATGCCTTCGATATTGTGCATTGCAGCCTGTGAACTTGTTGGAGGAGATACCAATAGCACTCTTCACGCAGGTATTCAACAACTACAGATCGCAGAGGATAGGAGAGGCGGCCCACAAAAAATTTAGGGTTAGGTATACCACAATTTTTCTAGCAGAGAATAAACTCAGGCAGATGGAGTAACGCATACATTGCATGCGACTCCACTGGCAGACTGATGGAGCAGTCTGGCAATGGACTGGCAAGCAGAATGCCAGGAATGGGCAGACTGGCAACAGGCAGGAGTTATGGCAGCGCTCTGATACCACTTGTTGGTAATAACTCCCGATTCAATATTATTCATAGGCTACAGCATATATTTTATATATTACATGTGACGATTGATCTTCATCAACCTTTTCTCCTTCCTACGAAACTGTTCAGCTAACTATTTATCTATTTATTTACAATATTATAATCCTGACGGATTATATTCTAACAACATGAAAGTTACTCAACATGAAGTTGGAAGGAGAATTCTCTTTATTAACAATTAGTGAATGAGATAAGTGTACAACTCAACGCCTGAAACAAGGACTCCTCTGCAACCAAAGGAATCTGAGTTCTGTTGCTCCAAAGACTTCTGAAGATATACCACCATCATAACTTTGCTCTCCAAGATTGATTGATTAATGCCCTCCCCAAGGCCTCTATTTATACTTTGGGAAATATAGCAGTTTCAAAGGTTGAGGATGTTGAGACAGTTGAGATGGTTAATGGTTAGGGCTCAACTAATCTCTGTTAATCATGGTTTATTATTTTTAAATTTGAATGGATGTGTACGCGACTATTGATACTGGCAATCCGCTTATGACACGCGATTTTCTTTAAGGGAAACCCGCATACAGATCTGTACGCGGGTTGCAATGAGAATAGTCGCATACAGTACGCGGGTTGTTAACGAACATAGTCACGTATGTACGCGAGTTTCAATGGACATAGTCATGTATGGCAATCCACACATAGAAAGATAAAATGGCAAGCTGGTTGGAGGGTGAATGCATTTCATGTCATGCCCATCTATAGTGTTTAGGCAACCTTCAATCCAAAATTGTCCTTTTGTGTAGCAACCTATAGGATGTCGATACTCGGATGGAGAAGTGCCATTTGGGTTGATAACAGATGCCCCCTAATGTGTGAGGTCAGAGGGAAGTGATGGTTGAAATACATTATAATCATTATCTTTGGAGAACTCAGAAATCCAATGGAGCAGAGGTAGTACCTGAAACAAATACATAATAATATCATATACAAATCCATATCTGAGGATGCTATGTTCAATATACTGGAACACTAGCTCCTTTTCAATATTTGAGTACATCATATAGTATGGGTACTAGACCACGTATATTACAAAGGTGGATTGAAGCCACAATATACAATAATGATGAGTCTTCAAAGATCTGGAAGCGGTGTAGATAGGTACAACATAGTCTTGCGCAACTTAGTCCATAGATAGGAAACTAAGGTCTTCATAAACAATCCCAAAGAACCAGTACAATCCAATCCATGTGAATAGATGTTATTGAAGTCGAACATGGAGAGGATTCAACAGATTGTCAATCAATAGGTGATAATTAACAACTGAAGCAAAGGAATTCACCCATAATGAAAGTGAATCCTGAGGTATGATCGTTAAAACTCTAGGTCTTCATCGTCAGGAAGTGCTGAGGTGGAACCATACTGTGTTAAGGAAGGTAATAGATCCTCCAACGAATCACAAGAGTGACTAGGAACTGGGTAAAAGAAGGGAGACACAAATGAGAACATATATGATAATGATGGGATCAGGGTATAGATCAAACATTGAGTTAAGTCCTTGAATAGTGAGCATGACACAGAGATGACCCAAGGCAGCTTTTAACTTTATAGATAGAACAACTAGACTTATCTGTCATGTAGGAGACATGATCAGATTCCCTAGGTATAACTAACAAGAGGAGGAGTAAGAAACTCGAAGTAATAGCTAAATTGAAAGTGAACACTGAGACATGAGTATCGAAAAATACAGAGAGTGCTATATTCAAGGATGACATGCTGCCACTAACTAAAAACCAAAAGAAAACCTCTTCCTTACCTTCCTTGTTAAATTTTAACGAGTCCAGGAAATTCAACTCGGATCTCTCTTCATTTTTTAACAAGCTTGAAGAGAAGAGGGAATAATGCTTGATAGTGTCACTGATTTGTGGATTTTATGAGCCCAAACTAGTACATGCTCAGTTGGTGTTTTCACATTTAGAGAGTCTGAAAACTCCGAAGAAGACTCCAAGGGGGTCCTTTTTCGTCCAATTTAGTCTCTTGAGGTCGGAAAAGTATAAAACATACCACAGAAGAACTCTCTTAACTTCCGTAGAAGAAAAGGTGAACCTTTTTCGTACTTAGTTAGGGAGGTTCGAAAAAGGTTAAATTACCACCTACCCAACGCTCCTTAAAAAGCAGCATATAGCCTAAGTTTTATGAGTGTGAAGGAAGGCAAGATCACTCGGAAAGATCCATTTGATTACGAGGAATGGGGCTTACAACAATAAACTTGATGCTTTGTTCTTTAGGGTTTAACAAGCATGACAAAGACATAAAGTACACTTGAAATCTTTTTCATGTTTAGGTCCAGAGCACGAAAAAGAGAAAACTAAGCTCATACCGAGGGTTCCTTTTCCGCAAGTTTAGTCCCTTAGGTCCGGAAAAGTGATAAACCTATGCCTGAGAATACTCTTCTCAATTCCAAAGAAAAGAGAGTGTTCCTTTCTCGTATTATTCCACATGGTCCGAGAAAGTGATAACCTACCACCAATGTGGATGCCCATTCACATATTCTTAACGAGCCTGAATGGACAAGTTTACTCGGCAGTCAAGTCTATTTTGAGGAGTTAGACCTGGGCCTAAAGAAACTCAATATATTTCCCATGAAGTTTTAACGAGTTCGAAAAAGTCAACTCACAGCCTCCTTACTGTTTTTAACGAGCTCGAAGGAGAGCAGAAAAAATGCTCTAAATGCGAGGAGACGAGTGTCAAGGGCAAGCGAAACTAGTTCCAAGCGCGAGGAACAAACCTATGCATAATGCAAGGAACAAGAGCAAGGTAAAGACACTCAGGGAACGTCTCCTCAAGGTAAAGGGTGTCAAGTTGCAAAGAAAAAATGATACAAGGCATAGCAACAATGAGAACAAAAATGAGGGCTTATACAACGATCTAAAAGCATGGAAGCCGACATCAGGCTCATAAGCACAAGCAGGGCACATGCAATTGCAGCTACAGTTTGAACAACAAGACAAGGCCAGTAAACAGTTGTGAATCCAACTAAGAATCCTGTCTCTAAGAAACAACAACACCAGAATCATATTTAGAAGAAAAGATTCGATGCAGGTCAGTTTGGCAGAAACACATGTGATTTTTCTATCTTCTATAAAAGGTAAAGTCAAGGCAGAATCGACCGAAGAAGATTTTATAGCACCAAGGCTCGAGGGTTTATAATCAGTAAGATCAACCTCAGAAGGAAAGCAAATATCAACAGGGGAGATAGAGTCTACAAGAGCAAACTCAGTATCACAGGAGTTGAAAAATTCAAAAGAAAAATCAAACTCATCAGGATTACTGACTTGCTGTTCAAAGGAAGAGTCAAAAGACTCAACAAGACCAACATAAGAAGAAAGGTTAGGCTTACTAGGAAAATGAGGGTTAGACTTAGTCACAACTGAACTGACATCCAAAAGAAGGGCAAACTGTATCAAAGACTCTAGGAAGACTTCATCCAAAGGAAGGAGATCATCCGAGACAGGACACATGTCTACACTTTCAAATGGATTGATAGAGAGGAGAGAAGGCTCCACAGTCCGTATAGGATGACTCACCTGGCCAACTGCTGGGACCAAGTCCCGAGAAGGTAAGCCTGAAAACATAGGCTGCTTCTCAGTAGCAATTGAACGCAAAGGACATGAGCCCACATAGTTCACATGTGGCAGGGTAGTGTCCATAGAAACACTAGGAATCAATAAACGAAAGACAGATCAAGAAAATCCAACTGATCGATAGCGACAATTTCTTCGCCATGATTAAAGTACATCACACGAAAGAATGTTGACACCATAGCTTGCATGGCATAAACATAATCACGTATGAGGAGCATATTAAAGTCCAAGGGGTCTTCTATTACCATGAAGTCAACTAAGACGGTCTTCCCACCCAAAGTAACAGGTGTTTGAGTGAGAATTCCCAAGGCTGTACTAGTTCTTCTATCAAATGCCAGTAACTGACTAGATGTCGACACAAGGCTGGGTGATCCCATGCCTCGCCAAGCATGAGCAGACAGTATACTAACTGAGGCTCCTTCATCAACAATACAATGAGCAATCGTGTGTGATTCAACTTTGACCTTTATCTGGAAAGGTGCATTATAAGGAAGGCGTGACTCAACTAGGCTATCCCAATCAAAGGAAGGAATCCGAGAGCTTGGTGGGGGTTGATCCAAAGCGAGTTTAGTTCCCCCTTGTTAAGTAAGTTCTGAACTGGCAGTGAAGAAAATGTGACTAGCAGACACTTCACTCTCCAAAGGAAGAGTGGGATTGATCGATAATGAAATCGATTCAACCGCTTCATCAAAGTCACTCTCCGTAGGGAGAGTGGGATTGACCAAAGATGACATTGGTTCAATCACATCAGGATCACTCTATGAAAGAAGAGTGGGATCGACCAAAGCTGAGAATGGTTCGACTGCTTGATTAACCAAAGGTTGAGTAGGGTGTTGAGGAACTATAGGTTGTTCAAAAATGGGATTACCATGAAAGCAAACTCTTCTTACCTCTTCAATAGAAGGGCATTTATAAGTAAGGTGGTCTCCCTCACACAACTTACAAGGAAACTTGGGCTTGTGTTTTAAACGGTTAGTCTTTTCAACAGTGTCAACATGACTCACAGTGGCTGACGGATTGTCTTCATCATGAACTACAGAGGCTAAGAGACTACCCCCAGCATGAACTTCAGAGGTTGGGTGGATGGATCCAGCATGACTTGCAGAGGTTAGATGGGGAGGTTCAACTTGAACATCAGAGGTTGAACGGGTGCCCTCAGCATGAACTGCAGAGGCTGAGTGATTGGATCCGACGTGACCTGGAAAGGTTGGAAGGATCCCACCAGCATGATCAACAGAGGCTGGATGATGAAGATCAACTTGACTTGCAGAGGTTGAGTGCGTAGATCCAACATGACCTGCAGAGGTTGGATAGGTGCCCCTAGCATGAACTGCAGGGGATGGGTGGTGAGGTTCAACTTGACTTGCAGAGGTTGAACAGGTTCCCCCTTGCTTATGTGTCTTCTTCCTATTCCTCTTTCTTTTACTCCTTTTAGACTGTCGGTTACTAGTATCAGTACTTTCATCGCATGAGGTAGAAGGAGTAGGAGAATCAACTACAGGTGAAGGGGAAGCAGTGTTTTGATGCTCTTGATATAAGGAGCTTACTTGAGAAGCACTAGGAGCATTCAGGATAGTTGGAGTGGAAAACAACCACACCGGTAGCCCTAGGGTGAATCCAGGTAGATTCAAGGTGGCCATCAAAGGAACACCAACATTCCCTGTGAGAGGAATAGTACAAGGAGTTCCCAGCATGGGGATCTCTTAGTTGGTGTTCAAAGGGGTGTTAGCCATAGTTTCAAACAAGGAGACAAAGTCTGAGGTTAATAGGAAACCAAAAGTACCAAGCACACACCTAAAGGAAAACTAAGTACATACAAACAAATTCGTAAAGCGAAACAAACAAACAAGTATAAGATACGCTTTCCAAAAGAAAGCTGATAGATAGTTACTTGGCGTCCCTGTAGATGTTCTTAGGCACAAGCGGAGGAATCACCCATCGCCCTCCCACACCTTCTATCGGGGTTACCTTCCAAGCCCGTCTAAGGTCAACCAGAAATAGCCTTCTGGTGTACCTGTATATGAACCCAAGATGTCAAAGAGACTAAAGGCTACCTTAACTATATTGACAGTTTGGGGGGACAGTTGCAAGCCTGGTTCATACGCATGGGCAGGGTAGCAAAGCCTGAAACCATGTCTAAGACAGAATCCCCAGATGCGCAAAAACCTTGCTCTATGCTTTGACAAGGAATCAAAGGGTTATCTCCTCAGTCCAAGTCTCCACGCGGCCTTGTGCTTAACTCCCGTTTGAGAGCAGCTTCCCAGATACAATCAACGTAGAAAAGGGTTTACCTAGTGATTGGCCAACTACGTCTAAATTTAAACACTTGTGGGGAGTTTAAACACTTGTGGGGAGTTTAAACTCCCTAATCCCAAAGTCTAGCCTGAGCTAGTTGGTATATGAGCCTATAAAATAAAACTTACTAATAATTTTTAAATTATATCGTTTATTTTAAGGGTTGTTTTTAGTCAGAGGGTAAATGGCGTGAAACTTATGTGGTGTTTTGACTCAAAGTTGAAACAAAATGACTAGGCAAAGAGATATGAAATGCAAAAAGCAAAAACTATTCTCTTTCTTTCTTCAAATAGAAACTTGAAAGCCACAAAAGAACTAATTCTTTAATTTTTTTTCAAAAACAATGATATGCCATGTAATTTAGACTAAAAACCTAATCTACATGCATATAAAGCAAACATATGTTCTTTTTATTTTTCTTTTATAAATATAAACTGAGGAAAATACAATAGATAAAGAGAAAACTAAGACTATATTTTTTGTAATTTTTGAGATTTTAGTTTAAAATTGAAAACAAAACTACTATATGCAAATTCAAATGCAAAAGTTTCTAACGTTTTCTTTTCACTTTTCAAATTGCTCAAAGACTACTATGCAACTAAATGCACGATACTTGAGTATGCTTGAATAGACTAACTGTATAAAATAAGAAAAATGAGTTAAAGCAGATTCATAAAACCAAAGATCAACCAACTAAGGAAGACTTAGAACCCTAGCTTGGGTGGACACAATGAATAGAGACCACTGAGATTAAACAAAGGCAAGTGGCAAACCAATACTATTCGAAAATAGAATGGAAAATACAGTGTCTAGAACCCTGATCACTGATTCAGACAACCAACACTTGAACCTATAACCCAAAAGGAAAATCCACTTCAAGTTGCTAACAGACAGACAATCCAAACAAATAAGAACTCAAGGGCTTTACAAGAAAGCACAAGGTATGGCTAACAAGGTCATCAAACTCACAGTGCAATGCTTATAATGAAGGCCAAACAACAAACAAAATTTATAGAAGGACAGGGACAAGCAAACCCTAACCCAAAATTTTAATGCTCAGGCTTGTACGTGACTGTGTACAAGGGCAACCCGTGTACTGTACGCGACTGTGCTATAGAGAAACCCGTGTACGCAGACCTCTGTACGCGATTGTGTGCACGAGCAACCTGCGTACAGGTATAAAATTATCAAATAAAAAGAAAAATTTTAAAGGTCTTCAAAGCACCACTACAAATCTGAACCAAGACAAGACACCACAAATAAAATCAAGGCAAAGACTGGCCACTGATCTACAGAAATAACCCACAGTAGTCTGGGCTCCCCAACGGAGTCGCCAGTTCTGTTGTCCAGGAATAAACACCCTTGCAACTTAGGGTCTGGGGTTACCAACTTACTTCTAAAACTTGCAGACAATCAACTTTAAAGTACAGAAAGGAAATATGAAGAGATGTTGGACTCACCCGATTATGGACGGTTGATCCAAGCTATGTCTTCTCCCGCTCTACTTCTCTCCAAAGCTTTCAGGGATGCACCTCCTTCACCTGCAAAGAGCAAATTCTCCAAATACAATCTTATACATGTATATATGACAGGTTAGATAAACAACATATATAGTGCTTAATCAAATATATTCATTAACCATAATACATCAAAGATACTCAACATGAAGTTGGAAGAAGAATTCTCTTTATTAACAATCAGTGAATGAGATAAGTGTACAACTCAACACCTGAAACAAGGAATCCTCTGCAACCAAAGGACTCTGAGTTCTGCTGCTCCAAAGACTTCTGAAGATATACCACTAGCATAACTTTTCTCTCCAAGATTGATTGATTAATGCCATCCCCAAGGCCTCTATTTATACTTTGGGAAATAGAGCAGTTTCGAAGGTTGAGGAGGTTGAGACAGTTGAGATGGTTAATGGTTAGGGTTCAACTAATCTCCATTAATCGTGTTTTATTATTTTCAAATTTGAATTGATGTGTACGTGACTACTGATACTGGCAACCCGCGTATGACACGCGAGTTGCTTTAATGGAAACCCACGTACAGATCTGTACGCGGGTTGCAATGAGAATAGTCGCGTACAGTACGCGAGTTGTCAAGAACATAGTCGCGTATGTACGCGAGTTTCAATGGACATAGTCGCGTATGGCAATCCACACATAGAAAGATAAAATGGCAAGCTGGTTGGAGGGTGAATGCATTTCATGTCATGCCCATCTATAGTGTTTAGGCAACCTTCAATCCAAAATTGTCCTTTTGTGTACCAACCTATAGGATATCGGTACTCGGATGGAGAAGTTCCATTTGGGTTGATAACAAAAAGACAACGCCTCTTTGATCCAGTCAGATTCAGGAGTAGAGGTGGTAAAAGAAGGGGGAAACCAGGAAAAAACAGAGGAGGAATATCAAACCAAGGAAGAGGAAGAAGAGGAAGGGGAAATCGAGATGGATACGCCAAGCAAGAGGAAGGCAAGAGGAAGGAAATCAACCAGGGAAGTGAGGGAGCAAGCCACGTACAAGGATAAACTGCAAGGCTCTCAGTTAACCTTGGAAAATCTTCTCTGAAATCCCATAAACACTCGGCATCAAGGGCAATTCCAGAAAGGGATTCCCTCGTCTACTAAAAGTAAGTAATGAAGGTTCTCTCCTGGAACTGTAGAGGTCTGGGAAATTTTTTTAAGGAAGAATCTATGAAAGGTTTGATTATATTAGCCCAACAATGTTAGGATTATAATCCTCCCTTGTCCAATTTGGTCATTTATGTCTAAATCAGGAGTCATGTCTAAATCGGGAGTCCTTTCAGTCTATTTTTAGTCACTAGCACCATTGGGTCCACTTGGCCTAATTGGGGCACATGTATTAGTTACTAAAGTGTGGGGAACACTAATTGAGGCCAAATTCCACTGATTGCACTTGCATGCGTCAGTTTAGGACCCTCCTAGATGAATCCCTACAAATTAGGATCCACTGGGACTACCGATACCAACCTCCATTAGTTGAGTTCAGTTGGTGACTAGTCAAGCTCAGTTAGGAGTCAGTTACATTCAGTTCTATCCTGTTACACTCAGTTATACTCAGTTAGCGCTAGGTATGCATGCAGATGAAGTGCATTTACTCACCTACCTCATTCAGTTAGACTAGTTAACACTAAATTAGACACTTGAGTTGTGATTTTGAACTCCGATAATGATTTAGACAAGGTCAGTTAACCATTCAGTCAAGTAGAGTCAAACCAATTTGAATTTCCTCACATGGATTCGAATTGCATGTGGCTATTTAGCCATTGTACTTCATTGTAATTAATTATCTAATTACTTTTGATTAATGAAAGCATTCACAAATGCAAGCCATTTTTGCACTATTTCATTCTTCAATTGCTGAGTAAATTGTATGATCTATCTTGTGAGTTGTGTGTTGGTTCACATATCTATGTGCTCAATTTAATATGGTATCAGAGCCTCACCAGGACAAGGCACTTCTCCTACTATAGATCCATACTTGGATCAAAAAAAAATTTGAGCAAAATTGCTCCTTCTAGTACTGCACCGGAAGCAAAGAATTTACCACTTAATATCCCAAGTTAAGGAATTGTTGATCAAGCTTGCTTGATCAACTATGCTGGGCGTGAAGGAATTTCCAAAAGTGCAGGCTGTCGACCTTACTTTATCTGTTTGATTGTGTGATTTACATGTTTATCAGTCTCCTTCACTGCATTCGCTACAAGCAACTCTGTCTCCTTCACTTCATTCGCTACAGCAGCTCAGTCTTCTTCTTTGCATTCTAAATGGCTCCTCCAATGGAGCTTATCACTCCTTTCAATTACCACCAGTCGAAGGAGGACATGGAGATGTAGCTACGCTCCAAAAGACTCTTCAGACTCACAATGGAGACATAGGCAGAGCCAATTCATTATGTTGACAAAGAAAAGTACTTGAATAGGCTTGATGAAGCATATGGATGCTTGTGCCTCTCAGTCTCTCAATATATTCTCTTCCACATCAATGGATTGCAGACTCCCAAGCAGGTTTGGGATAATATTTCTTCCTTATTTGACAATCAGGATGACCTGAGGATCTATCAACTAGAGAATGAGCTTATTTCTCTTCATCCATCCAATTTCAAAACACTAAATGACTTCTTCACCAAATTCAATCATCTAGTGTTCCAATTGAAGTTGTGCAAGGTTGAGAAGGAGGATGATCAACTCATCCTTTCCGTTCTCTCAAAACTTGGTGCAGACTATTCGATCTTTGTATCAAAATTTCATTCAGTGAAGCTCACTACTCCAAATTGGAGGATGCCTACTCTTAACTCCTTCATTGAATCTCTCACTTAGGAGCACGACAAGTTGATCCAAATGGGGATCATTTGATCTTCCAGAGATCAAGCACTGTTTGCAAGAGGACCTAAGGTAGCGAATGATAAAGGGAAGCGAAAGGATGAGTCTCATGTGGAGAATAAGAAGTCAAATGAGCCTTCAGGTTTGAAGAGAAGCAATAAGAATGGAAAAGGAAAGACCCTATGTTCTTATTGTGAAAGGGGATTTCATCCAAAAAGCTCATGTATGAGAAGAACAATTGGTGAGATTACTCTTCTTCTGAAGAAACATAACATTACTATACTTGCTAGCGCAAGGAAGGATGACCATGGAGAAGAAACTGAATAACGTGAAGAAACATGCCATGCACTAAAGGCTAGCTACTCAACAGTAGATGCCATCCTCATTGATCATGTAGCTTCCAATCACATGGTTGTATCCAAAGAATCATTCTCTTCCTCGTAGTCTTTTGATGGTCCTAGTATTCAGATGGGAAATAACAGTCAAATTCAAGCTAAAGGGAATGGTTTTATCAAGCTTGAACATGGAAAGTTCAAAGATGTGCTCTATGTGCCCTCCTTAGCTACAAGTCTGTTATCTGTGTACCAGATCACTCATACTAGCTCTCCAAAGCGAGTGATATTTGGTCCTGACTCAGTAGAGATCACATATATCTCTACTGGGAACATCATAGCGAAGGGTGCTGCAAATCATGCCTCCAAGGCATATGAGTTCTCACACTTCATGCCATTTTCAGAACCAGTGGACTCTCAACAGCCACTTGCAAGGGAAGGTGAAAACATTCCATCTACTTCTTTTGCAATTTCGACTAGTATTGCAGAACTAGCTGTATCAGTTTATGAGATTTAGATTGAGGGTGTTTCAGATCCAAATCCAGTACCTACTCCCAATTAGGAAGACAGGAAGATGACTGGAAATCAACCTGACACTCAGAAGACAAAGAACCTTGTGCTATGTCATGCAATCTTACCTCCTTCAAAGAGATGCAAAAAACTCCCTGTAAGATGCTACATGGAAAGGGCTGATCAGTCACACTGCATTCAGAAGAATAGAGTGGATCATACACCTCTTCATCCAGAAAGAGGCAAAGGTTACATTCCTCTTTCCTTCCATCATCATTTTGGGAGAAGATGGAGAAGTCTACATGCCAGGCCCCAGGATACCTGTGCACAGATCATCATGCATGCTGCTTCGCTATGTCACAGAGATTGCAGAAACATATTTTCAAGTTTTTCAAACTTGAATCCTGATTCTATCTGCTTAGTTAGAGGGGGGGGGGATTTTTTCCCATGTGGTTTTTTCCCCAACTCCTTGTATTGAGTAGTTACTTTACTTGCTGTAATGGGTGACCTATGGTCCTAGTTACTAGGGCCCACAAAAGTTAGAATTTAGGGGGGGTGTTAGGATTATAATCCTCCCTTGTCCAATTTGGTCATTTATGTCTAAATCAAGAGTCATGTCTAAATTGGGAGTCCTTTCAGTCTATTTTTAGTCACTAGCACCATTGGGTCCGCTTGGCCTAATTGGGGCACATGTACCAGTTACTAAAGTGTGGGGAACACTAATTGAGGCAGACTTCCACTAATTTCACTTGCATGCATCAGTTTAGGAGCCTCCTATATCAATCCCTACAAATTAGGAGCCACTCGGAGTGCTAATACCAACCTCCATTAGTTGAGTTCAGTCGATGACTAGTCAAGCTCAGTTAGGAGTCAGTTACATTCAGTTCTAGCCTATTACACTTAGTTCTACTCAGTTAGCGCTAGGTTTGCATGGCTGCATGCAAGTGAGGTGCATTTACTCACCCAACTCAGTCAGTTAGACTAGTTAACACTGAATTAGACACTTGAGTTGTGATTTTGAACTCCGATAATGATTTAGACAAGGTCAATTAACCATTCAATCAAGGAGAGTCAAACAATTCAAATTTCCTCACATGGATTCGAATTGCATGTGGCTATTTAGCCATTGTACTTCATTATAATTAATTATCTAATTACTTTTAATTAATGAAATCATTCACAATCGAAAGCCATTTTTACATTGTTTTATTCTTCAATTGTTGAGTAAATTGTATGATCTATCTTGTGAGTTGTGTGTTGGTCCACTGATCTATGTGCTCAATTGAATAAACCAGACATCTTACTGATCCAGGAGACTGAGATGGAGAAAGATACATTTCTACAAGTAAGTGCAAACTTTTGTAAGAAAGGAGAAATAACTGCAGCCAATTCTAGGGGAGCCTCTAGAGGAATAGGAACGGTCTGGGATGATCATAAATACGATTTAGTTGAAACCAAGCATATCCCTCATTGGATTCTAACTACGTTGTTGCATAACGAATCTAATATCTAAGCAAGACTCTTTAACATTTATGTACCTGTTGCTTATGCTGAAAAACAATTGTTGGAATATACTCCGAGATGAAAGGAGTAATCTATTGGGCAATTTCATCCTAGTCGGAGACCTAAATGTCATCTTAAATCAAGCTGAAAAAATAGGAGGATCGACGGTCAGAGACCCTATAAGGGAGCAAGTTGATAAAATTATTTTGGATTGCAGTTTATCATATGTCATTCTAGTTAAAGCAAAATACACCTGGAATAACAAGAGATTGGGGCCATAGCACATAGCTGCCAGGCTAGATTGATTTTTCGTCCAAGACTCCTTTCTCCTTCTGGGAGTGAACCCTTCTTCCAAAATCCTAGCATTTGGGGGATCATATCATAAACCTGTCATGCTCTAGATGAGGAAAGACTAGAACCTCAGCCCTATACCTTTCCGTTTTAGCCCTCTGTGGGTCTCACACAATGATTTCATGGAGATAGTTGTTGAAGCATGGTCTGCTCTGGTCACGGGCTCTCCATTCTATGTATGGGAAGAAAAAATTCATAGAGTTAAGAGGGTGCTCAAGAAATGGGAAAAATCTGTAGAAACTCCAAATAAAAAAAAATAGGGCTTATGCTAGAGGCCCACCAGATCGCCATGGAAAAATACCACATCTCAGAGGAGGTCCGAGGATCTAAAAGAGGAAGTTAAACTGCAACAAGAGCTTCACGTTGCCTATAGACAGGAGGCATAATTATGGAGACAGAAAGCCAAATGTCTCTGGCTCAAAGTGGGGGATCGAAACACTGGTTATTTTCATAAAAAGGCAGAGTCCAGGAAAAATTACAAAGTTGTGCATGAGATTCACGTCTAGGACCAAGTTATCCATGATTTTGAAGAAATCAAAACATAATCTACCCGCCACTTCAGCGCAATTTACACAGCAAAGACTGGCACCAACTCAGAGAATGAGATTATGGAATTAGTCCCAAGGATCGTTAAAAAAATGAAAAATGGTAGGCTAATAAAAAGGATCACGATGGACGAAGTGAAAGCTGTCGTGGATGAAATGAAGGATGATAAGGTGCTATGCCCGGATGGGTTCAATGCAAATTTCATTAAGGCTTGCTGCGGAATTGTACAGAAAGACTTATATAAAATGGTGCAAAATCTCAGAGATGTGAAAAAACCAGTGGAAGCACAAATTTAGCTTTTCTAGTATTAGTTCCCAAAGAGAAAGACGCTAATTCCTTTGACAGGATTCACCCCATCTCTTTGTGTAATATTGGATATAAGATAATCACCAAAATTATGGCTAGGATGTTAAAAAATACCCTGCCACATATCATCCCAGAGAAGCTTGATTAAAGGTAGGAGAATCTGGGATAATATAATCTTGGTCCAAGAGGTAATTCATTCCATCCTGAAGAATTGTGAAAAAGGTATGGTGGTGAAAATAGACTTAGCCAATGCATTTGATAGAGTTTCTGATTCATTTCTCCTTCAAGTAATGACAAGATATGGTTTTGATCCGAGCTTCATCAGTTGGGTCAAATCCTGCATAAGTAAGCTGTGGATTTTCCCCCTTATTAATGGAAGGGCGACATGATTTTTCCAAGCCTCGCGAGGACTGAGGCAAGGTTGCCTGCTCTCTCCTCTACTCTATGCAATCCAAGCCTCTGTCCTTAGCCTTAAACTTTACCAAGCAAGGAGGGACCAAGAGTTAATTGGCATCAGTATGGATCGAGGAACAAAAGACATCAATCATGCACAGTTTGTAGATGACACAATTATGCTTAGAGGGAAAAACCAGCTCATAACCAGGATATTCAAAAATGAAATGGATTACTATTGCCAAGCTTTTGGGAGTAAACTAAACCTAAGAAAGAGCTCGATCTACAACTGGAATATCAACCCGAGGGATATGTCTGGAATCTCCTGTGTACTAGAAATTGAAGGAGTAACTAATTGGGACTCCTTTAAGTATATGCGGGTACCAATTTTCAAAAATAAGCCAAAAAGCTCGAACTGGAATCCACTGATTGAAAATTTCAAAAAAATAATTCTTGCTTGGGGAGTAGTTTGGTTAAATATGGCAGGGAAACTGGTAATGATAAAAGTTGTTCTTAATAGCTATCCCCTTTACCAATGTTCTATTTTGTTGGCTTCTTCCAAAATTATCGCAAAAATAGAAAGTATGTTGAGATCCTTCTTTTGGCAATGAGGGAAAAATGGTGGAGGAAAGAAATTTGCTCCTTATCAGTTGGAAGAAAATTAAAATGTCTCAGATGGAAGGTGGTCTTCGGATTAGAGATCTGAAGTTTCAAATCTTGGCGATGTGAGCCAAGCTGCTTTGGAATCCGATAGATAAAAATCCATCCTGGAGCAGTCAAGTGATCTGGAACAAATATTTTACAAGATCGTGACTCCAATGTCTAGATACCGACCCAGGGAACAAGCAAGGCTCTCCCATTTTTTTCCCTATGCAAGAAGGCATTGCCCAGGTTCAAAGAAGACCTCTATTGGATTCCAGACAATGGTAAACAGATAAATCTCGGGTAGGATTCAATAATGGGGAAACTGCTTCCTCCCTCACTCCCAGGATTCAGAAGATGGAGTAACAGGAAAGGAATAAAAACGATGTGGGATATGTCTCAATGGGACAACGAGCCTCCATACCGTTGTAATGGAGGAGTGCCCAGTATAGCTCGAAGGAGAGAAAAAGCAATTTCTTGATTATTTAACAGGATTAGCGCTAGTGGCAAGAAGAAATAAGGATCGACGTGGATGGAGCTGCAACACCAGTATGTACACCTCTGCACAAGGTTATAGAGTGTACTTGTCGGTCCCAAGTCTATCCAATTACCCAATGATCTGGAAAAACCTGTGGGAAACCATCACGCCACCGAAAATAGATATCATTTGCTGGATGTTGGTGCATGGGAAGAGCCTTAGCGGAAAGAACTTAGAAAGGAGAGGGATCGAGGGTCCCTTTAGATGCCCAATGTGTTGTGAAAGCACCGAAACCATATTGCATCTATTCTTTGACTGTTCCTACACCAGATCCGTGTGGGATTAGCTTACAATTCCATGGTTCGACACGATTGAGCTACCAGGTAATGCTTATCAATGTTTTATCAATTGGGAAAATCCATACAAAGGAGATCTAGGTTAAACAAAATAGTTAAAGAGTGTTGGATGAAGCTTCTAAAGCTCATCTGCTGGCATATTTGGATTGAACGTAATCTCAGAATTTTCCATAACAAAGCTCATCCTCCGGGGAAAATAGTATCCAAGATGCAAGCTCTAATGGGATAGGTTATAAAGGTCATGCTGGTCCCCAAAAACAAAGCCAAACTTACAGCTAATGAAATTAATTGGATGCAATCTTTTAACTTCTCTTTTGTAGACACAAATTTGGCCTTAAAGAAGTTGGAAATTTGGGAAATAAGGTTAGCTAAATCTCAATTTGGAAACTGGATGAAAGAGAGGAAGATATTCAAACTGTTTTTCGATGGTGCCTCAAAAGGGAATCCAGGGATGGCAGGAGGAGGAGTGGTCATCATTTTCCTTGAGGGGAAAATATAAATGGAATATTATTGGAATATAGGGAATGACTCTAACAACATGGCTAAAGCCCATGGGTTGTGGCAAGGAATCAAGTGGCTGAAAGAAAAGGGAGTTGAGGAAGCCATTTTATTTGGAGATTCTTGTTTAATAATCTAGGTGATGAATAAAGTATGCCATAGTCGAAACTTAAGGTTGGTTAGGCTGATTAAAAGAATTAAGTCTGTCTCAAAGACCTTTCGACAATTAGAGTTCTTTCATATTCTTCGTGAGCTAAATGATTTGGCGGATCATGGTGCTAATAATTCAATGGTATTAGGCAAAATTGAGCTTTCGGTAAATCTTCATTTATATTCAGTTTTAACTCCTTAAGAAGCAAGCTTTTAAGAGCTTGTTTGACTATATGTATGGTGGATTGTTCAAACAAGATTGTACAGGAATCTGCAAGCACAAGAGGATCTGATTTTTCCATAAATTAGATTGTTGTATATTCTTTATTGGTTCCTATATTGCTTTTATAATATAAACCATAACCATTTTTGTCAAAAGAAAATGGGAAACAATGAAACGCCCAACTACTGAAGGAGGTTTACAGGTTAGAGATCCAGGCAATGCAAGCATTGCTCTGGGTGAAAAAATACTATGGAAATTATACACAAACAACAACCATCCCGTTAGTCAGATCTTGAAGAAAAAATATGTCAAAGGTGCTCCGTTGAGAAATATCCAGACCGTCAACACCAAAAATAGAACGATGACTTGGAATTTATGTAGGTGTGGACTAGAGTTATTTCAAAAGGAATTGTATCACATTCCTAGGAATGGAAATAACACCCTGTTGTGGCAAGACAGTATCATGGGTCATCCACCCCTTGCAAATTATGAAGAGACAAAGGACATGTGTGTTTGTCTCATCCAACACGAAATCCATAATCTCATTGACGTCTCTATTTGGGACTCTACAGGGAATTGGTTGTCGTGGGCCTTCCCTAGAGTTCCAGAACATCTAAACCTGCAAAAGAATCTCCTCGTAAACAAGTTGATGGCCTCAACACAAGTCCATCAACGTGAAAAGGATAAATGGGGTCGGGGAAAGACTGGGATTTACACAGATTTGCAGGGATTCTCTTCCTTGCAAACTCATCATGCATCGATTCAACCATTGTCTTTCTAGAAGAAGGTTTGGGATCCTCTTGGAATACCCAAAGTCAACTTTTTTTTTGGGTTTTAATGCGCAAGAAATTTCTTACTGGAGAAAACTTGCTAAAAAAAGGCATAAACAAATCATATAGATGTGCAATGTGTTGCAATGAACTCGAAATAATGGAACATTTGTTTGTGGATTATCCATACGCACAAGAAGTCTGAAAATTTATCTTAGATGGCCTCAACGTAAGGGCTCCAACATAGAATACTGTTGCAACCTCATACTCCACATGGAAGACGAGATATCCAGTCGTGAAACCAATCAAGTCTATGTGGAACCAAATTTGGCAGGATATCTCAAAATACGTCTGTTGGGAACTTTGGTTGTCCATAAATGAGCAGGTCTTAAACAACTCTTTGAGCTCCCCTTTGATGGTGGCTACCAAGGCTAAAGATATTCTCCTCGAAACTCTGGCCCAACATTCTTTCAAGAGTGAAAACACTATCCTTCCTGAAGAAAAGAAATGGATGGGAACTTATATATTCAAAGATAGAAATAAGAACATTGGTGGAAGGAGGAGGGAAAACCTTCGATCTTTTTTTATGGCACCTCCAAAGGGAATCCAAGGATCGCTCGAGCAGGCAGAGTGATATACTCCCAAGACGGTTCAAGAAGAGATAGCTTCAGCTGGGGGCTAGGACAGAGAACAAACAATCAGGCAGAAATACTCGGGTTGCTAAAACCTTGTCAGATAGCACATGAAAATGGAATTAGAGAAATACAGGTATTCAGAGACTTGTTGGCCCGATTTTCTGAATCTAGGCCAATACGGAGGTTTTGTCCACACAATCAGATTAAAGTAGCGTCCAGTATGTTTAAATTAACAAAACCTCGCAGGTTATGGTCCTGCTACCAGCTAGTTTATCTCTTAAGGAGAACTTAAAACTAGCAAAATCTAACCTATTTTAATGTTAATTTTACCTAAATGTCTAAACTATCCTAAGGTTGCTTTCTTAAGGAAAGACTTCGATTTTTTGGGAAGTTTTCTAAATATGAAAACTTATGTAAAGTATGCAAAATGATTTAACAATTGCTAATTAACAAATAAAATTTTAAAATTAATTAATCTATCTATTCTATTTAACCCTATCTCAGCTTAGAGCAAAATTAAGATTATATTAACTATTAATCAACAAGTATGAACAGAAAGACTGAAATATAATTTAAACAAACCATTTAAATCATAACTAAAAGTCAATCTGCTATATGATAACAGAACTGAAATTTAACCTGCAAATACACAGTCAATTTCAACTGTTTGAAATTGATTAATAATTAATGATCAAGATAGTTATTTGAATTTGAGATGATGCTTATTTAAAAATCACTGTCAACATACAAATGAGATTTTAAATAAACAGAAAATGATATCATTAAAACCTATGTTTATAGTAAACATACTAATAAACAAAATCATAATGAAATATTTATTCAAAACACTAGCTTGAGCTGATAAAGTGAAAAGAGATAATTAAACATCAGTGTGTCACAGCACACAGATTTAATATATAAACAGAAGATAACAAGCTGAAATATATATATTTATATATAATCCAAAAAAAACAAAATACCAGTCACAGTATCTGTTTGCAGATGTCCAGTAGCATTCACATCAAAGCTTCAACTTTAAGTATGATATAGTACCAGTAATAAAATATATTTCAAATGAGTTTTCTTCACACACTCTATCCTCCCGAGTTCATCAAAACTCTTCCCTTATATACTACTAAGATTCGGTTTTTTCTATAAATGTTGCATGCAACATTATAGGGATTATTTAACCAAAAAGGGCATCTAATTACACCTATTACTATAAACAGAAATCGACTGGCCTGAGTTGAGGCATCCCAGAAAGTTCTTGACCATTGACAAAACTCCAGCTCGCAACCAAACAGCCACATCTCCAAGCCATCGTATAACCATGTCGTGTACTTCTGGAAAAAGGGTGGTGATAAAACTTCCTGCATTGAACACAAACAAAGCATCTTATTAAAACCAATTTAATACATAAATAACAGAAATAACCTGAAATTTTAAATGCATGCCTGTTAAATCTCCGATTTTACAGGCATGCAAAATCGTAATGACCATTACCTGTTTTGCTGCGACATAGGAAATGAGAAAATCATCAAGTTTCATTATGAAGAGCGACTACTCTTCTAGCTTCTGCAAGTTTAGCCTTCAACCTGATGATTTTAATGTTTTGCTTTTCAATTCATTCAAGTAGCAACTGATTAGTACCTATGATTGATTTCTTAGATTTCTTGTATTAATTCTTCTTAGCGTTCACCTTTTTCCACCTATCAATCCACTCCAGTAACTCTTTTCTAAAAGTTTTGTTCTCTTCTTCTAACAGTGCTGTGCTGGATAGACACTGTTTGAGTTTTCCTTTAAACTCTGTGATTTTATCTTGGTAAACATTACCTAATACCTGTTGCAGAGTTTCGTCTTCTTTATTTACCTGAGGAGAATGAGGACTATCACAACGTTGACTGTATGATGGTTCAGGATCTGCAACATTTGTGTTTGTTCTCGGTTGGTTTCCCTCGACCTCGTATGATTGTGCATCACTTCCCTGTGCAATAGCATAATTACCTACATCCATAGTATTAGGGACGGAAGACGAGGTGTCATCCTCAATATCTACAACTGTAGGTTTAGTAGCTGTAGATTTAGAAGTCTGTTGATCATCCTTATAACCTGAAATCGAATGGATACCATGCATACTCCTTGTAACTCTTCGTGAAAACGATAGGTTTTCAAAACCAAGCCCTTCCTTGTCACAACAAATATGAGCCAAATGATCTAATTTATGCATAGATTCTTTGTTGCATTCATCAGGTTTATTTGCTTCATCATTATTATCATTTTCACCTTTGGCTAATCCTTCTTTTATGTTTGTAGGGTTGCTATCATTCTCACCAGGTAAGGGTTTATCCAAGATTTCCCTCGAATTGCATCCCTGTCGTCATTTTCATTAATCTCATTGTTTATGGGCATGTTTACGACCTCGAATTCCTTGACCTCTGAACTATTGACTCCGGGATTTATTACCTTTCGTTTCCTACGAGTTCGTGGGGATGGATTAGGCCAATACTACGTCGGCCCCAACTGACAGTCCACTAGAAACTTATCCCAAGACACACCCTTGGCAGATAATTGGAATTGCAATAATATTTTTATCAACCCATGGTGACAAAGACTACTGTCAGGGTTATTGAAATTCTTAACAGACTGCGACATCTTCTTAATACTTTGCCATAGATAGAAGGGCAAATTAAGCTTGCAACCCTTTACTACTAACAATAACCGTAAATGATATAAGTGTAAATGGGAATATCATCCACAACAGGACACGTACCTTACTAAAATTTCATAGTAAATTTTCCTTTCGGGCTTCAAAAATTTCACAGGGACGCCTATCCTCAGCTTCGTATTATCCGGTAATGGCATTAACAAAGCCAATCATTTCTTCTTATTGACCACAGTGCCCTTAAACCAGCGTTCTCCAACCTATGGGAGTTTAGTGGCTTCAACAATCTTATCTTCGTTGATAACAAACTCGAAACCCCCAATTTGCACCCTGTCATCTTCAAAATTCATGGCGAACATCTTAGTAATCTCCACATGGTGACCATCAAAACACCTAAAGAAATTTACCCATCCCATTTTCTCGAATTTCTTGGCAACTTCCTGGTTGGCTTCTATAAGTTCAGACCCCGAAATCTCAAACCGATTCAAAGGAGACATGGTTTCTTCTGCACTCTCCTGTCTTCGACCTGAAACGAATGGAGAAGTGAACATAGAAGGGATAGGTATCCAAACATACGACATGATGGGTTATTTTCGCATGCTTCAAATCTAATCGGAGATACAATCTCTGAACCTGCCATTTTAGCGGGATTTTAAGCAGTGATAAGTGTTACAACTTCACATTATACCATGATTCATGCCAGTTTATCTACGCTTAACCATGACTGTTAGTAATAACCACTAACTTGGTGAACCAGAGATACGGTGACGGATAGAATCATCATTTCAACCATTGATTATTGACAGTAGTTCATAATTAATAGGTACAACGACGTAAGTCGAAATGACCATCATCATTTAACACTGTCAATACGATATTTCCATATGCATACAACTGTCGACTCTGTTAAGAGGTGTAAGCCATGTTTTCATACCAGCTCATTAATCCAAATGATTAATCGTTTATCAACTTGACAACTGGCTTACTGCATGGCCAACTAATCCTAACAGTGATCCCTATTTTAATCATGTTACGTAGTGGTATGCAGGGTAATAAAATCGCACTCCAACGTTAACAAGGTTTTTATAAAATAACAAGATTAATATCTATGCTATGTATGTACAGGACTAAGTTTAAACCTTTCAAACATCCTATCGATACATATTTAACATTAGATAGGATTTTTAATGATAAACTATCATAAGTGAAAGTCTCCTATACAAACATCATTTATCCATTAACTAAGATATTTACAAAAGGTCGTAATATGGTATTACATGTGACATCAACTTTGAGAGTCACTCTTAGTGTTATGACTTGGGACTAGTAATACCCTACTCAACACAAAATGAGTTTCATTGAATTTCTCTTGGCACATTATTTTAAATTCCTTAAGCCACATAAATTTCTCTTAATGATTTCAATAAACTCGTGAAAATTTATGAAACTACTGACAATTGTTAAGGGCCAAGTTTATGAGCAATTTTCTTCCAACTCCAAAATCATTATATCACTTTCCTTTGATTGAGAGTACCTTCAGAATCAATGATTCTGAAGGTGCTCTTTCATAATTTTGAATTGATAATTCACATGAAGAGCTGATCTCTCTTCATTTATTAAGAAATGAAGAGGTTGTTGCTGACTGCCAACAAATGGCGACAACCTGGGTGAACCAGTTATCTCAGCTTAAACAAGATGATCAAAATGAAATCTTAAAACCTGTTAAAAATAATCAAAAATCTTTTATCCATATTAAACCATTATTTATTCATATTCATAAGAATAACTCAGAAAGATTCCATCTTTTAAAACAGAAATTTGATTAGGGGTAAACTTACAAATATCTTAGTCGAAGCAAGTACTTCTTAGTAAAGATGACATATACCATCAGCATAGAGTACTGTTTCCACTGAAAACTTTCTAAAATCTGTTCCATAGCATAATCATTTTCTTTTTTCTTGCTTTTGCTTTTCTTTTAAAACAATAATTCTGCCTGAAGACTACTATCTGGGTTTGGTATCCCAATTAGATAGTATCATTCACGAGAGTTGTCTGACATAAGCAAGTCGGCTCGTGATGAGACCTCCTATCTTTTAATTTTTATTAAAATCAAAAGCCATCACCCCGGTGATCAGAAATGAAGTTATTCCAGACAACACTGATGATCATGATTAGGCCGGCTCATTACTGAGACCTCCTATTCTTCAGACAAAAGTTACGTTTTTATTGCAATTTTCATTTTTAATTTTTAATAAAATGAGAGATCATTACCTAGCGTGGTAACCAAACGGCAATGTCAGTCATTAATATCACCAGAAAATGAATCAGTTGGCTCGTGATGAGACCCCTTATCTTTTGATTTCAAAACTAAAAGCCATTACTAGTTTCCTAATAATGTCATACCAGTGATATTTGTGATTCTGATCGGACCGGCTCATTACTGAGACCTTCCGTCTCTCACTTTAGCTTTTAATTAACTGGAACAGATGCTAGACAGTTCTCAAATGATAAAAATTTTCTAAGACTGATGATAAAGATCTGTAAAAGTTTTTCAAAAGTACAAGCTTCGAAAAAGGCATTTAATAGGCAATCCCCATTTAAGAACATAACAAGAAGAAGAAAAATCCGAGAAACACTTATAAATAGAGACAATGAAGGTCTTTTACAGATTCAAGGAATTTTGATCATCCTGAACAAAAATTTTAAAAGATTTCATTCTAATATCATAATTTTCAGACTGACGAGTAAACTGATCTTATTTATTTACATTAATTATAGCTGCTAACTACATTTTTCTGATTAAATGACTGGTTATATACACTAATTTTAACAATCTAATTTTTATTTTATTTTTTGCAGAAAATTGATTAATTTACAGTCTGCTAGTTTATATACAATCAGGCAAATTTATTTACAAACAGCAAGTAGGTATGTACAATTTTAGACAAAAAAATATCAACAGAAATATTTTTTAAGAATCAATCCATTCACCGGAAATGTTTCGGACTGTCTTTCAAGTGTTTGCAATCGAAAGGTACTTGGACCTATTTTTTCAGAATTAACAAAAGGACCTAACCACAGTTTCTGAAATTTAGTATGATCTCCCTTATCTTCGTGAGCTTTATCCCATTTTAAAACCAGGTCTCCTACCTGAAATTCTCGATCAGAACTGAAAGATTGGTCAAACCATGATTTTACAATCTGTTGATGTTTTTTAAAGTGTTGTCTTGACTTTTCCCTGTCTTCTTCCAATTTTAATAACGCATTAATTCTTTTTTCCATTGCTGGGCATTCTTCTTCTTGGACAGACTGACCTAATTGTAATGAGGGTAAGAACAAATTTGGCAGAAGGATAGCTTCAGTTCCATATACTAAGAAAAATGGTGAGTTACCTATTGCAGCTTTAGGAGTTACTCTGTCTGCCCACAAAGCATTGACCAATTCTGTATGCCAGTTCCGATGGTGAACTGAAACAGTTCTTTTAAGAATTTTTAATAAATTTTTATTTGTTGATTCAGCTAAGCCATTCCCATGAGGATGGTAATTAGCTGAATATCTGACTCTTATTCCCTTCTCTAAAGCAAACTGAGTTAACTCAATTGATGAAAAATATGATGCATTATCGAAAACGAGAGAATCAGGAATACCGAATCTTGTTATGATAAATAATTCCAAAAATAGTATCACCTGATTGGTATTCACAACTTTTAATGGTACAGCTTCAGCCCAACGGGTGAAATAATCAGTTGTAGTTATTATATATTTGTGTTGCATTGATGAGGGAGGGTTTATTGGACCTACTATATTGATACCCCATTGCTGAAAAGGTCTTTCAGTTGAAACAGGTTGTAAAGGGAAAGCAGATTTTTTCACCCTTCCTGCAGCAAGTTGACACTCTTGACACTTTCTGACGAAGGTATAAGAATCTCGAAACAAGGTAGGCCAATAATAACCAGCCCTGAGAATTTTGTGAGCAGTGGTCTCCCCACCAAAATGACCACCTGCTGGTCCAGAATGCAATTCTTTCAGAATTGTTTCGGTTTCATCTTTATCTAAACATTGAAGGTATACTCCGTCTGAATTTCTCCTAAAGAGGATATTATCGATTAATAAGTATGGAGCAGACTTCAATCTAAGTGCTCTTTTATTTCTTGGTTCTAAGTAATCAGGGGCAGTCCTTGTTTCCAACAGTAACTGTATGTCCGTGTACCAGGAATCTTGAGGTGGTGGATAGAAATAAATTTCCCTGGTAAGTAAAGCTTCATCAATGACAATTTCAGCTTTATCATTAGGCAAGTGAGCAGCTTCAGCAGCTAATTTACATAACCCTTGACCTTTGACTATCGTTGAAGGTTTGATCTCTAGATCATATTCTTGAAGAGCTGTCATCCAAGGTGCCCTCTTTTCTCCTAAATCTTTCTGTACCAACAAATTTCTGACTGAAGAATAAGGTACAATTATTTTCGTTTTGGATTTCAGTAAGTAAGGACGAAAATGTTTTACAGCTTTAAAAACAGCAAAGGCTTGTTTATCAACTTCATGATAATTGAGTTCAGCACCTTTGAAATTCGAACTCATGAAGGAAATTGGAACTTCATTATTTTACTGATTTAATTGGGTTAAAACTGCTGCATATGAAATATCAGAAGCAAAGGTGTATAATATAAAATCCTTGTTAAAATCTGGACTTAGAACACTAGGAGCTTCTGAAATGGCTTCTAAAATTTTCTGAAAGGATTCTTTTTCAGTTTGTCCCCAATTAAACACAGCATCTTTTTTAATCATTTTCTGCAAAGGACGAATGATCTCTGAAAAACTAGCAATGAATCTCCTAACAAAATTAATTTTTCCTAGAAATGACTGCATTCCTTTCTTGCTGGAAGGGAAGGTAATCTTTGAAATGGCTTGTGTCCTTTCGGGATCAATCATGATTCCGTGTTTCGAGACTACACATCCCAATAAGATACCTTCTGAAACAGCAAATATTGTCTTTTTAGGATTTAAAGATATTCCAAATTTTCTACATCGTTCAAACACTTTTCTAAGATGATTAAGATGATCAGGCCAATGTTTAGAGTACACAGCAACATCATCCAAATAGACAACGACTGAATGACTAGTTAAGCCTCTAAAAGCAATATCCATTGCTCGTTGAAATGTTGCTCCTGCATTAATCAACCCAAAGGGCATCTTGCGGTAGGCATACGTTCCCCATGGAGTTCTAAAAGCTGTTTTCAATTGATCATCTGGGGAGACCAATATTTGGTTATACCCTGAGAAACCATCGAGGAGAGACAGTATCTCAGACCCAGACACCTTCTGAAGAATTTGCTCCATGGGAGGGACAGGGTAATTATCCTTTTCAGAAGCTTTATTTAAATTTCTAAAATCGACACATAATCTAATATCCCCGTTTTTCTTCCTAACTGGAACTAAATTTGCTACCCATTGAGTGTGTCTGATAGGGAAAATAATTTTGGCAGCTAGTAATTTATTCAGTTCCTTTTTAATTGTTGGTTCTAATGATGGGTGATATTTTCTTAACTTCTGCTGAAAGGATTTTGATTCTTGTTTAATTGGAATTATATGTTGTATGAATTGAGTATTGAATGTTTTCAGGTCATCGTATGTCCATGCAAATATATCTTTAAACTCCTTAAACAATTTTATGAAAGCTATTTTTTCTAAAGGATTACAATCTATTCCTAGATTTATAGTTTGAGGATTTGATTTTGTTCCTAAATTGATGGTTTCATATTTCATCCGAGAGCTGTTTGTTTTACAATTAGGGACAGACTTAAACTTATCCTGTAGATCAAAAAACTTTTCTAATCTTAATACTGAATTGGGAACTGGTTTTACCTGTTCGAAAGCTTTTTCAACTGAACAGAAATCATTTATTACCGAAAAATCCCGCAGATTGTCATCATGAGTGACTTCATCTATTGCTGAATCTTTAAAGATATCCTCGTTTGTTAGAAAATTCAGTACCTGTGTATCATTGTCGAACACACGTCAATTAAAAATATTATCGGGTATGGAGGGTCTAAAAATCAATTCAACAGAAAAGAAATCTTGTGTAAGATTTTCTGAAGGAATTAACTTGGATGCTACATTTGCCAACAAATCTGCTTCTTGATTTTGATTTCTAGGAACAGAATTTATGTTAAATGCATCAAAATGTGTGATAAGATTCCATACCTCTTTCTGATAACTCTGTAAATGTTTAGATAAACAATGAATGGAATTACGAACATGTCTAACAATGATCTTGGAATCGCCATAAACAATTATCTCTTTGATGCCCAAATCTATTTCCTTTTTCAAACCTTGTATTAAAGCTTCATATTCAACTGTGTTATTTGTACAACTAAATTCCATTCTACAAGCCATACAGGTTTTATTACCTTGAGGATCTACCAGTAAACAACCGGCTCCTGCTCCTTCTTTAGATTTTGCACCATCGAAATATAAAGTCCAAATAGAACTATGTGCAATCACCTTACTTTCTATGATATTTACAATATTTACATTATTTATGGTTTCCTTGAGTGAACAATTAGGAGAAATATATGTTACATTACAAATTTCAGATTGCTGATTATTTTCAATGAGAGAAGAATTTTCAGCTTTGAAATTTCCAAATCCTAATTCATACATGTAATTTCCCATAATAGAATCAGAAAATAAAACAGGTTCACTAGGATCATGCAGTTCTGTAACAGTATGTTTCATATACCGTTCTCTATTTATTTTAATCTGATTTGACTTTCCATTCTTAGGTAACCACAATGTTGACCAATCAGTGGCGAAGAAATCGTTTAGCTGTTGGGACCAATCTCTACTTAAGAATAATCCGTATGCATCTGGAATATCAGCAACAACAATGTCTATGATTTGATATACCGAAGGGTTACAAGCAATCCTGACTAAGACATCTTTCATCTCTCCAACAACCTTTACATTTGTTCTATCTAATTGAGTTATTTGTGAATTAGATGGGACAAATTTTCCATTCAGTTTCTTACATACAGATAAGGGCATAACATTAGAGGATGCTCCTGAATCTACCATGCAGTTATGGACATTCCTATTAAAAATTTCAAAGGTAAGTAAGAATGGAGGTGTAGTTGACTTAGAATTCTTACCTATCAGTGAAGCTTTGTCGGCCGTTGCTTTTCCTTTTTCAGTTGCTGTTGTATCATTATTAGAATTGTTTGCAGCAACGTTTTGTTTTGCATTAGGAACAATTGAACTTACTGCAGGATTTATAATATGGCTATTAGGCATTGGGTAAATTTGAAGAAGATCGTACATACTGATGTTTGCATGTGTCTTCTTTAAATCTTCGATTATACCATATTGTAAATCCAGTTTTGGAGTATTTTGAATGGTTTGAGTACCCTTAGTAGGCTGAGTTTGCTTGCCAGATTGAATTTGTTTGTTTGGTTGTGAGTTATTATTATCAGAATTCATAGTAGAGCTTGAAGCACCAGGAGTGTTTGCAAATGCTTTACTACGAGTATTGTACGCATGTTGTCCTGAAGGTGGATTTCTACTTTCATGTTCTTTCACAAAACTATCCCAGAAATGACCGTTAACTTGTTGAGGTTCTTCTGATTCTTCATCATTTTCTGATTCCTCTTCTTCTTCGTTTTCGTTCATCTCTTGGCTAGGAGTTTCAGATAAAGATAGAACAGCTCGAATTGTATTAAAGATTTCTTCATTAGTAACTACATCAGGGGGTGTATTTTTATTATTTGTGTTCAGGTTTTGTCTAAATTGATTTCTGAAGTAACCCCTAGAAGGAGAAGCTTCGGAATTAGTCTTTTTTAACCCTATAACTTCATTGGTTAATGTTCAAATAGCATTTTGTAACTGTTCTACATCGAATGCTTTATCTTTATATGAACTAGGTTTTTCTATTTTCCTTCGGGGAAAAGAATCAAATTTTCCACTTCTATCTGGTTCATAAGACATGTAATCCTTTTCTACTTTAATGGATTCCTCAAATGTTTCTATCAGTGTTGTTTTTCCAGCTCTCTTCACAAACATCCCGGAATTCCTAGGTAAGGCTGACGTATAATTTTCAATAATTATGTCTTCCGGAGGTTGGGAAGCAACTGGAATTTTGTTTTTTAAAGTTAGAAACCTTTGATTCTTTCTTTAGGCTCCATTTTAATTCTAGATAACTCTAGGGATAAAAGAGCGGGTGTTTTATCTTCCCCGAATTTATCTAAAAAATCTTTATTAAATTCCTCCCAGTTTGTAATAGATCCTTGTACTAATGAAAAGTACGAGGTAGAAGCTCTTCCTTCAAAGGTTAGAGGAAACAATCGACAAACTACATCTTCATGCTGAACATTCAAAGTTTGAACAGCCAACATGAATTTGTCAAGATGCACCTCTGCAGGTTCTTTGTCATCTGGATTAAATTTAGGAAGGATTTTATCTGAATGTTTCGGCAATGGATGCTGTACCCCAAGAACTGCTATAGCAGCTGCCCTTAACCAAGGGAGCTGTGGATTAGGTGGAGGATTACCTCCTCCTCCTACATTTCCCGCCATTGGACTTCCTTGAGAACTAGAAGAACTTCCTGAATTGGAAGGTCTTGGACTATCAGGTGGTGACTCAGGAGGAGAAGGTGGCTGATTAGAACCACTTCCTACAATTAGTCTTCTAGCAGTATTGGTTTGTGTAATCTGCCTTTGATGTCTTTCAACCTGATGATGAGGAGTACTACCAGTTATCCCAAAATCTTGCGTAACTATGGTCAATTGTGGATTGTGTCGCTGTTGTCTAGGAATACCATAATCTATTGGAGAAATACCTAACTGATTAGTGTAAGCTCCAGTAAGGATATGTCTGGATTCTTCTAGAGTTTGAGCACTTTGTGCAGGAGTAAAGGGAGAGGTGACGGGATCACGTTCAAGGATATTCCTAACAGTTTCTATAAAAGGTGATCTACTGACTTCTGGAGATTGTTGGCTGGTTGGAAATGTTTCATTATTTTCACCTGCCATTACTCAATTCAGGCCCTCCTTCTAGCGCCATTTGTTGGCCCAATTTTCTGAATCTAGGCCAATAAGGAGGTTTTGTCCACACAATTAGCTTAAAGCAGCGTCCGGTATGTTTAAATTAACAAAACCTCGCAGGTTATGGTCCTGCTACCAGCTAGTTTATCTCTTAAGGAGAACTTAAAACTAGCAAAATCTAACCTATTTTAATGTTTATTTTACCTAAATGTCTAAACTATCCTAAGGTTTCTTTCTTAAGGAAAGACTTCGATTTTTTGGGAAGTTTTCTAAATATGAAAACTTATGTAAAGTATGCAAAATGATTTAACAATTGCTAATTAACAAATAAAATTTTAAAATTAATTAATCTATCTATTCTATTTAACCCTATCTCAGCTGAGAGCAAAATTAAGATTATATTAACTATTAATCAACAAGTATGAACAGAAAGACCGAAATATAATTTAAACTAACCATTTAAATCATAACTAAAAGTCAATCTGCTATATGATAACATAACTGAAATTTAACCTGCAAATACACAGTCAATTTCAACTGTTTGAAATTGATTAATAATTAATGATCAAGATAGTTATTTGAATTTGAGATGATGCTTATTTAAAAATCACTGTCAACATACAAATGAGATTTTAAATAAACAGAAAAGGATATCATTAAAACTTATGTTTATAGTAAACATACTAATAAACAAAATCATAATGAAATATTTATTCAAAACACTAGCTTGATCTGATAAAATGAAAAGATAATTAAACATCAGTGTGTCACAGCACACAGATTTAATATATAAACAGAAGATAACAAGCTGAAATATATATATTTATATATAATCCAAAAAAAACAAAATACCAGTCACAGTATCTGTTTGCAGATGTTCAGTAGCATTCACATCAAAGCTTCAACTTTAAGTATGATATAGTACCGGTAATAAAATATATTTCAAATGAGTTTTCTTCACACACTCTATCCTCCCGAGTTCATCAAAACTCTTCCCTTATATACTACTAAGATTCATTTTTTTCTATAAATGTTGCATGCAACATTATAGGGATTATTTAACCAAAAAGGGCATCTAATTACACCTATTACTATAAACAGAAATCGACTGGCCTGAGTCAAGGCATCCCAGAAAGTTCTTGACCATTGACAAAACTCCAGCTCGCAACCAAACAGCCACATCTCCAAGCCATCGTATAACCACGTCGTGTACTTCTGGAAAAAGGGTGGTGATAAAACTTCCTGCATTGAACACAAACAAAGCATCTTATTAAAACCAATTTAATACATAAATAACAGAAATAACTTGAAATTTTAAATGCATGCCTGTTAAATCTCCGATTTTACAGGCATGCAAAATCGTAATGACCATTACCTGTTTTGCTGCGACATAGGAAATGAGAAAATCATCAAGTTTCATTATGAAGAGCGACTACTCTTCTAGATTCTGCAAGTTTAGCCTTCAACCTGATGATTTTAATGTTTTGCTTTTCAATTCGTTCAAGTAGCAACTGATTAGTACCTATGATTTATTTCTTAGATTTCCTATATTGATTCTTCTTAGCGTTCACCTTTTTCCACCTATCAATCCACTCCAGTAACTCTTTTCTAAAAGTTGTGTTCTCTTCTTCTAACAGTGCTATGCTGGATAGACACTGTTTGAGTTTTCCTTTAAACTCTGTGATTTTATCTTGGTAAACATTACCTAATACCTGTTGCAGAGTTTCATCTTCTTTATTTACCTGAGGAGAATGAGGACTGTCACAACGTTGACTGTATGATGGTTCAGGATCTGCAACGTTTGTGTTTGTTCTCGGTTGGTTGCCCTCGACCTCGTCTGATTGTGCATCACTTCCCTGTGCAATAGCAGAATTACCTACATTCATAGTATTAGGGACGGAAGATGGGGTGTCATCCTCAATATCTACAACTGTAGGTTTAGTAGCTGTATATTTAGAAGTCTGTTGATCAACCTTATAACCTGAAATCGAATGGATACCATGCATACTCCTTGTAACTCTTCGTGAAAACGATAGGTTTTCAAAACCAAGCCCTTCCTTGTCACAACAAATCTGAGCCAAATGATCTAATTTATGCATAGATTCTTTGTTGCATTCATCAGGTTTATTTGCTTCATCATTATTATCATTTTCACCTTTGGCTAATCCTTCTTTTATGTTTGCAGGGTTGCTATCATTCTCAACAGGTAAGGGTTTATCCAAGATTTCCCTCGAATTGCATCCCTGTCGTCATTTTCATTAATCTCATTGTTTATGGGCATGTTTACGACCTCGGATTCCTTCAGCTTTGAACTATTGACTCCAGGATTTATTACCTTTCGTTTCCTACGAGTTAGTGGGGATGGATTAGGCCAATACTGCGTCGGCCCCAACTGACAGTCCACTAGAAACTTATCCCAAGACACACCCTTGGTAGATAATTGGAATTGCAATAATATTTTTATCAACCCATGGTGACAAAGACTACTGTCAGGGTTATTGAAATTCTTATCAGACTACGACATCTTCTTAAGACTTTGCCATAGATAGAAGGGCAAATTAAGCTTGCAACCCTTTACTGCTAACAATAACTGTAAATGATATAAGTGTAAATGGGAATATCGTCCACAACAGGACACGTACCTTACTAAAATTTCATAGTAAATTCTCCATTCGGGCTTCAGAAATTTCACAGGGACGCCTATCCTCAGCTTCGTATTATCCGGTAATGGCATTAACAAAGCCAAGCATTTCTTCTTATTGACCACAGTGCCCTTAAACCAGCGTTCTCCAACCTGTGGGAGTTTAGTGGCTTCAACACTCTTATCTTCGTTGATAACAAACTCGAAACCCCCAATTTGCACCCTGTCATCTTCAAAATTCATGGCGAACATCTTAGTAATCTCCACATGGTGACCATCATAACACCTAAAGAAATTTACCCATCCCATTTTCTCGAATTTCTTGGCAACTTCCTGGTTGGCTTCTATAAGTTCAGACCCCGAAATCTCAAACCGATTCAAAGGAGACATGGTTTCTTCTGCACTCTCCTGTCTTCGACCTGAAACGAATGAAGAAGTGAACACAGAAGGGATAGGTATCCAAACATACGACATGATGGGTTATTTTCGCTTGCTTCAAATCTAATCGGAGATACAATCTCTGAACCTGCCATTTTAGCGGGATTTTAAGCAGTGATAAGTGTTACAACTTCACATTATACCATGATTCATGCCAGTTTATCTACGCTTAACCATGACTGTTAGTAATAACCACTAACTTGGCGAACCAGAGATACGGTGACGGATAGAATCATCATTTCAACCATTGATTATTGACAGTAGTTCATAATTAATAGGTACAACGACGTAAGTCGAAATGACCATCAACATTTAACACTGTCAATACGATATTTCCATATGCATACAACTGTCGACTCTATTAAGAGGTGTAAGCCACGTTTTCATACCAGCTCATTAATCCAAATGATTAATCGTTTATCAACTTGACAACTGGCTTACTGCATGGCCAACTAATCCTAACAGTCATCCCTATTTTAATCATGTTATGTAGTGGTATGCAGGGTAATAAAATCGCACTCCAACGTTAACAAGGTTTTTATAAAATAACAAGATTAATATCTATGCTATGTATGTACAGGACTAATTTTAAACCTTTCAAACATCCTATCGATACATATTTAACATTAGATAGGATTTTTAATGATAAACTATCATAAGTGAAAGTCTCCCATACAAACATCATTTATCCATTAACTAAGATATTTACAAAAGGTCGTAATATGGTATTACATGTGACATCAACTTTGAGAGTCACTCTTAGTGTTATGACTTGGGACT